>CAMXCT020002149.1:0-113078 GCA_947184155.2 Cladocopium goreaui | reverse complement strand
AGTGCCTGGCAGCCAGCCAGACTGCTTGAGTATAACTTCAGCTAGAATACGTATCTCTTGCAGATTTCGTGCGATCACGTCATTATAAGTTTTAGACTATTTTCCCATTTAAAGCCTCCATTTATATAGTGGATTGTCCATTAAAACTCTTCCATTTAGTTCGGGATTTTCCAGCATTCGCCACGCTTAATGAGTTACCCTTTTGGGCCAGGTGGACGCTTGCACGACTCGGGCAAGATCAAAAGTGCTTATCAGCTTGCGGATGGTGGCCATGAATACAAAACAGCTCAGTGGCATGGCTCACAATGGCTCCAGCTGCATCGTTATTGCTGGTTGAAATGGTCAATTGCCATAAGCCAAACGATATCCCCATTTGTCAAATATATGTTGGTTCAATGAGGCAATGTATAACGTAAATAACATTTACTTGTTGGTTGATGTTGGTTGTATATATTATATAGGTATTATGATATATCATATAATATTATATAATATTTTATATAACTGTATATTATAAATAATATAATATGTGTATATTGTCGGTCATATTATTTATTTCCAGTATATATAAATCCATTATTTTTCCCTTGGTTTCCCGTGATTTCCTACAGTTTCCCAGGATGGCTATGGTGATGACCCCGGAATTTCACACCCTTGGCAGCTCCTTGCCGCTGGGTCCACGAACAACACAACCCCCGGAAGTGGTGAACGAGCCTCGCTCCTACAAGGCCTTGGTGATGGTTTTCCTGGCCGGTGGCCAGAACCTCAGTTGGCTGATGCTCCAATGGAAACTATGTTTGTTACCCCAGATGGAAACGAGTTTTAGGACTGATACTTGGAGGGTCTTGGTATATTATGTATACTGTATAGTCTTGCATGTACAATGAGTCGGTGTTTCTGACCAGAGCTGGTACTTCAATCTCCACACCATGCCACAATATTCCATAGGAGCTGACACTTTCAACATGCTGGTGCCCATGAATTGCCCGCTTTATGACGAGTACACGCAAGTCCGTGGATCTGTCGCGATGCCTCCATCGGATTTGAATTCCATTTCAACCACAGGGCAAAGCTGTGGCGAGTTTGGCATCCATGCCCGTTTGCCGATTCTTGGATTCCCCGAGTCGATTTAAATGATGGCTTAGGCTTACTGACTCATCGAAATCAAGGGAAATCCACTGCAAAATCCATGAAGGGAATCTAACCGGCGGAAAACTTCCGGAGCTTCCTGGATCAGCAAGTGATCAGCTGGCCTCCAAGGATTCTCAAGGAGCTTTATGATAGCCAAGAAGCCGCCTTCCTCAGCAACATTGGCTCGCTGGCTGAACCCTTATCAAAAGACCAGTGGGAAATTGGCACAGGTCAGCGCTCCTCGGCCAAGAAAATCCGAACATGTTTGAAGTGAGTTTAGATATGTTTATGGAAAGTATATATAAATGGAATAATATTTCATCACAGTTTATCATATTTTATCAATTTCTATCATTTTTCTATTTTTTTTACATGGATGGGTATCAACTCCTCAGTTCCTATGTCACATTTGGCCCACGTCCTGGCCTCAGGTTGTACTGGGCTTTTTTCCCACTCGGATCAACAACAAGCCGCGCAGACTCTGACGTGTCAATATTCGGGTTCGGCTCAGAAGGGTGCTGGTGGACGCATTGCGGTGGCCTGGCTGTTCGTTTTTTGTTTTTTTCCGATTTTGCTTCCTTAGTGCCCAAAAGCTTTAAGATCTTTAAGTTTGAGGTGGGGGAAAACAATGGCTTTTCTTGCGGCTAACTAAATGTCTGAAAATGGTTGGAACAATTAAGGTTGATTTTGTGTCATTCTATGGTGGCGTTGACAAATTGACACTTGCAAGGATGCGCTTGCTGCAGGCAATGAGAAGTATCGACTCTCCGTTGCAAAGAGTAACTTCTCACACCCTCAGACAGACTGCTAAGCTGCTATCATGGTTCTCCATGGCTCGTTCCCAATGGGGAAACGCAGACATATTCGTTTAAATACAAAGAACAAATAGAAAAAGATATGGCTTGACCGCTTACAAATTCGGGATTGCTGTAGCATTTATCACACAGTTTTGGGGTTTGATGAGCCATGCCCTCAGGAACAACATCCTTCTCAGTGGCTGGAATGTCAACTTGGCCACAAGGAAGAACTACAGCACCGCAGATTATCGACCCACAGTCAGGTGGGATGTTCAGGGCATGGAGAGGATGCCCCCGTTGGGCCTCAAAAATGATGGGCTTCTTGGGGGGCGCTTAATATGAGGGGGGAAGGAATTACTGATAGTTGATAGGCTTTGAACAATGAACTACTGTGTTTGTTTCAATTTGAGAATAGATACCCACAATGATCCACAAAGTATAATAAAGTATACCTCTTTTGATGTTGAATGAGCTCGCCTTTAAAACTGCAAGAAGAAGCAGCATCGTAGCCTGTCGAGGATTAATGTGGCGTTAATTTCCAAACGATATTTGGGGATGGGTCAAACTTGGGGATGCCCCAATTTATGGCCATTTCAAAACGGAAAAGAGAAAGGAAAAAGAACAATTGAAAAATGATTGGATTCCAATTTTTTAGGTACCAAACCCCAACAAATGATGATATATATATATATATCAACTGACTCTCAGACCCATCTCAAATTTGAGAAAAAACTGTTCAAATGGGATTTAACAGGGATGTCACCAATCGTATAGGGATCTACAATAGGATTTTAATGACATTTTACGGGAAAATACCCTTTGGTTATTTAATGTAGCTATATAGAAAGTGACCATGTTCAATAGGTTTATCATCTTTAAATGGGCCATGTTCCATTGCAAAGTGTAAAGATGTGTGAGGTAACCAGAGGGTATGGCCATTTAAAAAGATCAAACATTGAGCGATTCTTGAAGGCACTGTCAGCTTCACCCACTATGAGCGGCTGAAGACAGTGATTGAGAACATCACCAGCGTGCGTCATGGCAACATCTACGCAGAGGCCATTGGCTGCGAAGGGCTAGGGCTGCTTCCTCATTTCTCCTATATGGAGGTTTCCTAAAATGGGGGATCCCCTAAATATCCCTAAATCATCTAAAATTACAGTAGACCATTTTAGCCCATTTTAAGAAACGCCCATTACAAACTGGGTGGTACCCTATTTTCAGACAGCCTAGCGACGAGCGTTTCTCACCGGGAATGATGCGATGAGACCATGATGAGAGAGCCGTTTTTGCCAGGAATTCTCCACGAAGTTTGCAAGCGCCATCAAATTTAACCAGGCCAGGTCGGTGAATTTCGCCACAATTTCTCCATCAGGAACTTTGCTACTTCCTATCGACTGAAAGGATTGAGATGTGAATCTTGGTATGTTTGCGAGGAGCTGGAAGAGCAACTGAAGACTTCAAAGCTCCAAACGCCGTGTCCGGACTGAAAGGCAAACTTGTTATGTTTGACTGTTTGACTCTCTGTTTGATTTGCTAGATCTGTCGCAGCCAATGAAAGAAGGATTCACTGGACCGGATACCTGCAATCACAATGTCTATTTAGCCGCTATAGCCAGTAGCTTTGCGCATTTGTGTCGGACTATGCTGGTTTCTTCCCGTGTGTTTATTGATGTTTATTGCATGAGTTCGTAAGATCTTGGCAAACCATATTTAAATATTATAGGCTGTGCATTCACAGCTTCCTTCAACTCTAGAGATCTGTCGAGTATAGGGCCTATAGGGGTGCCAACCTGGAGCGAGTCCGGCGAGTCCTGCTCGATTCTCAGGTTTCCAACAAATGAAATCGATTTGTCGAGGTCGGAGTTTGAGCTGTCGCATGTCCAGCAGGGCCATGGCATGTCCAGGGCCTGTGATGGCATCATGACTGTGTCAGGCAGCTCAAGCAGGTCGCCCGTTTGATTTCTGCGCGGGTGCACCGAAAGGCTGAGCGCGATGTCTTTTTTGTGGCTGGTCTGCAATTGTTTGAAAGGGAGTGATTCCGGGATTGTAGGCCCTACAATTGTAGGCCCTACTAATTAATTATTTTATGGTTTCCAGAGGTTGGCTAAAATCCCCCTTCACAATTGTAGGGAGAAAAGGAAAAGAATAAGATGAAACACGTCACGTCAGCGCCCCGAAGTCTGGACACTAGGAAGACTGAGGTCCAATAATTGGCATCTGAAAATAGGGTTGGTCATCATGTTCCTTTTCAAAACGACCATCTTTTGCAGGTACCCTCCGGTGTCATCGAACATGGCCTGATCCCCCATTTAATGAAAAAAAACCCCAGCTATGAACATCCATTTATAGGTGATTTTCCAGCCACGCTTGATACTGTTTGATGAAACCGGAGAGTACATCCGATTTTCAGACACCCATATGTTTCATGAGTCAGAAGTCAGAAGCCAGGTGGACATTGGTGGCTGGGACACGTTCCTCGGGCAAGCCGTTGTGAGACTGCTGTGCCATGGTGGGCTTCTCCAGAAATTGGAGATGTATATGTGTCTGTATACATATACGTACGTGTGTATATAATATATATATATACAGTATATAATACTAATAATATATATATATAATATAATACCAATAATATATATATAGAATATATAACAATAATATAAACCTAATATGTATATATATATATATGTTGTACTTGTACCCCAAACATGGTCCCGCTGTTTGGGGAAATGATGATAAACCGTCGGAGCGCGGTTCGAGGCATTCGAGCGTCAGCAGAGAGCTGAACGACCGCTTCCAGGATTTGAATTCCGCGTTGACGTCCTTTGTTACCGAACTCAAGGCGTGGGGAAGCTGAAAGCTGTTGGTATATGTAATTAACGTATGTATTTGTATATAGTATGATAATATGTATATATAGTTTATGATGGGTACTTGTAATGTATATTGATGTTTACATTTTTTACATTTAAAGAATCAGAAATGAGTGGTACCGGTCATTTTGTGGTGCTGTTGTCTCCTTACCAGGCCCAAAACATCTTTGACTCCACTACCATCGTGACGCATTCCGACTTTGCACGCACTCTCACGCCAAATAGCTCTGGCCTCGGATCGCCACAGATTGGTGAAGATCAACAGCAGCTGATAGTTATAGAGTTATGGATGGGTAAAACATGGTAAAACACAGCAGATCTTAACGGATCTTAATGGAATCTAATGGAATTTAATGGATAGAAAGAGTATTGGAGATTGTTTGAAGTGTGACCCATCCCAAACATGGCATAGACGGCATGGGGACAGTTTGAGACGTGTTCAGATGACTTCAAATGTTAGGTGGTGAGGGAACCGACCATGCATGGGGAGGAAACTATGTTATGATTGGAGGCCAGCAGTTGCAGTGTTTCAGAAGCAGTGCTGCCATCTCTAATGGAGACTAGGCACATTCTTAAGCATCCGCTTTGCATATGCTCTCAGATGCAATGTCAGACAATTTCTACAATCTTCCAGGAGATTTGAAGGGCGGCCGTATCTACAATGATTTCCCAGCGTCCTTCAAAGAGGGGAGTGCGCAGGACACCTCCAAACCCCCAATCCAAATGGTTTGACAGGTGAGCAATGGATGCTGTAGCAATGCCAGGTGGCTGATTGTTGGGTTCTCACCAAACTGGTCCAATTTTCAGGATTCAACGCACATCCTGCCATGGGGTTGCCGACAACTTTCCAACCTTTGAAAACATGGGCGAGTCGTGGCGAGTCTCAGATAGTCTCAGACTCGAGCTGTAACCGTTTCGGATGGCATAAACTAATCCAATAGCCGGTTGGTGGTTTTAACAAAGCTTTATTTTCAACCCTAGAAACGGATAGAAACGGGGGTTTCTCAAAATGGGGGATCCATGGGGGTCCCTAGTCGTCACCATGGGTTTCACTACTAAGTCATGGTCATCCATTTTCCGATGATTTGGGGTCCCCCCATTTTAGGAACCCCCCAAATAGATAGAAATGGATAGATCCATCCCCGTTTTTGGTTTTCGCACAGGATGCAGGGCGGGGACGCCTGATACCGAAGTATCCCTGGGAGAACATGTTTCTTGGCTTCGTTTAAGGAACCAGGAGCCCATGAGATCTTTGGTTTTTCGCTGACCGAGACAGCCAATTTGCTATGGGCGAAGAACCATCAGTGATATTCAGTGAATAGGAATTAAATATTATTAAATTTTAATTAAATCATATAATATAATATGATATAATATAAGATAAAATAAGATAAAATAAGATCATTTAGATATAATATGTAATATGTCATTAATTTGAGATAATATTATGTCATATAATATGTAATTTATAATATCACTTGATATAATATGATGTGTATATATAATGTAATATATATATATAATTTATTATAGTATAATATCATATGATATGATATAATATGATACATACAACCAGTGAAATTCTCAGGTCATGTGATGTCCCATCTTTTCAGGTGTCACACACGAACGCATGGCCGAATCTGCAGGGCGCCTTTGAGCTATCAAACTGAGTTTGGTAGCGGAGCCACCACGGTGGCTCCCTACCGGGACTTCGCCGTTCCCTGCTCAGCGGCTGCTACCTGCTGTGCAGGTTGCCACGTGCGCGTGGCGGGCGATCCTGGAAAAGGAGCTCTACCAGGGGCCTACTTTGTCGAGGAGCCCATCTCTCCTGAGGAGTTCTACGGTGGCCTTGGCAATCAACGCTGGTGACCTTGGACTTCCAGCTGCTGCCGCTTTGCACTTTGGTGTCTCGCAATCAGTGCATGCGGTGGCGAACTACCTCTTCCACGACCTCCGTGGTGCTGCAATCACTGCTGGTCCTCCTGCTCTTCTGCGAAGCCTTTGACGGTGGAGCGCGACGTGGCGACTACATCCTGGACACCATGAATGAGGCTCCAACTGGATCAGGGTCGATACCACTCCAAGAGTATCGCCGTGAGATACCGCCGGGGTGGAAGCCAAATGACCCGGCGTATCCACTCCGATCATACTTTGACAGGTTGAGGTTGTGGTATCGCATAGCAAACATCCCTGATGAGACCATTGGACCCACCATTGCTGGAAGGCTTTATGGAAGGGCCCATAGGGTCGCGATGAGCCTCAGGATACCACGTCCAGACGGAGGACATGACACTGGAGACGCTGCCTTGGTGAGACTTGAAGTTGATGAAGTTCGAGACCCCAACACGGGGATGGTGATTCAAGCTCATGTGCCAAGCGGCGTACAACACCTGACAGCAGCACTCCGGATGGCTTTTGGCCAACAGGACCAAGACCTTGCCACACAGTCCCTTGAGAAGTTCTTTGGACTTGCCAGAGGACGCTTGTCGCTGCAGGAGTACAGCCTGGAGTTTGATGCACGTTTTGATGAAGCCTCAGATCGTGCTGGACTGCAGATGAATGAGGTGGCCCGCTTCTTCCTGTTCTTCAAGCACAGCGGCCTCTCATCAAAACAGGTGGACGACATCAAGCTCCAGGTGGCCGGTGACTTCACGCGCTTTGCAGAAGCCCGAGCACTGGCACTTCGGCTGTCCTCCAACAAGCAGGACAACGAGAACATGGACAGCTACTATGCCCAGGACTACCACCAGGACTATGTCACTGAGGATAACTATGGCGATTGGATGGAGAACGAGACCTACGACTATGATGATGGCCATGACTATGCCTGGTGGACCGACTATGACGCCTACGATGAAGGTGAATGGATCCTGGACTATGACGAGACGGCCGATGCCTACTACCAGCAGTACTGGGATGAAGAGTACTGGGATGCCCAGGAGGAAGAGCAGACAGCTGGTAGCACTGGAGACCCTCAGAAGACCTCCGACAAGACCAGCGAGCATGCTGCCGAGGAGTACTATGGTGGAAAAGGACAAGGCAATGATGGCTGCTTTGTCTGCGGATCCAAGTGGCATCGAGCCAAGGACTGTCCGATGTCAAACAACAACAAGGGTTCTGGCAAGGGATCCAATTTTGGCAAAAGTTTTGGAAAAGGAAAAGGGAAGCCCAGTTTTGGAAAAGGCAAGGGCAAGTTTTGGCGATGGAGACCATTCAGAAAAGGCAAGGGCAAAGGAAAAGGCCACTTTGGCCGAGGCAAGTTTGGAGGTGGAAAGAGTTTTGGAAAGCGCCATTGGTTCGCACAGCCCACATCAGTGCGACCTGGCCTGAACATCGTGGATGGCATTCCAGACAGTTCTACAAGGACTTCAAATGCCTCTACAAGTGCTCAAGAGTTTGCGATCCACACACCGCCAAGCGACCTTGAGGGTCCCAAGTTTGTGAGGATCTCCACAGCCAACACCGACTCTGGAGAAGAACATCAACAAGTTGCACAGAATGAGAAGAAGCACCTCAACGCCTTCAGCTTTGCTTTCAACTTCTATGAGGCGGCGGACTACTTTGCAGTTCGTGGTGAAAAGAGAAGAGGTCTGATCATAGACCCAGGTGCAGCTTCTGGTTTGATTGGCTGTGACACCCTGAAGGACCTCTTGGAGCACTGCATCAAGCCCTACGGCAAGGAGATCTCCATCGACAAGAGCATCACCTCTCCTGTGAGCGGCATCAGTGGAGGTTCAGACAGAACCTTGGGTCAGGTGACGATTCCACTTGTGACTGCTGGATGCCCGATCACGTTCACAGGTGAAGTCATAGGAGGTGATGGCAGCATGTGCCCAGCCTTGGTCGGCAATCCATCTTTGCGGAAGATGCACAGCACCATCTTCACCAACTACTTCCAGAATGGTGATGGCCTGCTTGTTTTGGATTCGAGGTCTGATGACCAAGGAGCCTTGAAGATGCTTCGAATCCTCCTCACGGACTCAGGCCACTACATTCTGCCGACCGACCATGACGCCACTGCCAAGGTATCCATGGAAACCCAGAAGGAGATTGCGGTCTTCTGGAACAGAGTAGCTGATGAAAGTTGCCGGAGATGGAAGGATGCCTGTCCAAAGAAGCTTCACATCTTCCACACGTCATCTGATGCGGCATCGTACGCAGAAGGTGACCGGGGTGAAGCAAAGATCAACGATGATGATGGAGCACTATGTCATGATGATCATCAACTTTCTGGACAACAACATGGAGTTCAACTACCTCCTGAAGTATCACATGGCGCTCTCACTGCAGATGACGACATCCTGGACAAGAACGACAAGACTCCTGGCACTTTGCTGAACAAGGAGAAGAACCAGGCTGTGACTGGCATTTTGCCATCGGAAGCTCCAGCCTCAAGCATCAAGTTTCACAACAAGAGCGAAGCCTCTGTCAATTTTTCAGACACGGAATTCATCGCCGACTTGGACTCTGAGCCCAACGGCAAGATTCTTTCTTTTGACAACACCTTGCGTACAGTTTGCACTGATGAAAAGCCCTGCAGTTTCACCATCGACACCAAGGATGACAACATCCAGCACTTCTACACGGAGGAGGACTTTCCTTCCTACACGGGCGACACTTTTCCCGAAGGTTTTGATGATGCACGTCTTCGGAAGAAGTACAAGGCCATTCCTGAGGAGTACTACACTCGCACAGGCCTGAAACCTGTGACGCCCAAGAACTTTCCCAAGTGGTTCATGCAGGCGAAGGGCAAGAAACTTCGATGGCATTTCTGGGAAGTCTTCAGCGGCTCTGGACGATTGAGCTTGACCATGCTGATCGCAGGTCTGACAGTTGGCTTTCCCATTGACATGCGCTATGGCTGGGATGTTGGAAATGCCTGCCATCAGAAGTACCTTCGCCAAGCACGAGACGAGTTTTGCCCTGGTGTTATTCACCTTGCACCAGAATGTGGCCCATGGTCAGTATCCTCTTCTTCAAAGGATCCAGATCTACGACAAGCTGAACGCCTTCAACAGAAGCCTGCGTTGGACTGGACCGAGGAGACATGTCATGTCCAATCAAAGCATGGTCGAGGCTATGTGGTTGAACAACCTTGGGGCAGTGCACTTTGGCAACCCGAGACACCACTCGACCTCACCATCAACAGCGACAACAAGAAGAAGCAGAGAGCTGACCAATGCATGCACGGTGCCGAATGTGAAGGCTACCCAGTGCAGAAAGCCACAGGTCTTGGGGCAAACTTCAAAATGCCGAAAACAGCACTTCGCTGTTCTGGACACAAAGGCACTCCTCATGCTCACCTACAAGGACAAGGAGCAGATGGCCTGAACCGCACAGCTAAAGCTGCGGTGTACCCCAAGACGATGTGTCATCGACTTCGACAAGACATTGTGAACTTTTCCCACAAGCGAAAACTGTTGCACATCAAGGCCTGGCCTCAAGCTCTGAGTTGGTATGTGGCAGAACACTTCTATGAGTGCACTCGCTGTCAACTTGGACGTTTCTGCCCAGATGACATTCCACACTCCTTGATCCCAGGCAAGTGCAGACACGGCCGATATGCAGCTGGCACAAACCCAAGATCCAAGAAGAACAACTCTGCACCAGCTGATCCAGTCAAACAATGGAAAGACAATGCCAACAGAGATGTTTTGGAGGTTGTTGAGATCAAGAACCTTTCTGGCATTGACCTCTCCGTGAACAAGTCCCACTATTTGAAGAAGCTTCTCATGGAGGTGATTCATACATCACTTGGCCTCATTTCAGAAGCTGCCAACCGCAGGATCGACTACGAGCTCTGGGTCGACAATGCACTCTTCATGGAACTGTTCAAGGAGATCTTTTCTGACTTCATGCTGGTGAAGGGTGTTCGGATCTCACTCCGACCATTTCGGAAGTCTGGACCTGAGCCACAGCTTGCGAAGGCATCTGCATACCTTCGACTTCACCTCTGTGGCCATGTCAAGGAATGGACGATTCAACAGATGGAAGACATCCGAGAAATGTCCATTTCCCAGATCAACGAGAGTTTTGATGTCGATGACTGGATGGTCACAGTCTTTGGAGCTGAACAAGGTGGACAACCAGCACCTTCGACACCATCGCACCGACCTCGGTCGAAACCACCTCAACCTGAACTACCTGCACGCCAAGATGACGCAGCACTACTTCCTGAAGTTCGAGAACGTCCTGGACATCCAGAAGAAGGAGAAGCAGCTGAACCTGGCTATGAAATAGAACCTTTCGAAAGCCATGATCGAGCACCTTTGGCACCGATCAGACCCAGCTACAACCTGAAGAAAGTGTTCGACAAGCTGCCGAAACTCCTTGAAGCTGGACATCGGAACCAAGCTCTACGACTTCTGGTCGGCATGCATGAAAGACTCTGGCACACGCCAGTGATGGACTTCCAGAATCTTCTGAAGAAGGCCAACATGCCGCAGGACGTGATCGACCTGGCTGCTGAAGCCGTGAAGAACTGCGTGGTGTGCCGGAAGTTTGTCAGACTTCCAAATCGACCTCAACTACGTGCTGGTGGCAGCTCCACTTTTGGAGAGACTCTCCAGATGGATCTTTTCCACTGGGAAGGACATGTCTTCCTGCTGATCATTGATGAAGCTACCCGCTTCAAGGTGTGCACTGAACTCAAGGGCCAAGACTCTGAGACAATTTTGGCTGCAGTCTTCTCCAGCTGGATGGCCTACTTTGGTCCGCCCAAGCGGATTGTTCTGGACCAACAGATGTCTCTGATGGGCTGGGACACGGCGCATGAGTTTGAGCGTCTGTCCATTGAACGTTGCCCACGTGGCACAACTCAAGGCCACGGAGCATCTCAGCACACTGGCACTGGCATTGTGGAACGCCACATTCAGCTGCTGAAGATCACGATGTTCAAACTACAAGCTGAACTTCAACGCCAAGGTCTCAATCCAGAACCTGAAGAAGTGGCTCGAGAGTCAGCTATGGCACACAACCAAACCATCAACTACGGAGGAGTCACACCTTGCATGAACGTGTTTGGAGTTTTGCCTCGAGGATTTTACAATCCTGAAAGCCCTGGAGTGACCAGCGTGATTGGTGCTCTACAGACAGACCTGACGGTTTTTGAGCGTGCTGTGAGGATACGCCAATCAGCACTGGCACAGACAGCTCAAGCGATCATTGAAGATCGCACTGCGCGAGCCAACAGGACTCGACCACATCAGCTGAAGGTCGACGAGTTGATCGCTGGAACCAGTGAGGTTGAATTCTTCCGAGATCAAGTTTGGCGTGGACCTGCTCTCTTGCTTCGGCTAGACCAAACCGAAGGCATTGCTGTGATCCAATATCAAGGCAAGCCGTACCTTGTCAGCCTTCGACACATCAGAGAGTACAAGGGCATCTTCCACTTTGAGATCCAGTCCGAGAATGTGGAACAGGCGCTGTTCTCCCTCATGAAGTACACCGAGAGCATCAGCGACCACAGGATCCTCTACTTTGGCTGGCTGAAACGCCACAAGGATGGCAAGTGGTACAGACTGCCCAAGGAGACGCCAGAAGTTCGGAAGATTATGGAATGGGCCGAATTGGTTTCCAAATCCATGACGGAGTTGACACTCCACGGCATCATGATTGGCAAGGCACTCCGAAACATCAAACCTCCACACAACACCACAGGCACCATGATCATGTGGCTTGCTGGAGGACGAAAATATTCAGTTCAACATCATCCCAACTCCAACAACATCAAGCTGAAGAAAATCTCCAACTTGGCTCAGGAGGACACATGCATGATCTACTTCTACTACTACAAGACGGCATCGATGGAGCCAAGCTCATCAGAAACCCCTGAGACCAAGAAGGAGAAAACCTCCTCTACTTCAACCTCTCCAGACCTTGACAAGATGGATGTGGAACCACCAGATCGAAAGCGAGACAGCCCAGAAACCAGGACAGTAGTCATTGCTCCAGAGAAGAAGCGACAGAAGATAGCATTGGTCCGAAGAGATCTCAACTTCCTGGAGGACTTCTACATGGACCACACCAAGAACATGCTCATCATTCTGGACTACCCCAACTCTTGGAAGATTGGCTGCAACTTCATGACTCAGGAGATCAAGAACTTCCTGGTGAAGAAACATGATCAAGATCGACGAGCACTACCTGTCCTCTTCAACATCAACTACAAGACTGATCACCATGCATTGGCATGTCTGAGGACATCAGAGATCTACAAGGTAGACCAGGAGACGAACAACATCTCCGAGGCCGACCTGACTCCAGACATTTGGCCTGAAGTTGACAAGGCCGATCTGGCCGAGATCAAACAGTTTGTGGAGGAGTCAGCTTTCAAGAAGATCCACAAGTCGCAGATCACTTCAGAGATGGTTGTGGTTGACGCGATCTGGGTGCGGAAGAAGAAACGCTATCCCGATGGTAGCATCCGCATCAAATCAAGATTGTGTGCACGAGGATTTCTTGATGCACAAAAGTCAATGTTGACCACAAGATCCACGACGGCTACCCGTCTCAGCCAGCGGTTGCTGGTCAGCTATGCTGCTCAAGATGAAGAACGAGACGTGGAGTCTTTGGATGTTGGTGGGGCCTTCCTAAAAGGATTCAGCTTCCAGGAGATCCAGAAGGTGCTTCGAGAACAAGGACATCAAGCTCCTTCGAGGACAGTCATTTTGCTGCCTCCACTGAATGTGTACAAGCATCTTGCGTCTTTGTCAGACGACTTCAAGATCCCTGAGGCGAGCATCTTTGACTACGGTCTCCTATGTGTGAAGCCTGTGTATGGCCTCAACGATGCACCTTTGGCTTGGCAACTATGTCTCCACGACTTCATCAAGCATCACGATGGACATCCCTCCAAGATGGATGAGAACACTTTCATGTGGAAGAAAGATGGAGCTCTGGTAGCTTTGGCCACCACTCACGTGGATGACATCGCATTGACTGCGAGCAAGAACTGGCTGAACACTATGCATGGCCACTTTGTGAAGCGCTTCAATAAGATTACACGCCAGCAACTGCCCTTCAACCATTGCGGCTGTTTCTATGAGCGACTTCCTGATGGCTATCGCATCAGTCAGGCTGACTTTGCCAAGAAGCTGGAAAAGGTGAAGATTCCTGAGAAAGAAGACTCCGAGAAGCTGACGCCTGCAGAAACATCAAGCTTGAGATCTATCTTGGGCGCTTTGCTTTGGGTGACTGCCACGAGACTTGATGTGGTGGCAGATGTTTCAATCTTACAAAGCAGAGTGACAGTGGCTGAAATCCGAGACCTGAAGTATGCCAACCAGGTGGTCGACAAGGTGAAAGAGTTCCAAGATGTTGGACTACACTACCGCTTCCTGAAGACCAAGAACCTGAGATTGGTGTGCATCCATGATGCTTCTTCAGCGAGTCAAGGACGCCACTATGCTCAAGAAGGACTTCTGATCTGCTTGACAGAAGACAAGTTCTACAACGAGAACCTCAACTATGAGACCATCTTCAATGACGGTGACGGCCCTGACGGCGTTGATCGCCATGGAGGAGTGATGCATGTGCTTCACGCCAGTGGCACAAAAGCCAAGAGGGTGTCCTACTCGACATCTCATGCAGAGACCCTCAGCATGATCAATGGCGTGGAGTCGAGCACCTTGATTTTGGTGCGACTTTCTGAACTACTACATCCTGAACCTGCACCTTCGCTCCTACAGCTCACCAAGATTCAGGAAGAGGGCAACAAGCTGATCCCTGTGGATTACTACGGCGACTGCCGTGATGTCTTCGAATTGGTGACTGGAGAAAGGACGCTTCCTCAAGACAAAGGACAGCGACTCTATGTGCTCTCCATCAAGGAAGCGAGGCTGATGGGTAAGGTCAGAATGCTGACGCTGATCCCAACACAGTGTATGACAGCAGACAGCCTCACGAAGTCAATGATCCATGCAAGCATGCTCCTGCTCCTCACGACCGGCATCATCAAGTTCTTCAACGTGGACAAGCACCACGTCACTTCGAGGATCATGCCCTCGGTCAAGGACTACAACGAGCACGACCTGCTGAAGAACGACAAGCAGATGCTGAAGGAGATCAAGGAGAAGCCGGAACGAGCTTCAGCAAGCTATGCGACAGTGCTTTGTGGCTTCATGCTCCAGGACAAGATGAACGCTCTATGTCTGCTGGCTATGACGACATCGTTGCCTACGGCTACAGCTCTGGACGCGCGCTACATCGACGACATCGAGAAGGAGAACACCGCTCCGAGCATGCTCACCTTCTTCTTCCTGCTCTTCTTTGCGGTGGTCTTGGCGCTCTACCTGGAGAAGCTCTTCCGCTACATGCTGGACTATGCCCTGACGCTCCTACGCCGACGTTTTCGACGGCACTGGAAAGTGAAGGAAGAGATCGATGAGACAGCTCCGATGGATGTGGACTCATGGGAGCCAACGAAAACAGAAGAGGACTATGAAGCAGAAATCAGATCCCTCAAGAAGAAATTGCGAAAGCTGAACGAGGACAAGGACGAGCTCATGGTGACCATCAAGATCAAGGAGGACTGCATCAACAACCTGCAGAACGAGCTCAAGGAAAAGGACATGGAGAACACGTCCGGGGAAGACTTTCGTCAACGGCAAGAACGCCAAATCGACAAGCTTGATGTGGAGAAAACAGATGCTGAACGAGCTCGAGACCGTGCCCTGGACGAGATGGACAGAGTCACTTTCGAGCTGGCGAATGCTCAGAAAGAGCTTGTGAAAAAGGAGAATGAACTGGAAAAGGTGCGTGGTCGTCTCGACCGAATGGAGGAAAAGCACAGCAAGCTGGTGGACGATCACGACGAATATCGTGAGACCATAGCAGCTTCAGCACGGCACATCACTTACCTGCGAGAGCGATTGCAGCGCTATGAGACCGTGCATGCTGCTCCACCAGGAGTACGACAGATCGTGCCGAACAGCTCGACACCGACAGCTGCTCCAGCGCCTCCGCCGAGAGACACAGCTGCTGAGGAAGAAAAGAGAAAGATGCAGCAAGAGCTGCAACAGCTGCGAGAGGAAACGCAGAAGCTGAAAGAGGAGAACCAAAAGCTGCGCACGGACAAGACCTACAACACCAGCGAGATTGCCAGGATGAACCGGCAGTTGATAGAAGCCCGTGCACCTGCCACAGTGTATTTTACCAGAGGTGGAAGCTGCTATCACAACGACAGCTGCAACCATCTCAAACATGGCCGCGAGGACAGACCGCGGTCAGAACTTCGGAAGTGCAAGGACTGCTTCCCCTGAATGGCGGCATCACCACAGAAGGTGACCGGAGTGAAATTCTCAGGTCATGTGATGTCCCATCTTTTCAGGTGTCACACACGAACGCATGGCCGAATCTGCAGGGCGCCTTTGAGCTATGAAACTGAGTCAACCATATATATATATACATAATATATATGAGATACGGTCAAAATGAGCGTATACTACTTTAGAAAGGGAGGGTCCAGTTGTGCTGAGCAAGTGCACGAAACCATGTAAAGCGATAGGGCCCCCAAAAAAAGCGATAACCTGTAATCATATATAAGAGTGCACTAAACATGATGTTCACCAAGCAAATACCATATATATATATATATATATTATTTAAGTATGTATACAAGTGTGCATGGATATATGATATATGTATATGCAAGTACATACATATGTAAGTATATGTATTTGTCTACTATGTCTATCGTGAAAGTATAGCATCCCTGGAACGCACTGAGGATGGTGCCGGTGGCGGAATGGATGGGCTTGGAAAGTAGCCAGCTAGCTTCTGTATTTCCAAACATTGGATCCTTCAATTCATCCCTTCTCCTGAGCCGATCTACGCTATTCCAATGAGCGGCCGTTTGCAATGCCGGCATCCTGGCTTTGATTAGAGACCCTTCTTTTTTCAATCCTTGCTTTTGGGTCTTGCAGTTCACAGACTTTTTCTCAAGAAATCAGAATGCATGCATGCATGCATACATGCATGCATGCATACATACATACATACATACGATAGATAGATAGGTAGGTAGGTAGATAGATAGATATATAGATATATACTGTCTAGAATATATGTATTTGGTGGTTCAGCCGCTCTTCTTATAAATGTAACACTGTCATACCACAGCAAGAGCTTGTCAGGGAGGCTTGCACAATGCGCAGCCGAGGGGAGTGGCTGATAGGCTTCGATTAATTATCACTGTAGAGGCGCGTTGCAAGCAGTGAGCTGTGACCTGTGCATCAAAATGCAGCGGCGCTTCGCTTCCTGACCTCACCCTGGTAGGCCAAAGAATGGCATCGCAATTTTTGGCTTCCATATGTATGGGGTGGCAAAGCGCGGCACAAGGTTCTGTGATTGCTTCTTCGTACATATGATTCCGGGAATTCAAGACGGTTGGATGCAGTGAACCAATCCTGCGCCCAACTGTCGTCTACAGTAGTAGTTTGAATGAGATGATCACTTGCCATCACGTGTCTGTCTTCAAGACTCACCCAATATCAACTGCGAAAGTAGTGCAAAACAAGGAGAACCGCCACAGGCTAAAGGTTGTTTTCGTAAACACCTTGCTGAAAGTCCCACAGACATTCTGGCCATTTTGGAGTACACTGAGTACACAGGAAGCAGCTTGTAGCAAAAGGCTTTCAGCTTTGCATCGATGGGATCTCTGTGATTTTTCGTGTGTTCCCGTTTTTCTCCTTTGGGTTCTTTCTCAATTTTGCAAGGCAAGATACAAGCCTCTTCCAGTTGGAATCTGAATCTGACATGTTGATGGCCTCATCTCTAATCTCAACTGGACCAAAGAAGAATCCAGTCGAATCCGGGCGAATCCTTCGCCTCTGGTAATCGAAGCAGTGGGAAAGTCTCCATAGAAACCACGAGTTGTTGGTAGATCATGGTCATTGTTAACCCAAGATGAATAGACCCCCAGTGTGTGTGATGTTTCTGGGGGAAAACCATGGAAAACCTGTTTTGATAAGTGATTTGAAGCTCTATTTTGTGGAAAACCCCCAAGTCAGTGTTTATTCATCCGTGGTTGACATGTTTTGTTTAGATGTTCCGCATGGGGATTGCCAGAGGCTTGACCACCTGGGTGTCCATTCGTTCAAAACAGAGAGCGTGTCGCACCAGCGGCTCGTCTTTGATCATCGACTTGTCATGGCTTGTGGGGGTCATAGTCATAGTAAACATCATCCCATGTCTAGGGCTATTTCGAATTGCATAAAACCTCTACTGGGGATGGTTTGTTTATTTAAAAATTATATAAAGTTATAATACTTATCCCAGAATTATCGATCCACAATCCCACTCATCGATCCACAATCCCACTCAAAATTATCCCACTAAAATAATCCATAGTTTGCCATGAATCTCGTAGTGATTATCCCTCTTTCAGAAAATGCTTTACCACATGATATGGATGTAGTATGATGTAGTTATATATATTCCCAAAAAAAGATCATCACGGAGAATCTCTATGGTCACCTGGCTGTGATTTTTTACAGGCTGACACCAGCTGGCGAGTGGCGGAAGTGGAGCGTCAGCTGGTGAGGTCTGCTGGGCCCACTGGCGTGGCGTCCCGTTTCGGAAAAAAACATGGGGATGATCATGGGAAAACTATGGGAAGATCATGGGAAAATCTGGGAAAAATCACAGGGATATTGGAAATCTCTAAGATCCAAATGGATGGAGTCGGTTTCCGAAGCCCCTATATTTGATGGGGAAAAGTCCATGGTTTCCGGTTAAGACTGTCCTGACAAAACCAATCCAGTGATAAAATATTCAGAATTCTAAACATAGGGACCATTTTCGACGACTTAACATGCTGCCAAGCATTTTTCCGCGGGATTTCAGGTCGATGTAGGTCAAATAATGCGGATTTGATTGAGGATAGGCATCCAGCAGCAGGAGTACATAGAAGTTCAATCCCTCAGATATTTCACCAGAAGTTTCGTGGCATGGGCGCCATGTCTGAAATAGGGCCTGCCAAAGGTGAAATATCCAAACATCATCCACGCATCATCCATCCACATTTTCTCTCCATGTCATTTTGGATGAAAAAAAAGATACCCATTTTTGGGAATGTAAATCCTTTGTCAAGCATTGCTGCTGCAACATAACATTCTGATCATTCAGATCAAGACATCTTGGTCACTATATGTCTGGAAGCGGCCCCAAAAAGTGGCATATTCATAGATGGTTTAGCATGAATTTGGTGGAGTACACCGGTAGACATAGAATATCAACACGTTTTCAGGTAAAAGCCATGAGATTTCCACTGATCTTCAGCGACCAGGTCGCAAACAAAGAATGGCTGCAAGACCTGTTTGCAGTCCTACGCTCAGAAAAGGGAGAAGAGAAATGGGTTTGCCCAAAAACGGGTATCTACCACAATTTATAGCAATCTAAATGGGAAAAATGGTTATGATCTTTTGGAATTGGGATATCTTATTTTTTCAGACTAGCCCGAAGGCTTGGAGAACAGCTCGAAGTGGCCAAGAGTTGTTTTTGTTGGGTCTAATATTGCTTTGCAGCTCCTTTGCACATCCTTGAGTCAAATTTCCTAGTCAAGATTGCTTTAGAGGTTGCTGGAGAGGTTGCAAGAGGAACAAAATCAATTGATTGATCTGCCGTGTGCAGTTGAAGCATCGGGTGGCGAACCTTGAAATGGCCCAAAGTGGTGCTGCCAGGCTGTCTCTATTGCATGTTGGAAACAGGAACAGCACTTCATCATTGGAATATTGGAAGATGTGCAAATGTGTGTAATCTTTGTAAGTAAGGCTGGAGGGCCGGAGGACCAGCTTCGTTTCTTAATTTCTGGAAGGCAGCTGAAGGAAGTTCAGGGTGCACAAGCAGACTTGCAGGCTGGCTATAAACCTGGTTTCTATCAAGCTGCATTTTTTGATCATTTACTTCATATTGTCTTTATCGTTTCTATCATTTTTCGGATAGGAAGGCACCAGCAGATATCCCAATGGGTGAAGCTGAAGGTGTGGAGGTGCAGAGAGGGCCACTCGGTGGAACCGTGAGTCGATCTGAGTGGGAGACTGAGATGAATCTGGTGATTTTTCGGAAAAAGATGCACAGCACCAACAGACTAAACAAACATAGCAAGGGAATAACGAGGCACTTTTGAATGCTTTTGACACATCTCCAGTGCATAAAATGATATAAAATGATATAAAATGCCTCAGCCATGGACTGCCATGGGTCTGTCCTGTTTTGGGATCAAAACAGCCATTCTGAGCTGAAAAAGATGGAAGATGATCGACCAACCAAATTTTGGAAAAATTGAGGTCTTGCCAGACCGGGATGAACCATCGCTGGTTTGTGGGTGGGCCTGATGCAAAGGAGTGGAAGTTCAAATGTGAAGCTGGATTCATGTACAGTGACCGCACCCCTGAGCAAGCATCTGGCTGGGCGATGTTTCAAGGGGGTCTCTTTGTGGCTGACCCCAGTGTGTCGTGAATTGAATGGCTGTGGATGAAATCCATGCCAGTAGAGCTTTCAGTTTGTCACATGATGTAAACTTTGCTTGAAGTTTCTCAAGGCAGGTGCCAAAGAAAGCAATAGCTTGCTGCGCTATGTACAATTGTCCCAAGGTTAATGACTGACCCCATTGATGCGAGATGCACGAAAATGAAATTGAGGGGGCAGCATGCACAGAACTTGTTTACAGATGGTTTACTGTGCTTTGTAACTTTCTTGGCAGCTTTTCATTGGGACCACACAGATCCATACAGTCCAGTCGGCCCGTGGCCTGTTGGCTCTGCGAGGCAAGAAGATTGACATCGTACCTCACACAGGTATTGCAGTCTTTGGAAAGGAGTGACCTTCAGCCGTTTTTTTGAGACGTCTCACCGACGATGTCGCAACCATGGCTGGCCAGGTACTTTTTTGGAGGAGGTCCCCAGACTGGAATTCCTGGGCAATCCGTGCGCCACGTCCTGACGAGTGGCTGAGTACTAAATCAATCACGATGGCAATCATATGTTTCGACCATATATGTTGAGCTTATCACCTACCCGGCCCAATAATTCACTGTGATGTTTGCTTCACAACAAGGCTCACTCTCACAATTGCAAAGGCTTCCGTGTTGTATTTGTATCGGTCTGTATGCACTTGTTGCGCTTGTTGTTTCCCTCCTCATCCAATATTTTAATATATTTTATATGATTTATATATATATAATTTATATATTATATATATATATTTGTTTGCAAATAGGGTACCAATAGGTACCCCGAATTCCTGGGTTAATCCTCATTTTTCCATATTTTCCTATTCAATGGATCCAATTGGCCTATTTGATGGGCCCCATCCATTTTCAGGCCCACCACCAGCGTTTTGTTGGCGCGAGTCCCAGGTACCCGTGCCAGTAGCGCAGGTGCTGGAACTTGGCCAGACCTCCAAAACTTGTGAGGAGTTGGAAACGTCCGAATTCACAGATGTGGGAAAGCCATGAAAAGCCCGAATTCATTGGAGAAGCTTAGCCATCAAACATGTTGGTTTAACATGGGTTGACCACTGCTCATGGGATTTCAATGGATTTCATGGGACTTCATGCAACATTCATGGGAAGACTTCATGGCATGTTAGCATTGTTATATAACTGATGTGTATACCCAACAATGTGATTCGTCTGAAAATGCGGATTTCACCACCGAAACTCTGGCCATTTTGATAAGGGGCCATGATGGCCATCGATTTTCACGATCAGAGGTACATCCGCAACGTGCTGTCGTTGGAACATACTGAGCAGAAGTATGACCTGCTCAAGCACAACTGTCTTTGCCTCAGTGCCACAGTACTAACTTATGGCACTGATTTTGGATGCGATATACCATATGTGGAATCATGGCTGGATCAGGCAATCACTATGCAGATGATGTGGCAAAATTTCTTTTGGATGGAAGAGGTGCAACAACTTCACGGCTGAATTTTCACCAGACGCGACTAGCCTGGCACTTTTCAATGCCAGGATTGCCAAGCAGTATCGTCAACGTTGCAGAAGAAGCACTTTCTACCCCACAGGGTCAGGCGGTGAAATCCGAGATCACAGATTTGTATCCTCTTTGGTAGCCACAGGTAGACTTCAGAAATAATTAATTGATATTAATTGATTATATAGTTGGCTATGGCATGCTATGGCTATATGTAAATGAGATGATTTTCAGAGCTGGACCCCTCGGATGTCCTGATCAGTCCTTGAAAGTCATGATCGAGAACATGGAACGAAGCATGCGTTCAGGAGGCCGCCGAGAAACGTCATTTTTCTGCAGGTGTTTTTATGAGTTTCTGATGTCATGATCCAGCCTGAAACGAGAAAAAGAACGATTTTTTCAAAGTGGTTCCGAAACCATCCGAATCACCTCCCCAATGATTTCAACTGAGTGATTCTTGCATTCAGTCATTGGATCCATGTGGGAAAATCTCAGTGGCTACAAGGTACATCTATGAATCCCTTTGGTTCCGTCGGCGCCCTATATTACCCTCTGGTAAACTAACATAGCTATTGAAAATGGCTAGTGGATTTTCCCATGAAAAATGGTGATTTTCCATTGCTATGTTAATTTACCAGAGGGTATCTATATTCACCTTCGAGATTGGTGAGAGGATGCGAGACACGTTGCGAAAAAAACGTTGGAGCCAAGGCTGCTCCGCCTGCAGTGCCTGCTCCCCTTGCTGCACCAGATGAGTCTTCAGGAGAGTTGAAGGCACCAGATCCAGGGAGGATATTTCATGATTTATATATATAATATATGAATATAACATGTATGATTTTTTATTGCTGTGTTTTCTTGATGCCGTGACTTTTCTGTGTCTCCGAAGGGGAACTTGGAAGCACGCAGTACCTGCGACTAATAATCATTCCACTGTCAGGTTGCTCTTGCAGAGCTTGCCAAGAATGAGACAGAGGCTTTTTGTTGGCCAAAATCGACCGTGGTGCTTTTTCTGGTCGAACTTCGCAGCTCTTGGATTTTGCAGTTGCTGCCAGGTCCGAAGAACCGCCTTGCAGATGCTGCTGAAGATGACAAAGAACGTGGAGGATAATCCCAGTGAGACCAAGTTCCGGAGGATTAAGATGGCAAATCCCGCCCAGATCTCAGTTCTCAGCCATGCTGTCACGATGGTAGAGGGCCAACAACGCTGGCAGGGTAGCATTGTGGTAGGATTTGAGCCAAAGGCGAAAGGGCTCAGAAATGGTTCATGCAAAAACGACATCAAACACCTGCAATCATACGGTCACATTTACGTCTCCACATTGTTTCATACGTATAAATATGACTATGACTATTCATTACAAGATTGTACAAGTACATTTGCATGTGGGCACATAGATACATGTAAACGCATTGTACATGTAGCACATATGCAGATGAACCCATTAGATTCTTACTAGTAGAGAGAGCATGAAAGGAACTCAATGCTGCAAAGCACATTATTGACATTTGGGGCTTGCACTTGGACTGCATTCTATGGCTCTTAGCTGATTCACAGTCGAACTAACTGGTGCAAGACATTAAAGATTGGCAAGAAAATAAGCCGTTTACAAGAGGACGCTAGACAAGAACCCAAAGAGTTTGTATTGACGTTTGTCGACAATGAGCCTTGCCCAAACCACGTCAGGACTCTGATCCCAGCCAGGGTTCAGCATCTTCTCAAGTCATTCTGGCCGATTGCATTTTCACGACAGTTTTGCCATGCCGGCTACACAAGCTCCTTTCCCATCACTGGCGGAGCTGCAGATGCTCCTTGTCGCTACAGATTATGTGATTGACCAAAGAGTGTACAGCACAGAGAATCCATCGGGGATTCAAGAAACATGCTATGTATAAGTTATATATATATATTATAGCGCTATAAAGTATTATGTCTACAACTCTTTAACATATTGGATCACGGAGCATATATATATATATATTCTCATCATATACACATATCATTGTCCATAAATATATATATATATGTATCGTGTTCCGTGTTCCTACCCCCCCCACCCCCCCACAATGGTATGGGTCCCCAGGTAGCACCCCCTTCCCTTCTATTTGCAAGCCAATGGACCTCGTTTCTGAAGTCCAGTCTCGTATTTGCTAGGTCTTTGCAGCATTTCTGACTACCAGCCTCGCATTTACTAGGTACATGCTACCTCTTAGATGACCTACGTAGCAAACATACTCCCTCAAAGTACCTACGTGCTACCTATAGTCATATTTACATGTGCTATGTATCTACTTCCTATTTACTACCTGTGTACTCTCACAACACTACATGTGTTTCAGATATACCGTACCTACCATACATTCCAATGATACCATACATACCATACATACCATACCTACCTTACATAGCAAACATTCCATACCCATCATAGTAACCATACATACCATACAAACCATACATACTGTCATATCAAACATACCATACCCAACAGGCTTACATACCATACCTACCATCCATACAGAATCACACCCTCACCACACCACACGGGGGGAGGGGGACAGTACCACACACCCACCACACCACAGGGGGGGAGGGGGACAGTACTATGGCTGACCCATGACCATGGCCGGGGGGGAGAGGGGGGTTGGAACGCTGGACCATATATACACATACATATACTTTAGTATATTTCATATTACTGGGTCAGGGCTCGTATAGAACCCATGTGGTCGTTAGTTACCGGGTCGCCGCATGGGCCCTGTTGACCAGGCATGGGCGCCACATCAAGGAAGCAATCGATGAACAGCCTCCACCGGCCGCAGCCTCATAGGACTTGATGATCAGACTTTGATTCATGATGTTTCATGATTAAGATATTTATTTATATAGATGTCAATGTGATTTTGATGTAGATTTGATGCTAATTTATGTAGAATTGATCCTAATTTATGTGTGGTACTCTGATTTATGTAGATTTGACACTAATTTCTGTGTTACTCTGATTTGTGTAGATCTGATACTAATTTATGTGTTACTCTGATTGCTGTAGATTTGATACTCATTTGTGTGGTACTCTGATTTACGTAGATTTGACACTCATTTCTGTGTTACTCTGATTTATGTAGATTTGATACTAATTCATGTGTTACTCTGATTTATGTAGATTTGATACTAATTTATGTGGTACTCTGATTGATGTAGATTTGACACTAATATCTGTGTTACTCTGACTTATGTAGATTTGAAACTCATTTCTGTGTTACTCTGATTTATGTAGATTTGATACTAATTCATGTGTTACTCTGATTTATGTAGATTTGATACTAATTTATGTGGTACTCTGATTGATGTAGATTTGACACTAATATCTGTGTTACTCTGACTTATGTAGATTTGAAACTCATTTCTGTGTTACTCTGATTTATGTAGATTTGATACTAATTCATGTGTTACTCTGATTTATGTAGATTTGATACTAATTTATGTGGTACTCTGATTGATGTAGATTTGACACTAATATCTGTGTTACTCTGACTTATGTAGATTTGAAACTCATTTCTGTGTTACTCTGATTTATGTAGATTTGATACTAATTCATGTGTTACTCTGATTTATGTAGATTTGATACTAATTTATGTGGTACTCTGATTGATGTAGATTTGACACTAATATCTGTGTTACTCTGACTTATGTAGATTTGAAACTCATTTCTGTGTTACTCTGATTTATGTAGATTTGACACTATTTTCTGTGTTACTCTGATTTATGTAGACTTGATACTAATTCATGTGTTACTGTGATTTATGTAGATTTGATACTATTTTGTGTGTTACTCTGATTTATGTAGATTTGATATTAATTTATGTGTTACTCTGATTTATGTAGATGTGACATTAATTTCTGTGTTACCCTGATTTATGTTTATTTGATACTAATTTATGTGTTTCTCTGATTTATGTAGATTTGATACTAATTCATGTGTTACTCTGATTTATGTAGATTTGATACTAATTTATGTGGTACTCTGATTGATGCAGATTTGATACTAATTTGTGTGGTACTCTGATTTATGTAGATTTGACACTCATTTCTGTGTTACTCTGATTTATGTAGATTTGACACTAATTTCTGTGTTACTCTGATTTATGTAGATTTGATACTAATTCATGTGTTATTGTGATTTATGTAGATTTGATACTAATTTATGTGTTACTCCGATTTATGTAGATTTGACACTAATTTCTGTGTTACTCTGATTTATGTAGATTTGATACTAATTCGTGTGTTACTGTGATTTATGTAGATTTGATACTAATTTGTGTGGTACGCTGATTTATGTAGATTTGATACTAATTTGTGTGGTACTCTGATTTATGTAAATTTGATACTAGTTTATGTGTTACTCTGATTTATGTATATTTGATACTAATTTATGTGTTTCTTTGATTTATGTAGATGTTCCACTATTTTTCGTAGATGCTACGCTGACTTATATAAATATGTTTCTCAGTTTACTCTGAGTTTCATGTATATTGATGTTCCATGGTTTTCCCTTCAATCAACCCAGTGAACTTTGGTTTGAACCTGGCAGAAGTTTGCCCTTCTACAGAAAACATGCTGCGAACCGAGATCCGGACTGCTTGGTATTTGGGACCAGGTGGCACCCTTGCGCAGGAAACCGAGTCTTCGACTAGAAACGCCATGTGTTTTGATGTGTCAAGGCATGAGGTGGCTTCAGTTGGGAAGCTGGTAGGCAGCTCTCTTGGATCGGAAGAGTGGCAAGAGTTTTTGGCAAACATTTTTCTTACAGACAAATGACAAAGGATTCCCAACAAATGTTTAAGCCCAGTGTAGCTGTAGTATGGCGCAGTTGCTCAGGCTCTTGGTAACAGCCCTCATATCATCATCTACCGCAGTGGGGGACTTGGTCAGCTCTTCCTCTGTAGTGTCAACTTTTGTTATGCGTTGCGATTTCTGCATGAAATTTGAGAGAGACGTGCCGCTTTGGTTTGAACCGGATGAATAGGGCCTGAAAAGGGGTTAATTAGAGGTGTTCTTTGGCTCTGGAGCAATCTTTTTGAGCCTCGATGCATGATTTGGATTGATTTGGCAGGTTTGCATGGATCATTGCTTGCGGGTTGGCGATGCTTTGGAAGACAGGCCCTCTCCGAAAATTGTGACTTCGCTGACTGCATGTGCTGAGCATTTTGAGCCGAGATTTTTCGAATGCTTGGGTGATGTGCAACTGTAACATGGCTCACCAAGCTGGCAGCTCAAACTTTTCCCTCTGGGTTTCTGCCGTGTTTTCGAGGCTTCTTGAGTGCATGGACAGATGTGAGGTGGGCGCCATAGTCACAAGAAATCCCATGACCTGGTTTTGTCAACAGGATAGCCATGGATAGCCCCAAATCCAGTGCTTCTCATCACTTTCCCATACTTTCCGGAAGACTTTCCCCACAACATGATGGTCATAGCTGGGGTGGCGCCAAGTGTGTTCCCAATTTTCAAACCTGGACGATTTGAAGGTCACAACCCCGCCGTCTGAAAGCTGCGAGAAGACATGCCAAGGGCAGGCTGGACAGAGGAAAAGCTACATGATCTGACTGGGGCATACTGGGACATTCCTTGAAGGAACGGACAGAAAGGACATGTTCTTCATATTTCTTCATTTTGCTTGTCGTGCAGGTGAAGTATACCCGCCGGCAGGCTCTGAGAGTTGCACGTTTGGATGAAAACATGCCAGGGCCACGCTACATGATTGGAGATCTCATGATTTTCTCAGGATTTTTGATATTTTTGCGGCATGTTCAAACATGTTCAAACAGTTGGATTGCTTTGGCTCTAGCAGTTCAGCAACATTTATGAATCGAACAGCACATCTCGACTATTCTCCAAAAGAGGATTGCGACAAATGACTAAAATAAGTGCAGATCGTCTTAGGAATCATGTTTGGACCATCCGATTACTGAGAGCTTCCACTTTTTGGTGCCATGGCGATGCGCTTGCAACGCTCCCCCTTTAGCAACAGCTTTGCAGTGCCACTTGGCCGATCGAAGCCTTGAGATTCCAAAAATGGGTGTTTCATGCTTTCCTGGCTCCTGAAGACCATTTGGGGATTACTTTGGGTTAGTTGTTGAACTCCAACTGAACTATCCTTGCACAACGCCACCTCTCGCCCTTTGCTTGGCTGCATCCTTGACTATCTTGACTCAATTTTGCAGTCACCGCGTCCAAGGCTGCTTCTATGCGCAGTGGTTTTGCCCAGGCATCAACCGTCGCAGCTCGTGCGTACTGTTACAGTTTGTTGCAGCTCTTGACGAGTTTTGATGTTTGACCTTCTTATAGATCCATTGTTTGATCGAAGAATCGACTTGATCCATGCAATATCCATGCCATTTGCTGCTCAAGAGGAGACGGGGGGGTCGTGCCCGTTGGTTTCAGGGGCGCCATGTGGGCCGCCGAGGGAATCTATCCCACGGCAGATGGCTGGGTGCCACCTGCATGGCCGAGCAATGAGGAGATCTTGGAACAAGAGGACTTGGAGAAAGCCAAGCTGAAAAGGAGCCTTGTGAAACGCCAGGCCATCGTGAAGGGCAAACATATTGAGACGCTCCTCAGCATTGACTACATGAGCCGCTGGAAGTTCTCTTTGATGGTGTGGCCCCTGAAGGAAAGCTCCAAGCTTTCAGGTCGCGGCGACAACCGCAGCTACGTGTGCTGGGTATTCTACGAGCAGCAGGACGAGCAGTCTGTCATCCGAGCCTTCAACAATGTGGAGGTGAGGCTCAAAGAGAGCGAACGTGAGGTGGTTGATCCAGATACCTGGATTTAGCTGAATGATTTGGATGAAATTTTCCCAATGGGAAATCCACTACGACTGCGGAATGGGTCAAGGGGAGTAGTTTGTAACTACTTGGGGAATCTTTACATAGGGGAATAGTTTGCATGTTTTTTTTTGTTTCTTAAGCAGATCCAAGGATACATCCATCAAGAATGAGGAACTGATACTGCGGGCAAAAGATCAGATTTGCTTCTTCAGCAAGTACGAGTGGGACGCACTCACAGCTGACTAAAATGGTACAGCAATGTGCTTTCTGAGAGACGCCCAGACATCTTCGCCAAGAAAAGTCCTGAAAATGCGCAGTTGGTGCCAGCGCTGATTGGTGTGTTTTTGCTTGGCATCTCTGTGTCATGGCTATTCTTACTGCCAGGTTGGCCTTCATTCCTTCGAGAGTCAAGGCCAGGACTAAGTAGAAAGGTGCAGCCCGTTCTTGCCATGCTGCATGTGGAGTCAGATGTGTTCACTATGCAGGTGACGGAGCCAGCTGCTTTGTGACTTGACGAAGCTTTGGACAAAGTTTTGGGGCTTACTGCTTCTAGTTATGCAACCAAAGAAGATACTGATACTGTAGGTTTTCCTGGTTTCTATGCTACTCGTAATTGGAAAAATGCTGAGCAGCAAATCTCTGCCCCCTTAGGCTCTTTTAGATCTCCTGGATTCTTCGGATTGGGATTCAACATGATTCAACCGGCGACATTCGCGGTCAACTTTTAACATAGTTTTTCCCCTGGTGGATTCCATTTGGAGGGGGGTACCCCTAAATCACGTAAATTATCAATTTTCATGGGATATTCCATTTTAATAATCCATTATAGACTTATAAACTTATAAACCATTCATTTTGGGGATCCCCCATTTATGGAAGGCCCATTGATTTGTTGATGTTCGGCCTCCGATTCTGACAGGTTCTCGGTTGGCCTTTTGTTACCATCGGCTGCCAACGCTCAAGTCAAGGCTGGTGGATGTTTATCCAAAAATGATCGGTGTTCAATGTTTTTAATAAGCAGGGTATGTTCATGTGTTGTTGATGTTTGGTTGATGTGTTGTTTATGTTTATTTTCAGTTTATTATATAATGTTTATATATGTTTATCAAATGTGTTCTTAAACGCTCTTTCCATCCGATTCGAAGCCTAATCCGCGCAGGCGCCCAGGCCCGAGGGTCTGCCAGATTTTCTGACAACGCCAGACAAGGCAGGAGGTTTGAGGGCCCCGGCAACCAACACATGGGGATTTCATGGGTTTCCATAGTCATGGTGGTACCCCTATTAATGGCGGGTTTATATATGGAAAATCCATGAAAATCCAGTGAAGATGGATGATTTAGAGGTACCCCCAGTTTAGGAAACCCCCACGTGGGAAAAGCTGGGAAATCCTAAGGGCATCTCTATTTTCGATGATTGGGAAAATCATCTCGAACTGGGGAACCCCCAGAAAGCTATGTTTGATGACAACGGAGGGTAGCAATTCTTCAATTTGTACATTGTAGTCTTCCTTATAGTTTTATTGTTATAGAATGTTTAATGATATTTAATGATAAATAGATATAAATAGCAACTATTGAATATATCCGATGAATCTCCCATTGAATCAAATATAATAAACCTCCATTTATCTTATAAAAATCCCCATGATAATCGTGTTTCGCCCTAGGTCCCCGGGCCTGACCTCTGGCTTAGGAGCCCGAGTATGCCTCGCTGTGGAAGCAATGGGGAGAGCAGCACCTCGGCCACGGCGCTGTCTGACACGCCACGGCTGGACCTTTCGAGGACGATAATATATGACAATTATATATAATTATATATATGACAATGAATCATAATATTATATCATTAACATTCATTTACACTTATACATCCAAATGTATTCTTGTTATCATACATATTATATTTAGGAGATTTTAGGAGTATTATCATGTTATTTGATAATGTATAGGATTCTAGGATGATATTTGACATTTTTGGGGTGACCCAGCAACAATCCTCCACACAGCTGTGGAACAAAAACCAGGTCGAAACAAGTTGGCCCAGCGGATCCCAGTTTGTCGGGCCTTTCTCAAGATGACCGGAGCGCCATTCTTGGATGCTTGGGCGATGGATAGCTATGGATGCCTACCCATCTGAGATGCCTAAATAGAGAACATGGGTCCAATGAGGTTAAATATTGTTAAATGAGGTCCACATTCTTCACTCTTTTCGAATCAAATTCTTAAGACTCAAGACATTTCTCTGGCTAAATATATGTTGACCATTGTTGACCCATACCCAAAGTCACGCATCACTGGCATCACTGCTGTTGTGAAGCAAACGGCGCTAAGACACTAAGGAGTGCTGGTCGGAACCTGAATTTTCCTGATCCATCGCATCCCGATTTGACCATGCCTGGACCATGCCTGGACCATCGCGTTGGTTTTGCGTTTTTGTTTCAAGGCGATTTCGATTTTCGCCGTGCCTGTGGTGGTCATGGGTGTCTTTGGCGCTGCCTTGAAAGTACCCTGGGCGAGACCTGAAAAGGACAGCAGACATGGTCGCAGCTGGTTGCTTTCGTTGATCGCAGCCTGTTTCAGGACCCTGAAAATCCCAACGAAAAGAAGATGGAGATTGACTTCAGCGATCTGAAAGACATTTGAAATAATTTGAGTATGTCCTGCCAATGAGCACTGAAAACATGGTTCACAAGATAAAGGGTAACGGAAAACAGAGTAGCAAAGCTCTTATGACTAGCCATCCTTGCAGAAAAGAACATCATAGTGCTTGGCAAGCTTGATTTTCCTGGAATCGCATGTGAACGATTTTGAGTGAGAACGTCCAAAGAATAACATTGGCTCAGCTGGCAAGAGCTGCTTTGAGCCCATTTTCGCTGCAATTTCTGTGCACCTGGAAATCCGATACGTGGCTCTCACTGCGATTTGGCTAGTGGCCGCAGTCGCCTCTGCCAAACACTGCATAATATGACTGTTGCAAAAGAGGTGGGCCGCTGCAACACATAGATTTATCTTTATTTGTCTAAAAATGGGTAGCCATGGGTAGCCATAAATCTACTGCTTGCTCATCATGTTCCACCATTAAATGGCCACTAATTAAATTGGTTTGTCTGAAAATGTGCTACCCAATTCATGAATCCGCCTGCCACACCTCATCAGATAGGTCCAGCGACAGCAATCAGACTGCGTGAGCCCAAGGGAATTTCCAGGACGCAGCTGTGACTATGCCGGGATGCATGTTGCTTTAAGTGGTCCAATATATCATACAGCGAATCATACATGAGTTTGTAGATTCACCAGGGTTTTAAGATAAAATGGTGCTCACTAGCAGTCTGATTATCGGAAATGAACAAACAACATAGAGTGACCGTCAGTGACCGGCCCTGTCAGGCCTGGGGACAAAAACAAAATCAGCCCGTGGGAGAACTGGAAAGTTGTGATCATTTTTGAGGCAACAAGGGATGCGATCGACTTCCAGCCACAAATCGACTTCTGGCCTGGTGCCAAGATTTCAGACAGCTATAGCACTAGTAAGGTCCAGAACATGTGAAATTGGAAATCCGAAGCTGCCATATGATTTTGAGGCTTTTGCTGGAGTAATGGCAGTCCTTCCAGTGGTGCCACTTCTGGGTACCTATAGGCCAAGCGGTCCAAGCGCACATCCTTGATGATGATGTAGCATATGTAGCAGCGTGGTGACCTCTGGTGATCCTGTCAGGGATGCTTGCAGCTGTGAATGTTGCAAAGGACGGCATTGGCGACCAACCCCCGGTTATCACCCACAATCTTTCATGTAATGGGTCAAAACCCTTGTGCCCTTTGGTTATCACCCTAAAATCCTAAAATTGCTGAGATTTATGGATTGTCATCCCCCCGAAATACAGCATGAGAATCTTTATATATTATATAATATTATTATTTTTTTAAAAAAAAAATATGTATATATTATTATTATTATTACTATTATTATTATTACTATTATTACTACTATTATTATATATTATTATTACTACTATTGTTATTATTATTATTACTATTATTATTATTGATTATTATTACTATTATTATTATTAATTATTATTATTATTAATTATTATTATTGTTATTATTATGTAGTCATTGATGAGTATTGTAGGTTTTGACATGTTTTGACCCATTCCCATTCGAAGGCCAACCAAGCGCCTTTTTTTACAAGTGCAGGACTTGGCTGCTCGCCAAAGCTGGCTCTTTTCATTGTGGTTGTAACCTGAGCTGAGCTGTTCCATGCAGTGCAAAATGGTGCAAAGCCGTCATTCTAATGGGTTTTCACAAATTTAATCATATGGCTTATATATATATATATGTATAGAGAGAGAGAGAGATTGATGTATAAACACACATATATATATATATTACATATAAACGGAGTTTAACATATTTGATAAATATACACATATTAAACATATCTAAACCATCAATCTGCAGATGGTTTGAGCACAAGAATCCGATGCCATCGCTGGTCGAAAATCTCAGGCCTGGACTGCCTATGGCTTCAGTACGCTTTGGTGCCATGGTCGAATCGTGCAGCGAAAGCCCAAACGAAACCCATGGTGTTTTTGGGGATGAAACATGGAGGTGTCCATAGTCATGAGGGTACCCCAATAGCTGGATGGTTTATGATGGAAAATCCCTGGAAAATCCCACGAATGGATACTTAGGAAACCTCCACATGACTGGGACCATCAACCATGGGGGTCTTTAATGATTTTGATATTCATTGAATTATCCAGGAAGATTCAACCAGAATCAGAATTTAGTGACACTTCCATGGATTCGGAGAAACTGCGATCGAACCGTGGTAGCTTTAACCGTTTCAACATCGTTGCGATCTCAGCGTTGCCAGGGTGGTTCCCTCAGTGGCAGAGGATGCTGGAGATGTTGGCGGAAAGGTCTTCTTTCTAATCACTCAGGGCCTGGCAATCGCGCCCCTCGGCAGCTGCGTGAATCGCCAAGAGATTCTTGTGATACCCCAAAACAAGTTAAGGGATATGTTTTTATATGTTTTTTATAGTATTTTATACTTATATCATATCCCACAAAAACAGATCTAATGTGGATATTATTGGATCCATGGAACCATATTAATAATTTTAAATAAACCACATTATAATTCATATAAAAACGCATTAAACCATATTAAACCATCGATTTTGGGATGAAGGCTGGAAAACCATCCATTCACCTAGGTCCATGGCTGCCTCTCGGAGGCTCGCTGAACTCGCCGAGGCGGCCGTACGGGACACCCTCATATTTCATGGGAAAATCTATGGGTTCTGAATGGTTCTGAAGTAGATTTTCCAATTTAAACCAATGCCATAAACCTACCATGACTGGGGACGGTTAAAAAAAAACAGCCATAAGAATATATAATAATCGGCATTTGGGGGATGGTTTATGGCATTGGGTTTACCAGTATATCACACTACCCCCAAAAAAGGATGCAGAAAAGTAAATTTATCTTCGTCGGATTTGACCAACTATCTTTTTGAGGGTTACTAATGGTTACTATATATAACATTTAGGGACTTCAACGAAACCTGTCATTTCTTTACAGGATGGAGATCCATAAACCGCGGCGAAAACACCAGTGGTTGCTAATCCCATGATTCCACCTGCCCATGTTTGAATTTAGGTGAGAGCCAGCGAAAGCAACTACAGAATGGCGGAGTTCGGCTGCACAGGTCCATGACAGCAGAATTTCAACCCAGCTCGGTTTTGTTGGAAAAATCTATTCTTTGCAGTGTACATCACTGTACTATATACAGGAAACTATGGTTTTTGCCGCCAATTTGGTTGGTTTTTACTGCAGGTTTTCTCGTACGAAGCAATTCGGACACTTAATCACTTCGACACTGTGTCAGGCTTAGCCTTTGAAATAGATGTGGCAAAGACTTTGTGGGCACTGGGCACCATGTGATACATTATCATACACCTGATCCGCTTGACAGCGCGAGAATCCTATAGGATATCCACCCGTCGGAAATCCCCGAAGTTTTTATGGATGGTTCGCTGGAAAAATCATCGAAGTCAATGGGGATTCTTCAGGTCAGCCATGTTTGAGGACACCGGAGGGTAAGAGACGCAATTTCAAGGTTTCAATGTTTTGCTGGTTGTTGGTTTGGAACATTTTTGATTTTCCCCAATAGTTGGGATGATGATCCAATCTGACTTTCATATTTTTCAGAGGGCTTGAAACCACCAAGCAGTTTTTATAAGTTCACAATATGTGACAGAACGATGCCAGGTGCTGAAATGGTTGGAGCGACCGTGGGAACCACCGTGGGTTCTCCTGTGATGGTTGGGCCGGCCATGAACGAACTTCAGTCCACGGTGGAACGATTGGACCAGCAGGTCCAAGAGTTGAACCGGAGACAGGCAATGATGGAGAAGGAATTGGCCACCTGGCCATGATGGACTGAGACTGGACTGAGACTGGCGATGGCATCCAAGGATGATCTATTCATGGAGATATGAAGAGAGTCATGAGTGATAATAGTTTTAAAATGTTAAAAACTGGTGTTATATACGTACATATAATTTACACACACATGTGGAATGTGTGGAAGATGTTTATGATATCGCATGCGTCTGAGAGTTTTGGAAGATCCATTTGATGCAATTGGAAGCCTTCGTCTTTCCTGTGTTGAACTTGAAGAATTGGACCATGACCACTGCACCGGCTGAGGCCTCTCGCAAAGAAGCTCCTCGAGATCTGATGCAGACAGATCCCATCGGACAGGACAATACGCAGGAGCTACTGTAAGAGCGATGATAGCGATGTGATGGTACCAAATGAAAAAGGTCTCTGAATCAGTTTTCTACTGTTTGACTCTTGCATGTGTCCACAGAATTCCTAAGCTTTTCAGCAGGACATCAGTAGCTCTTTGCTTGTCTGAAAGTTCATGGTACTGGAAGCAGTCAGTTCATGAGCCAAAAGCTCGCAACATGAAAATGGCCGCGCCTAATCCCGGATGTCTTTGTTTATCCGGTGGGGGGAGCGGTTTTCTCAGCGCTATCCACATTCCATCAAATTCCCAACAACTGCATGGTGAGCAAAGAGCTCTAAGACTTTCCCAAGCGCATGATAGTCAGTTGCTGCAGCAGTTTTTGCATGTTGTTTCTTGGTGTTTCTTTTTTGTTTGCTATGGCTATGTGGGTTTGAAAATTTAGCAGCATCCCCCCAATTCAAATTTATATGATCATCAGATCATCAGTTTCCTTCTAAAAATATAGCTATATAATTGGGCCTCTTAAAAGGACCTAAAACAATATCTTATAGGCCTAATATCCATTAGTATCCACTAATAACAAATATTCCACTATTTTGTGTGGTATCCCTTCTTAAAATAGGTCCAAACCGATGGTCCTGCGTCCTGACCTGCTGCGCTGAGGCCTTCCAAAAGAAGGTGGAAGCAGCCAACGGTGGCGTCGATGCCTAGCCCTGAGAACTTTCCGAAGGGATGGGGGAAGGGATGGGGTCAGGGACGGTAGAGTGGAGAAATGTGGAAAAATTGTGGTTTTTAACCAAGAAAAACCTCGGTTGATTTAAGTTACAGTTTGCTATTGAAAAAGGTGAAAAAGGCCAATTGATAGCATTTAATTATACTTGATTTACAGATGAAAAATTGTGATATTCCATAGCTATGTTAGTTTACCAGAGGGCGGTGACAAAAATAGTAGGACTGGAATGGATTGGAATGAATTGCAGGACTGAAGGATACATACTGTATATCATATACATACGTACATACATACAGACACACACACATATATACATACATACATACATACATACATACATACATACATACATACATACATACATACATACATACATACATACATACATACATACATACATACATACATACATACATACATACATACATACTACATACATACATACATACATACATACATACATACATACATACATACATACATACATACATACATACATACATACATACATACATACATACATACACATACATACATACATACATACATACATACATACATACATACATACATACATACATACATACATACATACATACACATACATACATACATACATACACATACATACATCATACATACACATACATACACACATACATACATACATACATACATACATACATACACATACATACATATACATACATACATACACATACATACACATACATACACATACATACACATACATACACATACATACACATACATACACATACATACACATACATACACATACATACACATACATACATACATACATACACATACATACACATACATACACATACATACATACATACATACACATACATACACATACATGCACACATACATACACATACATACACATACATACACATACATACACATACATACACATACATACACATACATACATGCACACATACATGCACACATACATGCACATACATACACATACATACACATACATACACATACATACACATACATACACATACATACACATACATACACATACATACATACATACATAAATACATACCCATACAGACATACAGACAGACGGACGGACAGACAGACATACATACATTTACATACATATCTTGTTGGAGGATGGAAAGTTTCGCTTGGAATCTCATAGTTAAAAACAACCTTGGGACTATCCAGAACCCACTTGGTTAGGGTTGAACCTCCACTTAGATGGCTTGCAGTTGTAGAGCTCAAGCGTCGATGTCGGCAACAGGTGATGATGGCAGCAGGTTGGCTTCCCGACACAAACGAAGAGGGGGAGGCCAGCCTTTGCAGCGACATGGAAATCGCCATGAGATGAGTCACACATTACCCTCTGGTAAACTAATATAGCTGAAAATGGCCATAGAAATAGTTAATTTACCGATAAAAAAATGGTGCTTTTCCATAGTTATGGTATGACACATGGTTCCGGAGGACTGCTGGCTATTGAACGACTCTTCCGCAATGTGTGGACCACAGAGTGCAAAGCTCTCACTGTTTGTCTTGCGCCAAGAGTCATGAGAAGTCACGAATTGTCCCTTGCTTGTCTTGCTTCAGAAAAGATGTTCCTTTATGCATCAAGTCAAGGAAACAGGTATCCGTCCGAAAAATCTTGGACGATGAGCTCAAGAAGCTGTTGCAAACTTAGTGTTCCGGCTTCTTGGAAAGTAATTTTACTTCGAAGCATGACCTTTCACAGCATGGTTGATAGGGTATATATCGGACAAAGATTGACACCAAAATATCCAAAATACGTTTGAATCACAACGTTAATCATTGCAGTTGCGACCATTGGCCAAGTCTGAGGCCGGCGCCGGTGGCTCCAACACCAGCTCCGTGCCTGACCCAGGAAGATTTGTCCAATAGAGAGTATAGACATATGGCTATGGATCAATACCTATACATACTATTTTTAGTGGGGTGAACATCCATTTACCAGCTATTTTGATGTGAACTACAGGGGTACAAGGTTTTGACACACTGCCATATAGAGACATGGTAGATGGCTGACCGGCGATTTTTCCGCTGGCTTGGTGTTGCCAGAAGATCTGTTGCTAACTTGCTGGGTTTTGTTTTTCTGAGGGCGGCTGCGCCAGTGGCAAGCAGTGGCTATGGAGGCCGCAGGAACTTGAGGGAGAACGAAGCATTGCCGCATGGCCTGGCCGTGCCTGACCCAGGTCCAGCCGGTGGATTGCCCGGTGGCTTTCCCAACTTGCCTGGTGGGCTGCCGGGTGGTATGGCCAACAATCCCATGATGCAGCAGGTGGCTGGAGCTGTTGAAGAAACACTGAAACATGGAAAACTGAGGTTTTAACTATCCAAAGATACTCCCAACTGCCCAAGTCGTGGCGAAATCCCAAAAATCTTGAAATTAGCTTGGGGGAAGGCTTTTGTGGAAGTCGTGGCGATGCGGCGTTTAGCTTGTGTTTAGGGTAGGTTGCTGTTCTACTATCTCATGTAGACCTAAAGTGGCGAAGCGGCGTTTAGGTTGTGTTTAGCTGCTGCTGCTGGTTCGACGGCTGCTGCTGTTGCTGTTTCCGGGTACTTCTACACACCGCTGGGATTATCATCTCTACACTGCCATGGCGGTGCGCTGGGATTCTGCAAATTGTCATTGTTTCGCTACCAGTGATCCAAGGAAGGGCAGGTTTGCGGCTTGCGGGCCAAAGTCCATGTGTGTAGATGCGGGGCTTTTTCCGTACCTCGTTTAGACCTCGTTTTGGACCTCGTTTTTTTCTTTATCAGAACCCATCCTGCAGTATACAAACTAGGAAAAGGGCCTGCTTCGCGTTTTTGTTTGTGGGCGTCAACAGTACCCACGAAAAAAGGCCCCGTTGGAAACCGGCGTTCCGATGGGATTCGATCAAAAACGAATAGAACCATGATAGTTTGGTCAAGGCTTGTTAAAGCTAGCGTTTCCAATGGGGAAAGGGGTTTTGCAAGGTCTGTGCCGGGACAGGGGTCGTGGCGAGCGTTTTGATTGGGAATAGCTGTCAAACGCAAACATTGCAAGGACTTTGGCGTATGGGTGTATCCAAAGAATTCCAAAGATATCAATAGAATCATACCATCCAAATACTTGGGACGAACTGATCAAAGTTGATGTTTAATCAGCCAACAAGATGAGTTTGGCCGGACAATGGGGGGATTGAAACAGAGGCCAACGGTTGCTTGGGTCTACAAGGATGCTGAACCAACATCCAGTGTCCGAAAACCGGCAGAGTATCCCAAAAGCTTTGCGGTTCATCATCGTTCTCTTGATTAAAAATGATATGTTGCGTTTGGGATAATTTTGGGGTATAAGACAGAACGTGACCAAACCATTTGGGTTTTCTGGTATTATTTTTGAGGTTTTCGTTCTTGGACAAACCTGGATTTTTGAGACGTTGTCATATATTCTGTGGGTTCTGACCTGCGCCAGATGATGAACAATCCTGCCATGATGCAGCAGGTCCCGGTCTCTTCGGAATTTGTTTCTTCAGCAAAGTCTTCAGATGCTGTGATTTTTGACACTGAAAGATGGGGCCAGGGGGTGCTTGATGTAGCCAGGCGCAGCAGATGATGCAGGATCCAAACATGATGGCGCAGGCAGTCACTTGTGACAATGTGGTCTTCCAATGTCTTCCAGACAATCACTCGGTGGCAATTGCCGCAAAGTTTCCTGTTTGCTCATATTACTATGTGAGTTTCACGCTTCTTTTCCTGCTGTTCAAGCAGATCTAGCAATCTAGCAATCTCAGAATCGGCGTCATTTGACGCTGCATGTCATCGTTTGCAGCCAGCGATTGACGAGCAAATAGGTGCAGCAGATGATGCAGAATCCACAGGCGATGTCCCAATTGCAGCAGATGTGCCATGGATGCAGGGAGAACTTGGGTGAGTCCTTCAGTTTTTGTTACGCTGGATTATGTTGAGTTATGTTGAGTTGTGCTGATTTATGTTGGTATGTGATGGAACCCACTGAAACATCACAAAGCCGAAGACATTTCATTTATAGTTTTTCATAGCACATCCGAGGATGGGCAACGGCGGTTTGGGTGGCTTCGGACGCTAAGCACCTTGGGTCATCTATAGCCGCCCCAGGGATCCTTTGGAATGGGAGCTCAGTCAAAATTGACTCACTCTCCAATACCTTGAAGTACAGGCTGTGACATTCAGATAGCGATCACCAATTTGGACCTATAGTAGAAGCAGAGAAAAGTGACATGAAAGCACGTTGACTGTGGGTGATAGCTACCTCTACAAAGGAAAGAGGCAAAAAGCTGTCAGCTTTCCTGGATCGGTTTGTCCAAGGAATTTGGCAACGTCCTTTGTACAGAGGAACCTGTCAGTTCGTACATCATTTCGAAAATGGCTGCACAGAGAGATCGTATGACCAAGGTGCAAGACGCAAATCGGCAGAAGTGAAGTATCATAGGAACTTGCAAAAGCTGTAGAAATGCTTTGCACGTTGCGAATGAGTCCCTATACTACCTGCGCCCATTTCTGTTCACATAAGTGCCATTGGCTAATACGGGACAGTTGGAGTTGCTCAAAACCATCAGCTGCAGCCATCATGGCATAGTCGCAAAGATCTGGCTCTTATCCACGCAGCAATGAAGCGGGAAACAATTTCAAATGACCAGCTCTAACCAGCGTAACCAGCTTCGATTTTCAATTGTTGCTTCAACAAGGTCATACATAGTAATACAATGTAATACAGCTGATTTGATTTGGGTAGTCTGAGAAGCCAAAGTCCCAGTCACTAACAGCATGGTACGGTTGTTGAAAACACCACCATGTCGGACCATGTCCCTTTGCTGTCTGCCTTGCACGCCACGGACCTTCAGATGTAGGAAAATACCCAGCTGAAACGCTTCGCCAGCTGTAGCATGTCAAAGGTAAAGACTATCAAAGCCACAGGTGCGGATGGGCAAGTGAACACCCTGGATGTGATCCTACGGAAAGCCAAAAGTGGCAGCATGGTATTCTTTCCAGGTGATATTTCCACGGGCAGAGAGGAGATGAAAGCCGATGAAGAAGCGAAGGAATGGCTGGAGTGGAGCACTGAAGGTATTGGACAGCTCCTCGCGCGCAGATTCCAATGCTTGAACATCATTCTGGTGCGGCCAGCAAGAATGCGACAAGGCCACAGCTGTTTTGATCACTTCTTGACCACAAATCTGAATGGTGACCCTCGAGATGGCGAGTATGATTCTGAAGGCTCAGCATCTTTACATCTATTGATGTTGCTTGAGGACTTGACTGTCCAGATGGGAATACCGAAGAGTGATTTCCTCTCATCGCTTCATCTGGTTGGCTTCAGCAAAGGAGCCGTTGTCCTGAACCAACTGCTGGCTGAATTTGGAGCGGACTCCGCGCTGGAAGAAAGCCCTCCGTTTCGATTGCTGTCCATCACCCGGACCATCGAATGGTTGGATCCTGGGATCAGCGATGGAAACTGCGTGTTTCTGACAGATGAAGATTTGCTCCGAATGGCAGCGAGTCGATTTCGAACATGTCATCCAATAACTGGTTTGTATGTGGTGTTGTCTCCTTTTCAACTGGCTTTAGACAGCTACGAATTTGACTATCCCGAGGACGAGGAAGCTTGCACATCGGAGGAATTGGGCTTGGACCTTCTGCAGTCCGTCATGCAAGAGGAAAACATGCCTCTAGAGGTGGAATATTGTTGCTTCAACAGAGAGCCGACCATGCATACGCATTTCCGTGTGCTGAAAGAATTCAACATTCAGCATATTCTGCGCAGTGTCTCAGAAGGAGAAGGTGGCGGACAGAATCAGAACAAGAAAGTCTTCAAAGAATCTCGCAGCATAAGGCATACGATCACGATGACATTGTCGCGGACGTGTGTTTGCATGTGAAGCTTGCAAAAATAATGCAGGCTTTAAGTGAACCTCCACCAAGTCTTTTGAATTTCATGGCCTGAATTTTTAAAGTTGCTGTGATTTAAATGGGCTTGCTGATAGATACAGTACAAGTTTTCTGAGAGTTCATTACTCAGACACGTTGCCTCGAGTTTCCAGCCACTGCGGGCTGCTAATGCGCTGTGTGTTGGTAAAATCAGCCAACACCAAAACCAGAAAAAACCAGCATGCTTCAAATCCCAGCCTGTGCAATACCTTGCATTCGAAAGGTGAAAGTGAACTCGTAGTGCATATTGCAGTTGAACATTGGCCTTTGCAACCATGGCACATATGCCGGTGGCAACCTATTTTCTTTTCCACGGCAGACGGCAACGGCGCTTGTCCTCTCTTGGGCTCATCAGTACTTTTCGTTCAACAGCGCTCTAGTCTTCGCAGCCACTTGCATCGGTTGCAGTTCCAAACTCAGCACGATGGTCATAACTTCATAACGACGTCCTGGAATTTATTTCATGATTATTCAAATTGTAAGGTGCAGCAGCCAGAACACTGGAATCATCATCCATACATCCATTCTATTCATCCGGGATCTATCCATCTCGGGCAACTCCAAGGCTGTGCGACCTCGCATGCTACCTGGTCCCTTGGCTGGGGAGACCCCTCAACTCCAGCTATGGCAGTGGGTGACTGGTTTTGTGAGTTGGGGTAATAAGTATTGGTATTGAATCCTTAGTACAACTTTGACATATAGATAGATAGATAGATAGATGGATAGATAGATAGACAGATAGATAGATAGATAGATATAATATATATATATATATAGATGTATACATAACACAATAGTGTATGTATAATCATACATATCTAATGCCCAGGCAGCAACTTATTATTTTTCTGGCCAAATGCGTGTCAGTTTCGCCGCAAAGGAGTGGCCTCAATTGATGCTTTCAAAGTCAGCAAAACTCAGAACGTGTGTCAGTGTAGTTTAGCCATGAGTTGATTGTTTATTTGTTTAGCTCATGGCTAACCCACAATAATGATACGTAATGTTAGTATGGAAACCTTTAATATCCTTTAATAAATAGATGACTATGAGTATGGAACTTGTACTGTTAGTAAAACAATAGGATCCACCATCCAAATGTTACCATTTTTATGGGTGGTATACCATCAACATATGGCGGGTTTACTGTTGTTTCCCCAACATCAGGTTATGTTGGGGTTCCATTGTCAAGTGGACAAACACTTATGGTCGGACACACTTGTTTTCTTTTGACAAGGCACATCGACATGGAGATTTGAGGTCATGTTATTATCCATGTGTATCCGCACCTTTGCTCATTAAGTCCTGATTGTTGCTGGTTAAAACCTCATTTTGGATGGTTAAATTACCATGTTTTCAAACTGGATGGTTGCTGATCATGCTGATCCGTCTCTGAGGCTGCCTGCTTCCAAAGGCACAGAGATTTTGAGCAAAGATCTGAGTGATCTGAGTTTGTCTGAAAATTATGGGAAAACTCCAGTCCACTGGTTAACCATATATCATCATGTTCATTCAGTTTCCCTATTATTTGATGATTTGGATGGCCATTTCAGAGTGGTTTTTGCCTATTTGTAGATATACACCCATTCGTCATGGGATGATCTCAGCTTGCCATGAACGTGTTTCACTCGAGGTTTGCGTGCGATGAGGCATGGCTTTGTTGGCGTGTAGCGTGTTGAAATCGTCGTGAACTGCTAGATGTTTGATGATGTTTGGGGGATTTTGGGGGTGTGGCCTTTCCTAAACACCCAAATGATCTGAAATGTTCATAAAAGCCATGGCTGAAGAGCGTTGTCACCGAGGAGAATCGCATCCATTGTGTTTGTTTGGAACATTTTTGCAACGGCAACAGCATGAGCATGCAGAAGGTGGATCCTTTACGCACCCTCACTATTTGGGCTAACAGTCGCAAATGACTTGCCATGAACTCAGAGCCGCTGCAAGCTGCAAAATTTGATTGACAAGGATCATCTAGAAATATATATATATATACTTATAATGTCCCATTTTTGATGGTTAATACTAAGTTAATACCACCTATTGATGGTGATTTGGGGGATGGATACAGGAAATCTGACCGCTGGGATCCACCAAAATTTGCTCAGGTGTGGTGGCAGCATGTGCACTGACCCTGAGCAGATGGATCTGGCCAAGGTACTGGATTTTTTGCGGGACTCTGACCTGGATTTGTGCGACATCTCACCCATCAAAAATGAGGACTTCAGTGGCTTCACTATCAAAAATGGTGGTATCATGGCATATCATAGGGATAGTTCCTTTCTATGGACGAGTTGTCCATTGGAAGTAGGGGTTTTATCCGTGATTCCTCACGGCGGGGTGCAAGATGTGCAAGGCCTTCGAAGGTGCTGAAGATGATGGTAGTGATGGCAGCTTGCGGCTACTCCAGGTGGCCATGGTCAACTTACATGGTTTTCCCAGGGGATGGTCGTGGTTCCATGAATTTGGTTTAAGAATGTTTAAGATACGGTAAGAAATCCCATGCATTGTGGAATGACCATGCCCATTCATCCCAATTTGATTTCAGTATGAGTATGGGTCAAAATTGAGCCAGGAACTGCAGATGTTGTTTTTTTTGAGTAGCAAACCATCCCATTTTGGGGTACCAAATTTTGGCCCCCCATAGGGAGAGAGAGAGAGAGAGATATTACTTGGTCCCTTGCCAAGTAGTCAAAGTTTAAATTCGTTTCTGTTTGATACAAGTTGTTTTCAATCATGTTGTTTGTTGTCAGGTGGTCCCCACCTTGTGTATCCGACTTCGACCTACACTGTACATACCTTAACCATCCTTAACCAAACGTTTGACTTTGGAGGGCACGGCACGCATCCATGGAATCCATGGCAGGTTGCGCGGATCGCATCATCTACACTGCCAAGAAATGAGAAGAGCCACCTTCAGGTCGTGGGGTGTGGGTGGTTTCCTGAGAAATCTGAGAAGGGGGTTATTTTTGGGGGACCCCAAAATCATCCAAGTCACTGCTTGTTAATGGGAAAAGCAATGGCTTTGGGGTCGCCATATTTTAGGAAAGCTCCACTTCCTCGTGAAAGGTTGAGTCCAGCAACTCAACAGCGACAGCTATGACTTTGCCCATGTCATGGTTGCAGGACAGGCATTGGTGAAGTGTTGAAGTCGATTTTCGTAGCAGCTACATGGTGGGTCACATTTCATCACGTTTTTACTAGTAACTAGTAGATGAGAAGATGGTGCCGTTTGCTGCAATTGGGTAGGTGCTTCAGATTCCATCAAAAACAACAAGATTTGGTTTTGAGTTTAATTTCTCGGATACAGCGGGATATTTATAAGATATAATTATATTTGTGTCATGGATTGTTGTGTATAGTCCATTTCAGTGGGGCTTGATTTTTGACCTATACCACTCAGCGTCACAGTTTTGCTGCAGGAGACCATGAGGGCAGCAACGAGTGGAACTGTGCCACCGCTTTTGATATTAGTAGGGCAGGAGCCCCATCACTCAATGGATTGGTCAAGGGAAAAAATGCAGGAAACACCCATATTTCACGGGAAAATCGTTGGTTTCCTGTAGATATTCCCTTCAGCCAATCCATTGAAACACAACGCTTTCTACACTGAGCTGAGAAATGCATGTCAGGGTGTGTGTGATTGAAACTGTGGCATACCCAGAAATGGCAGTTTTTTCATGAGAAAACAGGGATTTCTACATATTTCTACCAGTGGACGGAATAGGATACTGCAGATACCCAGTTTTCAGACAAAGCCATGTTGCAATCGTATGCAGTGAGGCTCGCTTTGGCTTTGGGTGTGATGATTCTCCTTTTGCTCCAACGGCCTGATGTCCCAGACACGAGGATGGGATATGGAATGATGACGTGTTCCTTTATTTTTGTGGGCTTGTTTGAAAGTATGGAAATCAATGGAAATCAAAAATTAGATGATTTAAGTATATTTAAGTAGTCTGTTTCCTATTTGTTTGATGGCCATTTGGGGGTATCCACCATTTCGAGACACACCCGTGTATGTGTAGGGTACTATGTACACTTGACTGGGATCTGTATCGTTTTTCCAAGGCTCGACTCGCAGAAAATCTCCAATCGAAGAGGCCTTTTGTCGGATGAAACATTTTGACTCGACGCGCGAAAAAAACCATTTCTGGATGCTCGGGAGCGGTGGTCGTGCTTTTTCGCGTCCAAACTTTGTAGTGGCACAGGCATTCTTCGAGCATTCTGTGATGGTGAAAGAGTGTACGGGACATCGAAGAGCACGAGATCTCTTCCAGCTAACAACTCAAAGCTGTGAGTTTTAATATCTACACATTCGCAGTGAATTTGCTGTCGGGAATGCAGTGCCAAGACTGAAGCCTCTATAGCTTGCAAGGAAGACTATGCTCAGCTTTTCGAGACCCGAACCTTCGCTTCCAAAAATGGCAAGTGGCTACTGAACTCAGAAATGGTGCACAGCATTGCACTGCAAATGAGTTTGAGGCGCCCAGGCACCAGTTGTTGGTATGACTCAGATTTGCACGGCGAGTTGGGTGTCAAGGTCGTATCCTGGCATGGGAGCAAGCTTCACTCCCGGGTTTGGAGCACAGTTCAGTTGTTTTCTAGATGTCTTTATAGTATCCTCAGTTGTTTCCATCACCCGAGTACGGAAGATCAAAGTATTGTATCGTTGAGCAGCCAGGCTTGCAGGTTCGATTTTCACAATTGGATACATTGGGGATAAGCCTGGCAGAGGATTATGACACAAAGATACACAAACATGGATAGTCCTAGAGTTTGGCTACCGATCAGTGGAACCACTAGGCCAAAAGCTGCCACTGCAGAGCTTTTGGTGTCCAAGTGCGCAGGCACTGCTTGAGGCCACATTCCTGTGCAGCTTGCAGTAGGCAAACACCAAAAAATGGAAGGGCTGCACCTGGAAGATGCAGTTGCTACTTTCAGATATAACAAACAGAGTTACTCCTAAGGAATGTTGATGCTCTCCCTTTCATTCAGAGTTGTGGATTGATATTTGTTGCATTGTTTGGCTTTCCACGAGTGACGAACTAGAAAAGGATTTGCGAGTGAACCAGCAGGCACTTTCGCTTCGCCCAAAGCAAGGTCTCAAAGTTGAAAGTTGAAGCCACATATATTTGTAGTCACCACCAAACCTCAATATTCACTAAGTTTCTTGGCCAAGTGCCAAAATGTTGGAACCGCAACATACCGCAACCATTTTGATCATTCTTCTGGTTGAGCATCTCAGTTGTGTGTATCCCATGCTAATCCTGTATATATATATATAATATATTTATTTATATCCAAGCTGATGGCACAGGTGCAAAGACACCAAAGATGTGGCCTCATGGCCGCGAATTCCTCAAGAGCTAGCGTTTTGGACTGGCACGCCACAGCCAGTTAGAACGAGTGTGAGCAAAGGCTCATGACTTGCTTCCAGAGGGTACATTAAATATAGATATCATAGATCCTTGCGTAGCTTTGTACAAAGATTTTGTAGTGTGGCAGGGGAAAGTGGATGGAGCGTGATCATACGAATATCAATGGAAATGGCAGACAATCATCATGCATGATGCTGCATGACATTGCATGCAGGGGTGCACAAATCTCATCATTTCGCCGCATATTGATGTTATGCCAGAGAATGCATGGAAACATCATGGAAGCAACACAAAGCACAGCCATGAGATGGAGAATGATGGAGATTTGGAACGAAAGTATCAAACATGAAAAACTATATTGGATCTATTGGATATCATACAATTTAATATTCGAACATATTCAATAGAATGATGTAGTACATCAACATCGATCAACTAAATGTTCAGTATATCTATGGCTGTAAGAACCTCCTGTCCATCCCTGTCCCAAAACCCACGTGATGCCGCGACCTCCCAAGCGGTGCCCTGGGGAAGCTGAAGCCAGAGATCTACCTTCTGAGGTGCCCTGCGGCATGTGACACGATCAAAGTAGAGATATGAATGAAATCCCATGATATCCCTATGAGTTTCAATGATGTTCCATGAAGATGTTCAACTGTTTTTTTCCCGAAAGAAATTCTGGAGCATCACTGATTCTCAGGAGAATGCCCAGGGCCCAAGGTCATTATCACCTCCGAGGCGTGAAATGCGTCAAATGTATGGCATATGTTCTGATACCAAACATATAGAAAGACATGGCAGTTCAGTGCAGTTCATCTTGCTAGAATCTATCCCAGCCATTTTTTAAAATCAATTGTGGGGATATAGCAGGCAATATAGTCAGACATTTGGGAGGAATTCTTCAACTGGACAGGTTCTTCAGCGACAGCCGGCAGCACCAGTCTCCAAAGGCAGGATGAACAGCAACGCCGGCCGCTGTCGCGATGCTCTGCTGATGCTGGGCTAAGGTTGGTGATGTAAAGCCGCCTCCCAGCCACGTGCCACAAGGCCGGATAGTTATGGATTGTTGGCATTTAGAACTGTTGTGTCAGTTGTGTCTCCCTCCCTGCGGTGCGAAGGTTTGCCGCATGTTGCGGCATGTGGAATGGAGAATTGATGCTCAATGAAACAGAATGGAACAGAACGTATATTGGCACAGGAAACACACGAGGGATCACGAGGGTACTTGACACGCATAAAGAAGAATCACAATGAAGGAAACCGTGCTGGAGCACAGAGCCAAATTCTGACTGAAAGAAAGAAAATGTGACGTCATTTCTGTAGGCTGGCTTTGCCCGGAAATGCGGGATGGGGCCCCACTGAAAGCCGCTTCGAATCATTTCAACGGGAATATTCAATCCGCATATATTTGAAACTGTTCGAAAACGTCAAACATGCTATCATCATTAGAGTTTGGGATAGTTTGAGGTACCCCGTTTTCAGACGACCGCCGTTTTTCTTTGGTCTCCAGACATGACGGCGACGGCGAGATTGCGGCTGGACGAAGTGTCACGGCTCTTTCCTGAGGTGTGGATGATCCATTTGGGGGGTCATGGGGGTACCCCAACAGCTGGATGGTTCATGTTGGACGTTGCTTAGCGTGGGCCCCCCAAACAATTTAGGTCTACGATGGTCTAGGACCCTAGGAGTCAATTTTGTGGGGACCAGGTCTGGGGAACTCAGGATGATCAACTGTAAGGATTTCAATTGATGCCAATCTACTTTCACTGGATTTTCCTTTTAAACCTTAAAGAAATCTAAGGATTAGTAAAGATTTCAATGCACATCAATGTACTTTCAATTCATGTTCCTGTACAACCAAAAGACATCTGAGGAATTATAGGATCAGTATGGATAGTAAGTGGACCAGCTTTGCCCAAAGAAAGGTGGATAAAGGGTTTTGTTTTTTTCACCACACAAATTATGTGTACAAATTGGGCCTGAGAAAGCAATTCTCACAATAGAGCCCCACCCCCCAATACTCAGGATACTGATTTAGGTTTGAGAATTTTCTCACAATAGAGTACCATGACACTAATCATTGTACTACAACAATGGAAAATTCATGAACATCCTATGAAAATAGATGATTTGGGGGTAACCCCATTTTCAGACACACCCATTTTGTGGACTTCTGATTTTTTTTTGGGTATCGATTTGGAGCCATTTGAGGTATAACTTAAAACATAGATTCCCCTTGCATCCCCTTGCTATATAGAGCTGATTTCGAGGTTTCCCCATTTATGTTTGACATGCGTTCAAAACATAACTCACCCCTTTTTTTGAAATTATCAAACATTACCCTCTGGTATTAACGTAGACCCTGAAAATCACCAACTTTTATGGAAACCTAATCTTCCAACATCTTCAAACCCCTATCTGGCAGGGTCTATGTTAACTTACTGGAGGGTATCAACCATAACAAATGAACAAATGAAGCCAGGCCCATCGGCCGCGGGACAGGAGAGCCAAGGACATCCACCGCAGGGATGGGAGGAGATTCAATGGGATCTTCATTGGGATTCATTGGGGTACTAATGGGATATGTGTATATAATATATGTATGTATAATATATAATTAATGTATATATATATATATAGGTTATATACATATTCATATCACCCAAGAAATATAACATATATAACATATATATATATATTATATGGGGTAGTGGTTTGTTGGGACTGGGGATGGGTTACAACATTTTGTTCATCTTAGCAGATCAAGCTTCCAGCTATGTGCCAGGGTTTACCAGGTAGTACCAGGGTTTTGATCCACAGCCAGTGGCTGGGGGCCAAGTAAATCCTAGGTTGGACAAGATCAGATATGGGGCTTCCTGTCTTGAACATATGGCTACTGTATATCCCAAATTGGGGACAGCCATGGGCCACCAAATCTATCCGTAACATGACTTACACTAGAAGGGAAACCAATGCTTGCGGCATTCCATCTCCGAGTACAAATTTGGCTATGTACATGGGTGTGTCTGAAATGGGTTATACCATGGTATACCCCTTAAATTCCAATAATGATATGGAAAATGATTATTAACCATAGGAATTCTTACTGTAGTACCCTACGTCCCTACGTTGAGATGAACCCTTTCAATCCTCCAGTCGGCAGGACTCTCTTCCAAGCTTCAGCAAGCTCAACAGGCAACTGCTTGGTGATTTCACATGGGCAGTGTTCATAGACTATAGACTCCATTGGTTGATGATTAGTTCGGGCAATCGTTACTAACCAATATCTTGGGGATGATCACACTCCATATTTGTTCGCAACCAGTTTTCCAGGCACGACACAGGCTGAACATGTTTGAGCACCGCTAACGTATGCATAACGGCATAACGTATCTGCCGAAACAACTCACAGTGAGACTTCCAGGAACCATTCACCATCCCAAGATGGACTTGGAGTCCGGAAGCCTTTGGCAAGCTGGTCATCCCAGGCCTGGTGATAGGCTTCCGTCCGGTTTTCCCAGCGGCTGGGGGTTGTGAAACCAACACCTGCCAGGTGCCATCGGCGTGTCGGCCAATGTCACCGTTTGCACAACCAGGAGCTGACGACAGCTCGACCTGTGCACCATGGAATTGAAACGGCACATGTTAAGTCCAAAGGCTGCCAGAGCAATGCGTATACCATCAAAAAGAATGGGATTAGCATCAGCTAATTTAACATATGCATATATATATATAACTTGATATAAGTTGTATGTAATTATATATATAATATACTTATTCAGTTCGATGATTTACCTTTGATTTTAATGGTGATGTTCTAGTTCGCAAACGGGCAAAATCGGTATCGCTTTCAGGAGCTCTGCAGTCGCAGCAGATGCAGGCACGAGTTTGTGACAGTTTCGTGAAATTCAGGATAATTCAGGTTTGTTTCGCGAAGAATGTCCGTTTCTGGATGAAAAGAATGGAGATGGCCTCACACAGATGTGCAAAATCCATGAAAATGCACCATTTGTAGATAATTTCCTAGGGAAACGCGTGAAGTTTCATATGTTAGTTTACTGAAAAGGAGCGGCCTAGGGTTTCAACATCGCGACGGAATTCTCTGGCAGTGTTGATCTATAGCCTCCGGGGATCATTCCCGTGGCTTGCTGGAAAATCCAATATATATATATATATATATATATGGGTTTTCCGAGCTAGACAATGCTAGACACATCCATTTGAGTATTTTAAAGAGGTGTTTCCCATGAAAAAACATGTTAAAACATGTGAGATCTGCAAACCCAAACGGTTTGCCCGTAGCGAATCCCGCATATCCTTTGACATGCTCAAATCCCTTCGTAGGGTTTAAGTTTTTTACTTTCCAAAACAACAAACCCTAGAACCCTGAAACCCTAAAGTCTAAAACCCAAAACCCTAAATTAAAACCCTAAATCTTGAAAACGTAAAGTCAAAATCACTGCGTATAGCCAGTGTTTTCATTCATCCTCTGGTGATAAGTATATATATAGATATCATATTGTTTGGATGTGTTGGTTTTTCGTGTGGGCGAACCCAGGGTTTGGAGGGAACATTTTCGCCGCTGGAGGCCATTCTTTGCGCCGTTCCCCGAGGATCTTTGGGACCCCCTGGGATGATGTGTCGTAGCCAGGCGACGGCGCATGGCAGTCAAACCCGCATGGGAAATTCCATGTAGATGAAGGTTTTAGTCCGAAAATAGTTATCCATACAATTCTAATCAATTCTATTATTACTAATTATAATATATATATATATCGTGGATTATTTTCTGGCAAGTCATGGCCATTTGTCATTGCGGATGGTTTATGACTGGGTTGACCTCATTATGCAGTCCAGCCAGGTATTTAAAAGAAGTTGTCTTCAAATCATGAAGCGACAGCAAATGGATATTGTATCAACGGTAGTGGCTGCAATGCCGATTGAATCAATAATCACGACTCATGAACAAGGGAATAGTGCTGAACGATGGGCATTTTATATCTTCAGCAGAAGGAAAAGGTACCTTTGAGCAACAAGACTGATGACATTCCAATCTGAAAAGAACATTTACCGGTGTTAATGTTAGTAAAGCAATAATCAACCACCCATATGTTGATGGTTTATAGCACCCATAAAAATGGTAAATTTGAAAATGGTGTATCCTAGAATAGCTTTACTAACATATAGCTTTGCTATAACATACTATAACATTACCCCATTTTCTCTTGGGGCGAACAAGATGTTCATCCGCAGGTGGCCTGCAGTTCTCCTGTGACCAACGGTGTTCCGAATCCGTGCGTGCATGGGGCCTTGGTGGTCAGCGGCGAGCGTTGGAATGTATTGGATGGCGTTGCCATGGTGCCTCTAGGGGATACCCAAAAGCAATGGTTTTCTTCCCAAATATGTAGTTAGATATACCGTTAATAAATGATAATGAATGTCAAAAAATAGTGAGATAATGAGTTATTGTTCGAAGTAAATCATATATATATATACATATGTATATATATATCATATATTATGTTTATATACACATGCTATCTTACAATAAACAAATGGATGAACATGGCTGGGTTATGTTGTGTCAGGGAACCTGGGTTGGACTTTGTGGCCTAAGCTGCAATGCTGCAAGGCATTTCTCGCCGTTCCAAGCAGAGAACCAGGCTGGATCCTCGCTGTGTTTGTTCCGAAGTCGGGGATGGCCCGCAATTTTTGGCCATTGATGTCACTTTTAATGCTATTTCAAGGGGAAGATATGGTAAGATGACAAACATATCTGAATTATAAACCATTGGAATCGCGTGTAACTACTCCATTTTCAGACCTCTAGGTGTTTGATGGTGCTTGTTTTTTCCTGGCTCAATTGGAACTGCTAAGTTGCCAAACTCAACCGAACCGAATGCCAGCAACTAGGACAAAGGCATACAAGGGCACCGCGCATATACGAGAATAGAAGTCGCTTGAGATATTCATTATGTAAATTGTGTCATCATGTAAATCTAATCATGTGGCTGCGAACAAGCAATTTTTCATAGACTCAAAAATGCTGCGAGGCACAGTATTATGGTCCCGTCACAATGCAGCACTGCTCAAGCTCACAACATCATTCATTGCATTCATTGCATGTATGCTTTACAGCTTTTACTTATTGAAAGTCGTAGTAATCAAAGCACAGCCAGACTTGTAATTCTACCAATGTTCCAAACTAGCAACCAAGAACTACCTTTTGTGACGGCATAGATATGTGCTAACCAGCCATGGCTGAACCTGCAGATACAGAAACCGGAGATGCCCCAGGCGTTTCAAACGCTTTCTGATGGTGGGAAGGGGTGTCGGGATTCAACTGGGTATAGCCAATAACAGCACCCTTTCGAAGTTTCCCTGGGCAGGTGAAAAAGCAGAAGCAGAACAGGACTCTGCCTACAAGTGGATTGTATTGGATTGTCATCCTCGATGTTAGCTTCTCTCAACAAATGCCGTGACAACATGACTATTTCAACGCTCTTTTCCAATCTTGGGAGTAGTTTGATTGGCAGGAATCAACGGTGAAGCTCATTCTCTATGCAATTCTAGATTGTCTTGTCCGCACCTCAAGTTCCAATGATGTTCAATTTGCTTCCCATGTATTCCCATGTAGTTTAAAAATGTTTAAAAATTCGACACAGAAGCTGTTATGACTGTGGAATACTGTGGAATCCCATCTTGATGCAGCCAATTGAAGCAGCCCATATTGCCCCTGGACAAGTCCGTCTCACACAGCTTCGAAGCAGTTGGGCGACACTTTTGTTAATTTCAGCGGCTTAGGCAGTCATCGGCCGATCCATTTTTGCCGCGCTGTTGCAACCTCGGGAGATCTCGGGATTTCATCGACACACTTTGGCAAGGCAAGGTGGCTCGTTTGGACCCTGTCTCCCAAGGTCTTTCTTTTGGTCTATGATCCGCAGTTGCTGCTATCCTGTCAAGGAAGGTTTTACCAGGCAGTTTCAGATGGGTGGGTGGGAGCTTCTCGAGACTTGCTGAATCTTGTTGACTATATATATATATATATATGAATATTATATATATATGAATATTATATATATATATATATATGAATATTATATATATATATTATACCGTAGGGCCCGTGGGCCCGGGGCTGTCCAGAGGACGCTTCTCCTTTTTTGTTGTGCCGCTGAGGTGCGTGGATAGATATAAAGGATGGCGACTCCTCTGCACCCAGGAACAACAAAGTATCAAGCAAACTATATGGAGATCAATGGAGCTAGTCCAAAGGTTTGGTCCATTCACTGCAGATGTTGCTCCCATGGATTGACGATCGCCAAGGAAAACGCCATATGCTCTGAAGAAGAGTGCGTCCAACGTGCCGCAGCCCCTTGGAGAACACCACAGGTGAGTCATGGTATGGTGAGTTGCGTGTGATGAATCCCTCCAGCTGAGGTTTACATATGGCCCGTTTCTTGTTTGCAAATTAGATCCTCCCTAGTCTCAACCCAGCATCGCGTTGCATCGCATAATAGCGGCAAAAACGTCCATGCTGGCTGTGGATGCCCTTCATTGGAACGGAGTGCATCGTGGCTTGTAAACTCCTTGTCAAGTTGCCCAGTTTTCCCTGTTCCCTTCTGAGGTCATATGGAAGCTCCGGATGAAATCAGATTCATGGCCCTGAGCGTTCGATTGGTTTCACTCATTTAGGAGACAGCGTCAAGGTGCAACAAAAAGTGGCAAGCGGATCAAGTGGGATTCAAGCGGGTCCAAGCCAGCAGACATCAGTTGCAAACTGCCACTGCCTCCACCTTGCCATTTGAACTTAAACCAAACTTTTCATGAAGGAAAAACCCTGGACCATCCCGGAACCCCGTACAGGTGGTACAGACTCCTACACTGACCGGCTCTTGTGGAGTTCAGTCACTTTTCTGCAATCAGTGTGCTCAAAGTGAGATAAGAAACTACGGCGGCCATGGCGATTTGAACTGATTCTGATCGATAAGACCAGATTGTCAGTCAAACATCACTTTCCTCCCTGGGGCTTTATCAAATAGGCTACCCGATTCCAATCCGTTCCTCTGGTTGATCATCATGTATTCATCATGTTCCCATCTTCCCAGGCTGCGCAACACATGCGGCACTCGCCCGTCTCCTTGCCGGCCTCGCTCTGGACATTTGGCAGTTGCAACGAGAGGAAGGTTTGAGTTCATGTATGTCAATGTGCGTCCAATTTCAGTCCACCAAAAAGTTTGTATATATATATTATTATATATATATATGATATATAATATAATATAATATAATATGATTTAATATAATATAATATAATATGATTTAATATAATATAACATAATATATAATATAATATAATTTAATATATAAAAGAATATTTTTTTAATAGTATGTATCATTTTTAAATGATATATAATGTATTATATATATATGCATATAATACATACTATAATATATAGAATATATAGTGTATTATATTTAATATAATATATATAATATCTAATATACAATATAATATTTATATAAGATATAATATATACAATATAATATATATATATATATGTAATATATGTAATATATGTAATATATGTAATATATGTGATATATGTAATATATGTAATATATGTAATATATGTAATATATGTAATATATGATATGTAATATATATATAATATATAATATATATAATTTACATAATATATATAATATATATAATATATATAATATATAAAATATATAATATATATAATATATAAGATATAATATATACAATATAATATATATATATATGATGTAATATATCTAATTTTTAATATACAATATAATATATAATATGTAATATATCTAATATATATATAATATAAATATAATATAATATATATAATATTTTTAATATATAATTATTATTATAAACATTATATTATTTCTATTATATATTATATATTAATATTATTTATACAATATATTATATAGTATATATATTATAGATATGTTCTTATTATATAATAAATATGTGCTTTGTATAAAATTTCAATATTATATATTATATTTAAAAAAAAACATATATATTATATATATTATATATTTTATATATATTATACATTATATATTATATATTTTATTTATCATATATTCTATGTACTATATATCAGATATTTTATAATATATATATATATTATATTTTAAACATTATATAGTGTATACATTTATATATTAAATAGAATATAGATTATATATAGTATATATATATTAAATATTATATATTATATATTATTTATTTTAAATTATATATATACATTATTATATATTAAATATTAAACATTTTTATATTATATATTGTATTTTATATATATATATATTATACATTATATATTCTATATTAGATATTAAAAATTATATTTAATATATTATATATTATATATAGTATATGTTTTATATATATTATGTTTTCTATTTATATATAGTATATGTATTATATATATATATTTGTATATTTGTGTTACCTTTCATATATATATATTATATCATATTATTTTATTTTATATACATACATTATACTATATAAATACATTAAATTAGATATAAATTATATTATATATTTCATTATATATATGTTATAAATTATATAATATTTGTACGATATATATATTATATTTCATTTATAATATATATTATGTTATTTATATGTTATTTTATTTTATATATTATATATATAGTATAGTTTATATATTATTATATATATATATATATCATGCATATCAAAATGATTCAAAATGTTTGATTTTCCTGAAAAGAGGAGGAAACAAACAAAGTGAACTCATGGCTTTTGATGGTTTTGGGGGGCTCCATGGCAATGGAGGTCCAAAATTTGAGAAACAGCCGAAGCTGTGAAGCCCAACTGGACATCCGGCGGCTTCTTATGTCATGGGGGATCCCTAGTCGTCACCATGGGTTTCAATACGAAGTCATGGTCATCCATTTTCCTTGGATGAGAACTGGGGCCGGGGGATACCTCCATGACTTTGGAAACCTCCATCCATGCCGAGGATCTGACACACTCAGTCGATCACCTTCGCCGATCCCAACACACTATTCAGTTGGAGCACCAGTGATGCTGCCATCCACTGCAACGACCCGACCGCTCTTAAGTCGCAAAGGATGTAAAAGGGTCATTTGGGTTCAGATAGTGCCATAACTTCAGTCGGTAGTTTTGTCTTCTGCTATTCTATCATTAAAGAACATCAGATTTGACTTTGCTGATCTTTGCTGTTGGCAGGGTGATGGCTCACTATGGTTCTTCTGGCTTTGTTTGAAAATAACGTACCCCAATTTCGGCACCCCAATTTCGAACTAGCCTTTGCGGCAAGGTTCATGCCAAACAACCGGGGGTCTTTGGCGAAGCTCTCAACAGTACAGCTTGGAGGACTACAACCGATGGTTCCGAGGTCGCCAGGTCAGAGCACAGCGGGCCCCATCCAAAGTGCCATCGTTCCCGTCGTGGTGAAACGAGCAAGATCCATGTCGCCGAGTTCACCAGTTTCTCGGAGCGGGAACGGACTTAAAGTCCAACAAAATTGGATGTCCCCAGCTAATTTGAATGGGGAAATGATGATGAACAACATATATATAAGATATTATAAGATACTGGTAGGAGGTTGGTTTCTTTCCGAACATTTTCGGAGAAACTGAAAGTCGTTGAAAAGTTCGATGTTTCTGAGGTTCAGCAAACCTATTCCACAGCATATCCTGCATCGCCAACGATGTCGCCTGCAACATCCTTCAGAACGCCGATGTCTCCGGGAATATCCTTTCGACCAACGATGTCGCCGGGAATATCCTTCAGACCAGTTGCATCTCAATCGTATTCGTTCCCAAGCTCAAAACCTGAAAGTGGGATCGCTGAGCCTCCAATTTTGCGATTCAACTTGTGTGTTTTGTTTTGGTTTCGCCCCCCCCATTGGTTGAATCAGGGTCAGCACAGGTACACATGTTCAACCACTTGGAACCGGCCCAGCTCATGTTCACCAAGCAGAGAGGTGTCCATTGAACCAGTGGAAAGCTTTGGAGTGGGTTTGCATTGACCATTTTTTACCTTTTGAGGATGTAAAGAATTGATGAGAACTGTGTTTTCCCGACATGTCATCGAATGAGTTGATGTGTTTATCTTTTCGGAAAAGTTGGGCACTTGATGACCCCAGATCCAGAGGATTGTGGATCAGGTCAAAGAGCGAGTGGTGGCACGTCCCAGATCTCCTTTCCAGAGCATGTCTGCAACTGGGTTGAAACTTGAAATTTATGAGGATTTCACCTACCAAAATGTGCTCCAAAAGCCAGGGAACAACAGAAAGGTATACATAAACATGCAACCCAAAATGGCCACAACGTTGCTTGGTCCAAGACTTTGGACCACTTAAACCTGAGAGGTTTCCCGGCGAAACGGAAGGACGAACTCGTGGACTTGATTGTTGCTTCTGTGTGTCAGTTCCTGCCAGGTAAAGGATCCCAGACTTCCCCCATGTCCACGGCAGGGCTGCCCAGTCACTTGCAGCATGCAGCGTTCAATGTGGAATCTTGATGAATTCTGAGGCTCTACAGACCCTGCAGACCTTCTCAAAACATCAATGTGGCAGACCAAAGACACATGGATTCTGGACCTCTGAAGGCCTGGGAGACGGGGGCTGCTGAGCATGCTGAGCATGCTGAGCAAGCTGAGCTGCTTGTTTTGTTTGGTGTTTCATGTTCATCATGTTCACTATGTTCGCCAATGAGATGTAGCCAACCTTCGGCAGGACCGTGGTGTTCCGATCATCCAAGGGTGCGAAAATGCCACTGGCGAGCTCGAAACGGCGAGCGGGAGCATCGGGAGCTCTGCAAGATCTGCTCGAGTCTCCGAGGAGCTGTCATTAAACACAAGACATGGTGAGATGAACAAATTATTAAGAGATACAAAAACATGATTTGTTTTTTTTGGTATAATAGAATTGAATAGAATGTCATAGATAATTTAAGCAGCAAACATACTTGTAGGGAATACAAACTAATGGCGTAACCACGGAGAAGAAGAGGATGACGCAAAGTTTTGTGCACTTTGTTCGAGTTGACATTGTTCCAAAGCAACACGAATTGCATCCAGCCTTCATCTTGGAACTTGGGTGCTTCTCAGGATGTGCACAAAGCTGCACCCAGTCAGTTTCTCCCAGAGCCTCCTCCAACCATCTTGAAACAAAACTACGAGGCTGGACATTCATTCCATCATATACAAACTGTCATTGATGATACCATTTGCTTTGTCTAACTTCATGTCAAACCCTGAAAGATCCCCAAAGATAGATTCTAGATGATTGTGATGAGTTTATATAGATTATTTTACAAAGTTTGCAGTTTTCGTTCTCTTGTATAAGAAAATATAAGAAACAAAGACCTAAGAGAAGAACCCGTGCTCAGAATTCAGGCAGATCTGGAGGAGGCCTATATTCTGTCAGCTTTCCGACGGAAAGATGAAAACGACATGGCAGATGGCTGGAAAGGGGTCTTTCTCGATCTCAGTCACAATGGTCACAATGGTCACAATGGTGAGGCGAAAGAAGCCCCGGAGGCTGCGGACACTGCGGGCACTGGTCTTCCATCGGTGGAGTCGTTGCGGGCCACCCTCCAAGCGCTGCGAGTGCAGGATCGCCTTCGCATGGAAGCTCCGCTGGTGCCTACTGTGCCCACGGTGCCCATGGCCGCCATGGCAGCGGCAGGATGTCAACTGGAGCCGGATGAACAAAGCTCGGATGTTGGAAGGGCCATTGGTGGTGCTGAATTGGCTGTTACAAATGCTCAGTTTAATGCAGAAGCTCAACTGCTTGCTTGACAACTGGCTGACAAAGTATGCATGGACAAAAGATGGAACAGCTTCATGAAGCTGTTGCTTGGGGCGAAATGCAGGTCCTGACTGTATAACTTGCTTGCCAGTGGTAAAGGCGAGCCAGGATTACGTCGAGCATCAAGCCTTTCAAATCATCAGGCTCTGATTGTGGCAATGTTCTTTTAACCCAAGAGATGATGGTCTGAATATGACTTCCCTTTAGTGTTGTGGGTTAGGATGTCACAGAATCGGCAGATACTGGCATATGTTGCATATGTTTTGAAACAGCAGCATCTTTTGTGAGTCTCGAAGCTTGACCCATCACACACATCACAGCTGAGCCCGGCCCAAGCCTGCACGGCATCAGCTGACCGATCTGGGACCTTCAGGACCCATGGCCAATTTGATCGCCAATTTTGTGGTTCCATTGGTCAAGTCCATGAAAATACCATTGGAATCTGTTTGAGCCATACCAGCTATATCAACTATATTTTTGTAACTATTTATTGTAGATGTAACTCTATATATATATAATCATAATTGTAAAATCAAACCAGATGGCAAAGCAACCGTCGTCCTCCATAATCAGTGTCCATTCCTGCCACTGGACCTGTCGCAGGATGATGTGCCAAAAGCTGGTCCTCCTCCTGCTGCCGGGAGCAGTCGCAAGAGGCCCAGGACCTTCTCAGTGCGCTGCGGCTTGGATTCTGGTGATGTCCAGAGGGTTGCGGCCTGGAAATTTTGTAGACTTGACAAAGCATTCCAATGTCTTCCTGAAAATGGCAGATGCTATGATATGCTACACCCTAGTTTTGGCCATGTTCATGGAAAAAATGGGGTTCTGAATCCATGGATTTCTGGGTTTTCCCCACAAATTCCCAGGTACCAAACCCATTCTGTACCTTCTGGTAATTTAATATTTTTTCGTGGAAAATTGCCCGTTTAGTTTGATGATTGACCTATTGAAAATTGTGATTTTCCATAGCTCTTCCAATTTTCGACCCACTCAGGCTTGGACAGCTGTCACCAAGGGCATCTCAACAGAGAGCCACAGGTTAAGCGCCGCTACCGCCACTGGGATTTGCAGGGCGCTGTTTCAATGCTTCACAAAGGAAACTGTTAGTTTGTTTGAACATTTCCGGGAAACCCAAATTTGCTCGTTAAGAAAATGTCGATCATCATTTTTCCCAGTAAATTTGCATAAATTAGCCATGGGATATGTTCGGGGTATATTGGCAAAATTTGGCCAAGCTGATTTTCAGATTTCCACAGAAATTCCACCAAGGCCTCAGAGTCGGCTTCCATCCCTGAGATCCCTCAGCTGCGAGGTAGCTGGCTGATCGATGGGAGACTGTCTGGGCCAACCCAAAATGCTATGGAAAATGACCATTTACAGTGATAATTGACCTATTAAAAAGATGGCGATGATTTTCTATAGCCATGTGTAATTCACTACCGAAAACCGTGAAATGCGAACTTCGCCTTGTGCTGCTTAAACTAATGAAGATCAATAGAAGCGATGTTGCGGCCCGCCCCAAGCCAAGGCGCGGAATTCTCCGCGCAAGAGGCGGGGAGCTCTGGACTGCCAAATTGGGCACGTGCGCCATGGACGCTGTGGAGGATGGCATGGAAAATCCAGACAAAAGTGGATGATTTGGGGGTATGCCCATGACTTAGGAAACCTTCATTTATGGGTACCCCCCTTTCGGTCTTGTTGCTCTTGGCCAAGGTACTTTGCTGGCAACAGCAGCTGTCTTTCTTGCAGTTGTTTCCTCCCCACGGGCTGCTTCGGCACAGTCCAATGTAAACATCTACATGGGACAGGTGTGGGGTCACAGGTCAGCTGTCGCCTGTCTTGAAAGATGGGCTGGTGTGGTGGAAGAGCAAAAATGGGCATGGATGAAATCCCATGAAATCCCATAGTTAAAGGGGGACGAACATCCATAAATCCCAGCTATTTTGGGGTGATAACCCAGAGGCCCCAAGGTGATCCATTTCCAATCAGCCAAGCAGCTGAAGAACCGACCCAGGGCTGCTTCTGGCACGTCCAGCACGAGGTGGTTAAGCAGGAGGTGCGCAATTTGCAGACCCCGTCGTCCTTTCATTTGGGCAGTGTTCAATATGTTCAATAGCCCTGCTGGGGGAATCTCATGTAAACACCCCATTGACCAACTGAGTCGGCTCTGAAAGACCATGACAGTAGATTCTCCTGTCCTTGCCTGAATCGCTGGTTTCCGAACATGAAGTTCCACAAACTTCGGATTTTCATATGTGGGCCAAGAATTGAGTTTCCCCAACCCACAGGTTTCAGCCGTTGCAGCTTTGAACTACAGATCTTCTATGATCTTCTGTTCGGTGTTAGCCATTTTAAATCATTTTAACTAATACAGCTACTAGTACCACTCTAGTTCTTGGGCTACCCAAGGTTGACCCATACCAGACCGACCAGAACTGCCTTAACTTTGAGAGGCAAATGACCTCTCTCGCCAAGCTGCTGAAGTTTCAGCGTTGTCGGGCTACGCCGGCGGAAATGAGGCGTCTAGCAGGACTGGCAGCAGGCGTTGCTAAAGTTTAAGGTACCCGTATGTTCCAATGGGAAAGAACCAAAACCAACTTTCTCATGGACTAATTTTTTGGGGCTGTGGCATAGTATTCCCATGTATTCCCATTGTAATGTGGTAAACCCAATCCATAATAAACATTAATAAACCATCCCCCAACATCACCATTTTTACGGGTGGTATATGGTGGTATAAACCATTCCTGCATGATCCCAAATGATAGGTTTATGGCCTTGGGTTGCCCACCTCTGGACGAAAACATTCCAGGTTGGTGGCAAGGGTGAGGTGTGCTACCACAACATGGCAATGGCACCAGACTACGGCCGCATGGGGCACACTGAGGCGAGGGGCCATGGATGGCCATACGTTTGTGGGATTAGAAGTTGTGCGGCCATTGCTCAGCATAATCATAATACACCAAGAATCAAGATAGAAACGTAAAATCCTATATTTTCAATAGCTAACTATAGCTATGTGAAATCCCTTAAAATCCTGTTGTCATCCATGTTCAATAGCTATAGGCTATGTCTGTCCTATCTTTTCTGACCGCAGGTGGTGAACGTGAGCGTCCCTGAGGAGAAAGTTGCTGACTTTGCAAAGGTGGATAGCCACGACATGCCGCGACTGGCCATCCAAATGCTGAATCTTGAGCTACCAGACCCAGGACTAAAGCCTACTTTTCTGACCACCTCACATGAAGTTCAATCTCAGTTGTGTTTGGTTTTAGGAGAACTATCCAACGATTTATCCAACAATATCCAACATGAAATGCTTGTGGCACTCAATTTTGAATCGCAAATCAGCCCAAAAAACGGCTTTGACCAGGCATATTTTGATGCTGCTGCCAGATATCCTTTCGGCCGTGCTGATCCCCAGGAGAAGCAGAGAATGATTTTGTCGTGTTTTGCCATATGCCACCAATTCTCTTTTGCTACATGCAGGTGTGGATCTATGTACACAGTTACAAATGTAGTAAAATATACATTTACAGTTACACACACTTGATAATATAACATATATGTATAATATATAATGTGTATATATATATATATACTTAATACACATACAGTATATAATAGTATATATATATAATAGTGTAGATATGTAATATAATAGCATATATATATATTATATTATGGTGTATATATATAATAATAGTAGTATAACTATAATAGTATAAATATAATAGTATATATATAATAAATAATAGTATATATACATATACTATACACATACTATATATATATATAATACTATAAGATAAGATAATATATAATAGAACATTTTACAATTATACATATCTAAACACGCCCGCGAAATGCCTGTGTTCTGCTCGAATGCTCTTCGACTCCTCGTTGCGCAGGACCGAGGCACCGAGTACAGATCTGCCATCGGCATCCCAGGCGAGGTTCATCCCTGGAATCCCATCAGCCCATAGCACCATATCACCATTTTAAGTAGCACCATATGGGGATGGGTCAAAATAGCTGGTAAATGGATGTTCATCCCCCTAAAAATGGTATGTATAGGTATTGATCCATAGCCATATGGAGGTTTTCACCTAAAGTTGGGATACCCCAAGTCATCGGAAAATCGATGAGTTTTTTTTTCTGACTTGGGGCAGCATATCTAAAAGAAACCGATTCGATACTAAACCCGGGTTCTGGGCCCCTGGGCCCCTGGGCTGATATTTAATCATAGAGGGATGGGATCAGTGTTGGATATCAACTGACTGTCAACGCGGTCACCATCAGTGCTGCCTCTGCCTACGAATTAGAGGTGTGTCTCAAAAATTAGAAGCCTTTTGTGCTCAAAAGTACTGCAAGATACTGCAAGAAGTCCTTCTGATTCGTCAACCAAGAGGGGTCAACTGTCCCAGAATGACAGGATCTGTAGGATTTGTATTGTAATATTGAAAGTGTCTTGGCCAGACACAATTTTCCAGACAGAAATGCTGAAGGTAATGTCGAGGAAGTGAACTCTCCCTTGCTTGCAAGACATTGCAAGACCCCACATACTCGAGGTAGAAGGCAGCAAATGTGTGCAAGAAGATTTGGAAACAGGTTTAAGGGTTGGTTCACTACTTGTGTTAAACTGTTGGGGGAGGGCAATTTAAAGAAGAGGCGATGTTCAAATTCAATCAAATTCATAGAGGAAACATCTGGAAGCCACAGCTCCTGTGCCCAGCCATGCCATTGAAGCTCCTACCGCGCGAGGTCTCATCTGACCTGAAATGGCTTGCCTGGAACGACATTTGGACCGCAGTGAACTCCAAACTTGCCTCCGCAAGTGACCAGTCAGAGGATCTTCGACAAAGGAGGCGAAGGCAGGGCGAAGAAGATGAACGCCGTGCTGAAGAACATCTTCAAAAGATTCTCAAGACCGAAGTCCTTCAGGAAGTCACGGTGAACCACTTCCGGGATCAGATCAAAGTTGTGGCCAAGGCCTGCGCCAGTGCTGCCTTGGAAGGGAAGTGGCTGGGAGCTGCCAAAGCTCAAGTGCTGGATGCACCCGATGAATTTGAGTCGCGCACCTGGTTCGAGCTGGTGAAGGCCATCAAGAGTGCCGGTGTCGCGGTGATTTTGTTGTCCCATGATGAGCTACAAAAGGCCGAAGCGTTGCGCCGAGACTTTGAGGATGCCTGGATCATGTTCTCGGAAAAGGCCAATTTGGCGGAATGAAACTAAGAACGACATGGACGGAATGGACGGAATGGATATTGGATGATATTGGAAGGGGAGGCTCGACCACCCATCGAACGCCAGCGGTGACAGCACTCCCTCGTCCGGCAAACGGCAGCTGTCAAGGAACTCATTGGTCTATGGTCAGCATTTGGAGTAGTTCCGTGATGAGTCGTCTAAAGCCAAAGTGCTGCTTCTTTGCACAAGCTTCTGTTCAAGGTTGAACGACATTATGACTACAAATTAAATCTTCAATATAGACAATTTTTCAATGCTGACCAGTCTGCTCAGAAAAGAGTTTCTTTTTGTTGCTTCCTGCAAGTTTCCCGAATTCTGCAAAGTTCTAGCCACTTGTGCCACGGATACCATCCAAGACCCTTAACTTCACCAGGTGGCATGGATGGGCCCATTTTCAAAGCTGTGGAAGCTTCCAACGCTGGCCGCTTTGAGCTCCTGCGTGGTCAGGCAGAGTGCAAGCTTCTGCCATCGGGTCAGGAAATCACAGAGTATCTGAGAGTTGTCACTGGATGATCTGGATGTTTTTTGGGTACATGAACAATAATTTACCGGTATTGAATGGGATAGAATGGACGTTTACCACCCAAATATGGAGATTCTCCTGCACCCCTGATACCAGTGAATAGTGATACCAGTCCAGGGAGAGATGTTGCCCGACCATGCCCTTCTCACCCCAGGGCAACGATGCAGACACTGTTGGGACGAAGAAGGTCTGGGTTTCTTGGCGAGGCAATGAACCAGACGGCTCACCAGGTCCAAAGGAGTGGCTTTTTGAACTGTGTTTAACATGTGCTTGGATCAAATGATGAACAAATTATGCATTCTTAAGGAAATTGGAGTTTGTTTCACCATGTTTCACCATTGAAATTGGAATCTACTGTTTTGTGCTTCAAAGCATCATCTCTCTCTCTCTCTTTCTATGTCAAAAAGAATCTAACAGAATACTTCAGACCCTTTAGTGCCCTGAAGAGTTTCTAGTCACGCCAGCTGTTCGGTGCTTGTGCCTTTGTCGAAACTGTGCAAGTTCACCTTAACAGCATATCAGCGCAAGTCCCATTAGAATGGACAGCAATCCCATTCCTTAGATTGTTGGGGATATTCCGATAGATTCCGATATTCCATAAATAGGTTGTATCTATATATATATATTGTATTGGGGATATCCCTTATAATCCCTTATACAATTGGGTGTATAACCCAATATGAATTTGGGATATGTCCATTTCCATATTCAATATAAATAAAAAACCCATCCCTTCAAGAATTGTGCCCCACAGCAAGGTCTATGACTCCAACCAGTTCCCATTTCATCAGGCAGAGGCAACCGTTTTCGCAGTGTTTCGGCGGTAGATTCTGTCCAGAAATGGGGCAATTTAAAAGGATCCAAAAAGGCACTCTGTTCATATATAGGAAAAATCTGTATTTCCAAAATAAGTTGGTTTTGGGATGCTTTGGGTGTGTCCCAATTTTTGGACAAACTCAGATTCCCAAAAACCGATTTGCCGGCAGATCTACCACCAATTCCACGACGACATGTTGGAGAGGTACTCAGAGGTAGGAGTGCGTTTTGGAGCCGCTTGATTTTTGCTGGAAAAACCGCGCGGAAATCCTAAAATAAGGTTTGGAAGATGATGTTTCTGAGGAAGCAGCCATCTGTTGGGTTTTTGGCTGGGTTAGGGTTTCATGGTTTCATCCGAGAATCCATGTTTATTGTGTACAGATTTCAAGTGTTTTGTTTTTGCATGTTTTTGCCTGTTGAGCTGCAGCCTCTGATTGAATTCGATGCGGCAGAAATACCACAGCCTGAAGAAGTTGCTGGTGAGTCAAGGGACTATTCAGAAGGAGCGGGTCTTAGAATCTGCCTGTACCAACTTTGCCTATGCCGTACAAGGGAAACCTCCTGAATTTCACGGTCAATGTTGAATCAAAGGAGTGGCTGCTGACTGGCACAAGTTACCAAGAGACGATAAGAGACGGAACAAACTTCACGGCAACGTAAATCTTTGCCCGAACTATCAGATCATACTCGTACCTGGATGTTTTTTACAAAGGTGCTTTGCGGCAAGACATTCTGTGAAGCACACTCTCTGTCCTTTGCAACTATTCAAACTGACCCAGGTTGCTTGCCCTGAGATGGGCTTCTAAGCTTTCACGTGTGAACCTAAATGTAGGACATATGTACAGTTGACTCAAGATGACACCAAAATTTTCAGATTTTCGGCTTGCAGAGACCTGCCCAAAAAGTGCAGAGCGCTGGCGTTATTCTCTTGTTTGTGTGCTGTGAAATTGAGGTCATGCATGGTCATGCAAGTCCTGTGGTTGGTCTGTGCTTGTTCTTGGTGGTGCTGCAGTAGATCGAGTGGTTCGCTGTCCAATGCACTCATTCACAACATTTCAACCATCACCATGTCTCATGCCTATTAGATCCTGATACCGCTTAAAAATCTTTAAATTACACTCACATACACCATCGTACAGCATACAAAGCTACACTCCCACAAGACTGTACCACGCTCCAAACCTTTGAATCCAAGGTTTTCTGGTCGACTCGTCGTCGACATCTGTCGACCAAAAAATGGTGGATTTTTGAGCCATGGCCTGACATCCCAAGTCGTCGCTGAATGAAGTTATTGGTCGAGTTCTGTGAGAGATCCAGCTGCTACGCAGCCCTCCACAGCAGCGACGCCACCGAGATCTTCAAGGCGACAGGGCTTACGCAGACGCGCCACTTCTGCCGCGCCCTGCGCGTGCAATGCACGGGGAGAGACGATGCTTTTGTGGGCTGGATCGGGGACCAGTGCCTTTCTCCAGGACTGATGGCTGTGATGCGGGTCTTGTTTGAACAGGTTGGGAACAAAGATCAAATCATCAAATCCCATGAGTGATCATCATTTTCCATCATTTTCCATCATTTTCCATCATTTTCCACATCAACCTGCAATGGCTATCCCAACTCTTTGAACAAGCCTGTTTTCTTTGCTATTTTCCTTCCCCCTACTTTCCTTCTTCCCAAACCCTGGCCAAACCCATATCGACCCAGAGGAGTGATGCAGATGGCCAAACCCTTCGCAGAATGCCTGGGCTTAGAAGAAGGAGAGCAGATCGAAGTTTTTTCTCACTCTGCTCCTCTGGCTCGAAGTGTCATGGTTCAACCGATGCTCAGCAGCGGGGTATACCGGTATACCTTGGTTGATGGGTTAATATGGTGGTTTATACCAACAGGTTGAAGATTGTTATAGTCCATACTGTAGGAATAATTATTTATATTATATATATATATTATATATATTATATATATTATATATATTATATATATATATTATATATATATATTATATATATATATATATATATATTATATATATAATTACTGTCCACCCAGCATAATGGAGCTCAGATAAGTAGGACAATTCACCAGAGGGGGCTGATTTACAGGGGTACATATAGTGAAAGTGTGAAAAGTTGGATTGGATAAATCCATATTGGGGGATGCTCATTCTTAATAGGGATTTATATACCCACGATGTTCCTGGGTCGCAATTTCACGGTGAAATGACCATAAACAATGCACCATGGGTTGACCATGGCCCAACGGCACACTGTTGTTTCAATTTTGGGGGAGACACACCATGGTCCAGTTGCGCTTGAACTAAGGAACAGCATTGATGACTTTGAGGTAGGATTTCTGGCTGCCACGATGTCAGGTATTTGCAGTCATTGCCTGACATTTCATGAAATTTCGTGAAGATCTACGGTTGAAGCCCTCATATTTTGCTGGCTAAGCCGCTAAGCCCATGGTTTCGTATCGATTTTGATGAAGCCATCGCCAGGTGGTAGAGCTTCAAGCAACATTCATCGAGGAGAATTTGCTGAAACAGGTCTCGGTGCTCATGCCTGGCATGGCATTTCCAGTATGGGCTGGAATCTAAGTTCGGCATGGCTCGTTGCTGAGAACAGGGGAAGTTGGAAACTGGAAGGAAATGGAAGAACATTGTTACCCTCTGGTAAACTAACATAGCTATTGAAAATGGCCATTTATAGTGGATTTACCCATTAAAAATGGTGATTTTCCATGGCTATGTTAAATTACCAGAGGGTAGCTGTTGTTGGCAGAGTCTCTAAAGGTCCATGGCCTAGTTGCAATGCTCCGGGTTGATCCAGCTGATGCCAACACGCCATGTCCTTAGACACAGAGCGACACCATTGCGGCAACGGCGTTATTAAGGCCACGCCTGGAGAACTGAGGTCACCATGTTTTATGCTTGGACTTGACACGGAGACTTGGATGAGTTTCCAATGTGGGTGGTTTTCTGGTTGTTTTCTGGTGGTTTACTGATGTTGAATCGCTGTTGTTTTTGTTCCCATTATATATTCGATTGTTGGTGTCGTCTCAGTCAGGAGCTAGCAATTGAGTCACGACGGCGATCTGAAGGGGTCAGTACCTCAGAGACTCAGAGACTCAGAGATCCTCAGAAATCTCAGAGTGCTTTAGGTTTGGACAGGTTTTTGGCTTCAGGCTCGAGAGTCAGTGCGGAATGCCATAGATAAAGTGTTAAAAAGGGACAATCGTAGATGGTCTTGCAGTAAGCTCATACAGCTACACTTTTTGCGTCGAGTTGGGTATAGACAGAAATCTGTTCACCAAGGTCCCAATTTCCTCAGGGAGTGGAGGTGAAAACTGCTTCCACTTGAGGGTGTTTGCTCTTCTTGAGGACTGAGTCTTTCGTGAGTTCTACCACGCAGCGCAAAGATTCTTCATTTTGAGGAACAGGCTGCGGTCCCACAGTATACTCGCATTGTATTGAGGATCAGAATTGACACTGGAAGTTGCCATTGAAGACCAGGTCAAATGATTTGATGTTTGGAATGACATGATTCGGCTCAAATTACCGGGCTCCAATGGCCACCCTTTACGAGACGCTGGATCTATGGAACATCTATGGAAACCATTGGAAACCTGATGTTGACCCCATCAGAGTGCTGGCTGCAGTGAACTTTTGCCCTGGCACGTGTTTTTTTTGGATGATCGAATATGATGTGCTGCTGTGGCCTCCCAAAAAATGCTGACACTGAAAGCTCTGAAAGCTCTGTGGAACAGGGAGAAAAGCATATGTTGACGGGTTAAAACATGATATTACGTTGCGCAAACTTATATCAAATATCTTTTGGTGATCACTAATTTGTTGTTCAATGACAGCAGGAATCAGCAGGAATATATTATGACATGATATGCTGCTCGGCGCAGGAAATTGTTATTCCACAGGGTCTCGTGCATGAGAAGGACCTGGGCACGGGGACGTCCGACATTTTTCGCCGGGGGCAATGGAGGGATCACGATGGCCATCAGTTCGATGGTTTTTGCCTTGGCTTCTCTACATCATGAGCGTCATGAGCAAGAGAGGACAGCTACTGAATGCTACATGAATGTTATTAATCAATGGCCCATGATAATGACATAGTTTTCTATGGTTTTCTGACGTTTTTTTAATGCAAATGGGTTTGATTGAAAATAGTATATCCATAAGATCCAATGGTTGGTGATCATATTAATATATCATATTATCCCTATGAATATTTTCCCTATGATTATGAAACCCAGGACTTGGACTCTTTGGCCAGTGGCCTATCCAGTTGCCTCACATGGCTTGACATGTCGAGATCCAAAACCTTGAGGCGTGGCTGGAAGTTTTGAACACAGCCAAGCCCAAAAGATGTCCTGGGCGCATTCGGAGGATGTACCCTCTGGTAATTTGACAGTTTCCTATGGAAAATGGATGAAAATGGCCTAGTGATAGATGATTTACCCTTTAAAATGGTGCTTGTCCAAGCTCTGTTGAATTGCCAAAGGATATATTTGTCGTTCTTTGGTTTTGTCGTTCATCTCTTTATCAACGACCCATTTGGCTTTGACCTTGCGAAAAGGGGTACCCCGTTTGTCGCACCATCCGTTTATGATCATTTCCCCATTAATGACGGCAATGTTGCGGTGTCCCCAATAGAACCCCTGCTGGTGTTTCCTGCTAGACCAGAAGATATGCAGCTTCTTCAGCTAGTGGTGAGTGACAAGGCAGGAGTTGTCGAAAGATAGACATCACTGACATCACTGACATCCCGCAAGTCCACACCGGTCACGACTCAGCGATGCAATTGGGAACAGCAGCTGGCAGGTTCCACGCGGGCACATCATTCTCGGCGTGGCTTTCTCAGTTCTTCCTACAGTTGGCCTTTTTTTATTGGCCACATCTATTACAATGTTAGGCGCGTCTGACAATAGGGGATCCCCAAGTCACCATGGGTTTTAATGATAAAAAGCTCTAAGTTTGGGAGGATTTGGGGTATCCCCATTTTAAGAAACCCTCATCTGTCGCCGTCATTTCCAATGTCTTCCAGTTTTTTTTCCATCAAAACTAAGGCCACCTTCGCAAACTGTCTTCACGTCCCCTGCTTTGGGCTGGTAAAGCTTTGGCGCTGCTGGCAGGCACGGTGTCTAGACACAGTTTGACATGACCCACAGTCCATGAATGTTTTGAAGATAAACATTACTGTAAGCGAACACCGAGAAATGTTCCATGAATGTCCTGAATTTGGTCTTGAAGACAAAGATTACCGCTACGGAACACCAAGCAAAAAGCACGGAAATGGGCTGCGAATCAGCATGAATCAGCATAACAGATGGTGCGATAAGGAACAATGATAGTGGTTGTCTGTTTCCTAAATATTGTAAAAGTCAGTAAAAGGGTTCCTTACTAAACACCACCAGAAAAGAGCACCATAAAATCAACGCATTTTTCTTCAAGGATTGTTGGGCCTGGGGACATGTTCATTTTTTTTGCTTAAGGATTATTTCAAAGTGGGACCATGGTTCAAAATTGGGAAACAAAGCCCGTCCATTCTGCTCAGTGTAGACATGTGGTGGTTTGCACACATCAGATTAGGAGAAAGAGGACATGGGAATCACTTCTCAAAACCATCTTTGATTGGGAATCGCAACCATATCAAGTATCAAAAATTAATCCTACACTATCCAAACTTCCCATCAAACTTCATCTACTAGTTTGTCAGGTTTGCTGCTGTGCTGGAGCAAGAATTATAATGCTGTTTTTTTTCACGGTTTGTCGTGCACCAAATCGTGCTCCAATGCGTGCTTTTTCTCGCTGTTTGTCGTGCACCAAATCGTCTTCTACTTTATGGTTCCTGGTCTGGTGTATCTGTTGGGAAATTGTTGCTGGTGGTTTCTCTGTAATGTTTGCAATCTTCAGTCTTTCATGAAGGTATAGACTATTGGTAGTGGTGCTGACAAAACTTGAGGATTGCTACTTGTATTTTGAATTGATTTCTTCGTGCACCAAATAGCATAATGGTGCTAAAAAGATCTAAAAAGCGTGCTTTTCATAATATAAGTTTCTATAATTAGAAGAAGCACCAAAGATACCACCATTTAGAGCACCATATGTTCCTTTCAGAAATAAACTGCTTCCAACACATGTGAAATCAAGCCGGATGTCCAGTAAATTGTTTCCTCTGTCGTGCACCAAATCATGCTCCAATGACTCCAATGCGTGTTTTTTTTCACGGTTTGTCGTGCACCAAACTGTGCTCCAATGCGTGTTTTTTTTTCGCGGTTTGTAGTGCACCAAATCCTGCTCCAATGCGTGCTTTTTCTCGCTGTTTGTCGTGCACCAAATCGTGCTCCCATGCGTGTTTTTTTTTGCGGTTTGTCGTGCACCAAATCGTGCTCCAATGCGTGCTTTTATTCGCGGTTCATCGTGCGCCAAATCGTGCTGTATGGTCTGAATTATGTTGAAAGTTCATGAAAGTTCGTGCTCTTGTTTTTATTTTATTCGTGCTCTGAAAATGAAAGAAGTGCGGTAAAACCAAAAACTCGTGGTTTTGTATTGTTTTCCTCTTCGGAGCTTAGGCCAGGATCTGGCCGGAGCTAAGCCAGCCTCCAAAACCTAGAAGAACATTGAATAATATTGAATACTATTGAATATTGAATACTGTATATAATTCTAGATATTCTAGATCCAATCACAAAGCATATCGTTTGGCACATATATGATTTTGGTTATTTTTATCGTGCTCCAAATGGTGCCCAATTTCGTGCCACTATTACAATATTTGACAATATTTAATAATATTTAGGCCATACACAAGATATTGGAAAATCATTAAAAACGGAGGAGATTTCACCAGAAATCATAGGGATATTCCCAACTCTTGCGCGTTTCAAACAATGCTCAACAAACAGCATTTCACAGTTTGCAATACATTTGAAATGACTTAAACGGACTTAAACGTGATAAAAACCATCCAATTTTTGTTGGCAAATCTTCAAGTCTGTCTTGGAGGATTTGCCCACCAACTCTGGGAGGTACCCGCCTACGTCCCAAGAGTGGAATTGGTGCCCAGACTTCGGAGTGCAGAAGGCAGGCCTGCTCTGCCTTCATTTGATCTCGGAAGAAATTCTCAGTGTCAGCTGGTGAAATTCGGAACTGTGGCAACTCGAATCAAATCGACGATTTCCTGGCCATGGTTTGATCGTTTTGATCCCAATCTTTGGTCCATGTCCCCATTGGTGTCCCCAGACCCGTGAATCACGGTGATTTCACCAGAGGTGTTTGGGAGATGGGCTCGCTCCGACGACGCTTCGAAGCGCTGGTGAAAGCACATGGCGAAGCATCAACCTGAGCGGATGGGTTGGTGACGGTGTGAACGGAAAACAACAAGATCTGAACAACAAACAGAACTGGGGGGCACCACTTTGTATGAGTGGGAGGTAATATCCCAGTTGCCATTTAGAATAGTATGCCGAAACCCATCATCACGGTAGCGTTTTCAGGATGCAAGCAGAATCTTCTAGTTTCAACTGTTTCAACTGCCACAAAGTGGGCAATTTCCCAAGTTTGACCCATGGGACCTTGGGCTTTTCCGTGCGCCACCCCGAAGCGCCAACACTTGGCCACCGCGGCCTTCTGCGAGCAGTTGGAGCAGTTGTGCCGTTTGCCGCTGCACTCCGCCGCGGTCGCTGTCGCGGTCGGGTTCTCCGGTGTGCCAAGCCGCGCTGGCTGGGTGGAGGACTGCAGGAGGTCATGTTGAACCTTGAGGTCATCGTGGTAGGGGGAGAGGCAGGGGTTCTGTGAAAATGTTGGACAATGTTGGTTTAAAAAACAACATGTTGATAATATGTTGATGGTTTATCATCAGAAGTGTCCTTATGAAATTGGCTATAAAAAGTTTGTTCCATTTCCAGACACCCAAATGTTGAAAAACTGGAATGGAATGTGAATAGATAACTGGATGTTGAACCCCAAGTTGGGTGACGTTTCAGTGGGGCCGTGGCGACCACGAGAAAAGCCCTGAGAGGGTACCATCTATGGCGACAAGGTCTTTCCCTGGGCTCGGGACTGTCTGATGGAACTCAAATCTGCTGGGGTACAGATCGTTCTGCTGAACTACCGAATGGAATTGGAGGAAGGTCTGCAACTGGGAGTGCACTATGACTCAATTGTTGAAGTGGCTGAGGACACTGAGGAGCTTGAGAATCTTGGGAATCTCGTGTCTGGCCCAAAAGAAAGGATTCTGGTAGTTGGAGACTCTGTGAGTCTCATGAGAGCCGCAAGCAGAGCAGGAATGCCTTCTGCCTTCATTTGTTCAGGGCGGATGAGTCAAGAATTTCAGATGTCGCCGGCACCAGCCATTGATGTCCCAGCAAATGGAGGGCATTTTTCCGAACCTGAAAATCTTGACTGTTGGGATGCAATATTTCGAGATTGTCCTCTTCCTGACTATGGTCTGGCCTGCTTCGCATTTTCAGACACTTGATGGATACACTAGCTCACTAGCCATGTATTAGCCACAACATGTTACAATAATGCTGACGGGTCAACAGGTTTTAAGCGTGTGTTCTTTGTGATGTGGCTCGAGCAGCCTGATCTTGCTAAGGAAAGATTCTTCTTCCGTTTTTTTGCGGAACGCCGGGCCATGGCTAGACGCAAACATTCGCAAAGACCGAAGACTTAGAGACCATTTGCTGCAGCTAGCCTCATTCCTAGCCGCGGTCTTCAGCCGCTTCAGCCCTTGCAATTGTTTGGTGCTTGTGAACCTCAGTGGCTAGGACTTGTCGATAAAGATCAAAAAAGGAGCTCCGCAGTCGCCGCAGTCTCCCCTGAGAGTGGATTGTCATGATATGTCATGATCCGTGCACTGGAAATCTAACAACAATCAGGATATATCAGGATGAACATTGCAATTTCTTGTGCTGAGATTGAAGTTGCTGATGGAGCACCCCTGCTGCTGCGGCCAGAGAAATTGGTTGAACTCTCAGTGAAAACGGCATGTTTTGATACTTTTTGGGGGTCCCTTTCTTCGTTTTCACTTCCGAAGCCATTTAACCTGCGGTTTTTCAAAATCCTTTTCCGAGGCCTCAAAGGATTCACCGGCGACATCTGTGCCAGATGCTGGAACTTCCGGCAGCGAGGTTGGTGGATGATATACCATGATAGATCCCTATGTTCCCCATTATTGGATGGGAAAATGGAACATGGGCATAATCCCCTTCCATACTGCGGAGGTTGACCCAACACATCTGGGAAAGACCTTGATCCACAGTGATTGGAAGTGATTGGATACTGTAGTAATAGTATTACGTAGTAATAGTGCCCTTCCAGCGGATGTTGACCCAACACATTTCAGGATTTGTTTCCAAGTTCTCAGCTTGGTCGCATCATGTCACATCCGCATATATTCGAAATCAAGGTTTGATCTCCTTAAGCCCACAAAATGTTTGAAACGTACTGTAATTCATATAGAGTCATAATGTCAATTACTGTTATTGATGTTTGATGATTTTTGTATATCTATTCTAGATTATTGATGTTAGAACAATTTTCTATTTTTTTTCAATTCAATGAGGGGCTGCTATATATTTTGCACCCCTGTTGGGGTCACCTTGAAATCGGCCCAGCATTTCGCGGCCAGGTGGATTTGTACGAGGGCCTCTCAGACATTTCGGACATCTATCAGTGGGGGGCCCAGTTTATGGCACGGGATGTCAGTGGATAAACCTTGATTTGGTAGGTTACAGCAGAATACAGTACCCTCTGGTAAACGTTTACATAACTATGGAAAATCACCATGTTTAAGGGGAAAATCCACTATACATGGGCCATGTTCAATAGCTATGTTAAATTACCAGAGGGTAATAAGTATTCCAAGAAAAAATGGATGGGGAATGGGTGAATATATGAGAATATATCATATTTGTTTGGGATGGGTCAAGACATGTCAAGACTAAAAATCCAGAGACAAGGATGGGAAATGCATGGGAAATGGAAATTAGATAATTACTGGATTTGTTGATGTCAGCCTTTTCGCCCACGTTTTCACCAGCTCTGCCGCAAGTGTCACCGCACAGGCGGCAAGTGGAGCCAGCAATCTGTGCTGATGATGACTGTGGGGTTTACGAGGTGCTGCAGCTTGTCATCGAATCTGGCGATGAAAAGCAAAGCGACTGATGTTTTTCACGGTGAAAATTGGTGTTTCGCGTAGCCAGGTTTGCATTCCAAAGGCTACTTATCAAGGATTCTGGGGCAGTAATAGCGTTTGCATGCGTCTGCCAACTGTTTGTTGCCTAGAATTGTAGATCAAACCCAGTATATAGTATAGTCAGTATAGTGTTTTTTCCTTGGCCAGCTTGGCGTGCTGGCCTTGCTGTGCTAGCGACAGCAATGACTGACGCGATAGATCCCTTGGTGGAATGTGAATCCCAGGTCGCCATGGATCAGGGTTGTGCCAAGAGCAGCAAGTTTCGCGGTGGATTTGCAGCGATTGTCACAGTGGCTGTGGTGACCTTGTTCATTGGCTTTAGAAGGTCTGCTTCTCAAACAGAAGAAAGATCAGCGACCAATCTCCCTTATGACACAATTCAGAAGTTTGACCTTTCCGGGATGGCTACGACGAAGTGTTGGAAGAACAGAACATTTTATGTGGAATCTAATGGAGACTTCAAGATGCCCAAGACCGGAAATACTCGACAGGTCAGTGCGGCTGCATGTCAAGCATTTTGTGCCAGCACGTTTGGATGTGAACATTTCTCTTATTGGCAAGATGGTGGTTGTCTCTTGACCTCCTTCTCAGCCCATCCCAAACCTTACCTGGGTCCCGAAGAGAATGGTGTGATCTCCGGTCCGCGTGAGTGCAAGCAGATGGACAATGGGCCCAGCATGGTCTTCGAGGCTTCCGCCCTGGGACTCCCAGCTTTCCGAGCCAAGAAAGCCGCAGGATGTGACAGCCTCCATGACATATACCAGCTGGCATGGAGCGCCGAGGGTGAGACCTTCTTTGATGATTGGCAATTCATCAACAAGAGCGAAACACGAGGTGCCGAATGGTATCTGAACAAAAGCGAAGCCTTCTTTGAAGGTGTGGTACATGCATCATCTGCAGGTGCTATCCTTCGAGTAGGTGAACAAGTGCAACCCTTCAAACGTCGATCTGTGATGCTTCACTCTGCGCAGGCATGGCGACCTGATGTGGGTTTCATTGTGGCCATGAAGTACAAGCATGTGCCATATGGCCCTGGCATTTGGCCAGCCTTTTGGATGGTGAACAGCGATGTCCGGTGGCCAAAAGGTGAGCTTAATCCAGTTCCAAAGTGACCAACTGGTTATCAAAAAGTTGGCAAAAAATACCACCAGTTACTGTTGTTTTACTTCAGCAACTACTAACTACTACTACTAGATACTACATGTCATGGGATACCATGGAATAGTGAATGGGGGTAGCCATGAATCTGTTGAATCTGGGTAAATTATAGAGACCTCACTGTGACCTCACTGGAATCATGGTTCGTATACGGGGAATCATCCCAATATAGTTTTTTTATGTGTTATTTCAGGTTAGTGAAATACCGTTTACCCAGATGAATATGATGAATCAATATTCCCCTTATAATCAGATTAGTGAAATACTATATTTTTTACCCTTCATCTTTGACAGGTGGAGAGTTGGATATCCTTGAGTATGCGAATGATGAGAGTAACAAGGTGACCTTTCACACCGACCGCGCCTGCAAATTGAATATCCAGAAGCTTCGGAAATGCGCTCGGAAGATCAAGGGCATTGACCCCTGGCGTCGCGGTGGTTGTTGTTTTGGATGTTAACAAATCCAGCTTGATCCACAGCAAAATGGGGTTAGTCATGGGGGTCCCGAAAAATCCAAGGAAAATGGATGTTCATGACTTTGTATTGAAAATTGAAACCCATGGTGACTTGGGGATCCCCCATGACTTAAGAAACCTCCCAATGGGGGATCTACTTGGATGGTATGTTCATTGCCCAAAAGACGCAGCGATCCAAGGACCCCAAGATGATTGTGAACTGCTACACCAACTACAGTAGCAATCAGCTGGGCTGTATGCCGCCGCAAGTACGGAAAGATGGCGAGTGGTACGCCAAGAATCCAGGTGCAAAGTGAGTGACCAAAATCATCCAAGATCATTGTTGATGAGTCATTCTAGGGCCTTAAACTACTAGTAATCTAGCTGGTTCTAGCTGGAAATTGCTATGAAGAACTACAGGAACGCTATCGACATTCTCCCCAGCATGAAATAGATTAAATAGATACAGGATATGTCGGGATGACAGTCGTTGGCATAGATGTTTTTACCAAAGATACAACTGACGGGTCGGTATCAACTACCAATATTGTATGGTTATCATCACATATATAATGTATATAAATATGTATATATATATATATTATACATATATATAATTTTATATATCTAATATATTTACACATCACCAGATATATCCACATATTCTATACCCTTTGGCTATTCAACATAGCTATGAAAAACAGACCATTTATGAATGATTTAGCTGTATATATTTACCATGATTCGTCAGAACTGGTGATTTTCCATGATGCTAAATAGCCAACGGCGAGTTACGTATCCCCAGTTCTTGGGTCCTTTCAAAGAAGTCCCTGTTTTTGCAGCCAGGTGTCATAGCCTTGCTGTGGGATGCCAGCGGGATCACCAGCTTCCACATCCCTGAAGCTGAAATCCCAGCTGACTTGGAGTCGAATGCTCCGAAACCAAACACTTGGAAACTTGACCCAGAAACAATCCATGGGATCGAAGGATTGGTTGGGAAATGTTGGGTTTGTATACCCTCTGGTAAACGTTTACATAACTATGGAAAATCACCATGTTTAATGGGAAAATCAACTATAAATGGTCATTTTCAATAGCTATGTTAAATTACCAGAGGGTACCTGTAAATTTGAGAAAATTGATCCAGAAAATTGATGGATTGCTTGGGAAGATCTCAACCGGAAAGCATGTTTTTTCCTATGAAAGGGCTGGGGGTTCCTATGACATTTTACCTTAAACCAATCAATGGGGTATTTTCCATGGACCAAGGAAAGATGCATGGCGAATGGCATTCATGCCATTTGATGCCGAGACCTGCTCGGACATAGCCAGACCTCAAGAGATTGTTCTCAATATTGCCATCTGTGGTGACTGGGCTGGAAACTCCTGGTTTGCTTGCGAGGAGTGCAAAGCAACTGGCTATCTTCCAGATTATTGCATTCCAGGACATGGGTCATTAAATGTCCCCATTGAACATCACCCAACCATTAGGTATATGGTCTACTAGATGGCTATTTTTTCAGGTGATGTCCAATCCCAAAATGGGACAGTTACCCCTGCAGGACACGTCACAGAACCTGCCACGGACTGCTGTACCCTCTATATCTCCAATCCGAGCGCCGAAGAGGCGCTGAAAAGCAAAGCATTCTTTGACATCGATTACATCAAGGTCTTTGAGCCAGAAGGTTCTGATTTGCCAAGGTATCCGGCAGGAACATATAGAAATGGTGGTGTCTTTGTGGGTGATGTTTGATGAACCTGGGTCTGAGTCAATGATTGGTACGCGTGGCAAGCTCTCCAAAGTGTGAGGTTGCGCTGTGCCACCAACTTTTGCGGCGCTCTCTCTCTCACTTGTTGCCCATGTTTTCCCGCGAAGTGTGACAAAGCAACTAGCATTCAACATAATTTTGATGATCTTGCATGTGGGTATTGGTCAAAATTATCAGCCCCCAAGATGAATGCATATGATTAAATACTTTTTGTTTACCCCAATTCGACCATATTCCACCCATACCCATGTCTGGAAATAGTCGTGCTTTGCAATCACAGGTATCACAGGTCAGGTGGAGACGAGGGCAATGAGCTTATAGATCCAAGAACGACATAATGTATAGACTTGAACTCCGGAAAACAGAAAAAGTCGCGCAACGGGTCCGGAATTCGAAGATGCTTTTGCTGGTCAACTGGTCAAGCTGAAATGTCAAAACATGTCGCCCAGGGTCGGCAGTGTTGCCGCCAGGTGGATTTGGGCTTGGACTTGGCGTCGGAAACTTAGAGAGTCCAGACTGTCCAGACTGGTTGATTCAGGATACAAGCCCAGTACACCCAGTACACATGGCATTTTTCGGTTCTGCTTCTGCTGTTTCCAGAGGTTACCCAATATAAAAATTCCATGTTGGAGGTGTCCTAAAATATGGGTACCCCAAAGCATTGGTTTTCCCATTGATACTATATAGCCCATTTTGGAAGATTTTGGAAGATTTTGGGGTACCCCCATGACTTTGAAAAGCCCCACTCCGTTCCAGGTCTCCCAGCTTTCCAAGCTCTGTCAGATTGGAGAAGGAACCACTGGAGACTCAGGTGCGGCTAAGGCAAATTTAACTGATTTTATCTATTTTCGAAGTTGTCTCTAATACTAATATTAATAAATATATAGAATAACAATGAATAAGATAGACATTATAATTGTTATATAATGTATCTAATCTTATATAGAGACTATATAGATGCTATATAATAAGTATATAAATGTATCTAATATGATATAGATAATAAATACAAACAGTTTATCTAATAATCTAATATTGTATCTTCCAGACAGAAACAATGGAGTCCCAGCCACCAGAAAAAATTCAGGCCGTTCTGGTGTACATCAGACTTGCCGTTGGGGCAGCTCGCGACTTCCGGAGCCTTGCCTGCGAGGGATTGATATCCCATTGTATATGGGAAACTTCTACCGATCGTAGGGGTTGTATATGGATTGAAAACACCACGGATCCGATAAAAGTGGGATGCACATCCAAGTATACTTATAGTGTGTGTGTGTGTGAATGCGATTCATTGAAGCCAACTGTTGGATGGGCCACATCATTGACGCTCGTTTTTTGTTCAGCGATCGCCATGGGGCACACCAGGACGAACGGCGCCAAGCCGCCCTTCACTCGACTCTCGGCCGAGAGCCTTGCGGGCGGCGAGCCGGCGGTGGCTGTTTCGATGGATCGTGTAGGACTCAGCGGACCGGTGATGCAGAGAACATGGGTCTGAAAATAGGGTATACCCGGTATGCCCCATCTGTGTCAGCTATCTTCAATGGGAGGATGATGAACCAGTGAATTGAATGGGGTATCCTACTTTCAGACAAAGCCATATGAGCGATTCATTGCATTCCAGTTGTGTGTTTCTCCAGACTCTTGTCGTCAGTTGTCGTTTTTGCCCCACATGAGGATACCAGGAAACTGTCGATTCGGAGTGGTCCAAGCAAGATTTGGAGCCTCTAGGACTCAGCAATTTTCTCAGAGGGCTCTGGTGCAGCTGGCAAGGCCTCGATCCTGTTTTGATATCGCTTGGGTGTTCGATTTGAAAGTGATGTCTTTCCGCTTTTGATCGTTAAAAAGATGCATCCTATCATCCTATCATTTCCCACCAGCATTTGTATCAGGTGAGGAGACATTGCTGAAGCCGGGTTTTTTATTGTTCACAACCGTGGTGTCTTAATGCAAGAATTCCTCTATTTCATGGTAGGATGACCATAACCCATATGTATCCATATCGGTAGGGATGATACAGATGGTTTCCAGGACTCTTGTGGGCTCGCGCACCGCGCCCTCCACCAGAGGCTGGGTGGTGAATGTGAGCAGTGGCTGCGACTCGGCCCCTGGTTGGTTGATGTTGTTTGGATTTCAATTAACAAACTATATGACATAACTATACATAACTGATAAATGATGGTTGGTTGATGATTAGTGTGGGGATTATACTAACCAGTATATTGGGGGATATCTGAATCCATTTTTACGCTTTTCATGCCGTTGAAACAACCAGTCATGGGGTGAATCCTATGAGGAAACGATCCCCACTTTGCCATAAATGATGTAAATGATGTAAATGGGCGGTGTAAACCATACCCAAATTGAAGGTTTACTAGTGGCTTTACCACATTGCTAACATATCTTGCAGGTTTCTGCATTGATGTTGGGTTGCAGCTGTGCCATGGTTGGTCCAGGACTGGCCGGGCGTCCTGCAACTGGTGCCTCCTTTCAGTCAGATTCTCAAGCCAGCAGCTGTGCATGGGTGCAGGGGACTGATGTAGTTCTTTTATGTTGTGTTTTCGTGAAATTCAATAGATTCCACTTCAAGTTGTTTGAAATCGTTTGAGTTTCAGGGTCCACTGCACTACAAAGCTCTGCGAACCAGCGTACGTACTTGGAAGCCAAATGATTGCCATGCTTTAGGCTTTAGAAATGATTGCCCTGTTTCCGATTTTATAAACCATGGCTATAGATGGTTAACAATGGTTAAGAGTGGTTAATAATGGTTAATAAATGTTTGTAATATAATGACCAACTCTTTAGACAATCGCACAGCTTGTCTGCTCCCTTAGAGGTGCTCGTGCCATCGATGAGATGACTATGTTCTCACAGCCGGCCGAGCAGCTGCGTCACTTAGTGGAGGCGATGCTTGAGCATGCTTGAGCAATTGGATGCACAATTGCTGATCCTGGGAGAACATCAATCAAGTGCTGAAGATATGTTGAAGTATGCTCAAGTACTATAGTTGTTTTTGCAGTTTTGGTGACATTCAAAGGTGTCATTGAGACTTTGGCACCTTCACGGTGTCCGTTGTCCTCTTGGAATTTGACCTTCGCGATTGGAACATCATCTTAAACATCATCGGGACAAAAATCCAGCAAGCCATGGAGCTGATTGCCGGACATATCCAGACATTACATGGAAATATGGCCCATCATCCAAAGAAGCTCCGTTTTTGTTGGGTCACCAAAAGGCCTGCCTGGGCAAAAGCGGTGCCAACGCGCATTGACCTGAGCTGGATGGATGGATAAATGGGTAGAAACCATTCGCAATCATGGTAGATTTATGGCATTGGGTGTACCACATTATATAATATTATAATATATATATATATATAATTATATAATATATATAATTGTATAAGATATATAATTATATAAGATATATAATTATATAAGATATATAATTATATAAGATATATAATTATATAAGATATATAATTATATAAGATATATAATTATATAAAATATATAATTATATAATATATATATATATAATTATATAATATATGATATAGGTAGCCTCCCCAAGTGTAGCAACGGCTTGTCACTTGTCAACGTCAACGTCTATGTGACGATTTGCTGTTGAACAATGTTAAAAAGGCATGGAAAGCTGGGATTCTCTGCAGGATGGAGATTCCTGTCGACTGGATTGTATATGATTGTGTCAAATTTGTTATTTAGTTTAAGATGTTTATCCAGAGTAGCATTTCATTAAAAGAAATAATCGAGGTCAAAGTCCATCTTGGACTGTGCAGGGCGCAGCAGCATAAGGACTCCAGGCTTCACTGATGTCTCATGTTAATTTCTCTTCAAATTTGCAAGCTGTAACCTCAAATCATTTCAAATTTCTTCAGCCATCTTGAAGAAATTTCTGGAATTTCAATGAATTTCAATGATTTTCACCCAACTCTCTAAAGAAACTGCCAGGCATGATCGCGATCACCGGACCTCCTGGGTTTCCACCCTAGACCCGTGTCAACAGTGTCAGCAATTCTCAAGTTGGATTGGGTGGAAGAAAATTCCAGGAAATCTGTTGCAATAGTTGACCGAATCGACACATATTGGGTCAACAACTCGCCCACGACATGGTCGTCATATATTGAGGATGGCAGTGGTCCTCTTCAGGGTCCTCTCCAGTCATTGAGCATGGCAGTGGAGTATCGCACATCACATGTTCATATTTTCACGATATACCCTCCGGCAATCAAACATGAGAAATCCCCGAACTAAATGGATAATGTTAATGGGACAATTATTCATAAATGGTGGACATTCCGGACATTCCTATATTTTGGAGCTGCGGCGTATCGTGTGGCTCCGCCATAGTTGGCCCTTTGTTTCGCGGAGGTCAGTTGCCATTTCATCGCAGGGTGGACTTGAAATCTATTGCTTTTGTTTGGGGACCTGCTTCAGAAACATGCTCTTCATCTCTTTTGGAACAATTTCGGAAGGATTTGCATGGAAGTTTTTTTTGCGATGTGTTCCATTTTTTTGGAAGCAGTCCTGAAGGCTTTGTTCAATCTGTTTGCTTTGTCTCTTCTTTAAGAATGCGAAGAACGTGTAAGTAGCAGCGATGGTTTAAAATTTGAAAACCATAATCAAACCAGAAAAAAGATGAATAGATGTTGTTTTTGCGGTGTCAGAGGCAAAAACATTGCGTAAATACCACTGGAGATCACGAAAGTTGCAAAAAAAAACTGTTATTTACATGGTTTCTTGCATGACATATTTTTGGAATGTTCAAAAAGGTAAAAATACCATAAAATACCAGCGGTTTTGCATTTACAGTAACCATCAGTCTCTTGCTGCGCCAACGCCTCGCAGCACAGTCGTCGAACTCAGGTCAATGCGAGGTATGGCCTTTAAAAAAAGATAGGTCAACAAAACCTGGTGCTTTACAAGCTTTTGGGGCTGCCCCTGGTTTTTTCCCCCCACAAAAGTGGTTGCTTGATGTTGCTTGGGGGTGCATCCCATTTCATAAATGGGTGAAAAAAGAACAGTTAATTATATGTGTATATATAATATGTATATATATATATATAATTATATATATGTGGAATATCCCCACTTATATATGGGATTATAGCTCCCAGGTCCGGAAAGACCCGCTTGGCCTCGCGAGTTCTTTCCCAGTTGGCATCACAGGGCGTCCTGCCGTTGCAGGTGGGCGTTAAGGGTTGATCAAGACATCGTTACGTCGTTGGTAAATAGGTAAACAGATGTAGATCATTGTAGATCAACAGTAAATCACGGTCAATGTCACCTGTAAACAGATGTAAACCAACGGTAAAATTACATTGATGATCTATCATGGTCACTACCTGGTTGGTCCCTTTTAAGAGGTAAGTCACGGTCAATAATTATGCTTATCATCTATTTCTATGGGCCATTTTCCATAGCTATGTTAAATATCCAGAGGGTATGTGATGGGGATGATGGTCGCTAACTGTTTAACTGGATGATGCTGATGATGCTTGGCGCTCAATCCACCATCCCACTGCATGCCACAAAAAGCAGGTGATTTGCCGCAAACTGGGCCAACCCGGCAAGAAGTTCAGAGTAATACAGGTGCCAAGATGGGACTTGTGGCAAGATAAATTTCAAAAACAATGGTTGGTTTACATGGCCCAAGAAAAAGCATTGAGTAAGGTTAGTAAGGATATTCAATATATATTGAAGCCTCTAGAACCAGCCTCATACTTCAGGATATGCAATGCATGATCCAATAAAAAGCAACAACATTTCTCAGCTGTGACCCAGTGAAGGCTGTCACGAACAGTTCATGGCGCCATGGCGCATCTGACAGGACTGGCTGCGAGCCATCCTGAGCTTCGCATGTTGGTACTCTCCCTGTGCCGTTTTGTTTGGATCTGAGAAGTTTGGGTGATAAATTCATATAAATTCTGCAACAGAAAAATGCCAATTCTGTTCTCTATACATGTTTTGGATTTCTGTCTGAAGGCTGGACGACTTCGGTGCTCTTTGTTCTGTACTCAGGAAACTGGTCATGTGAAACCTCTGAAACTTGAGAACCAGACCAGGTCCAGACGTCGAACCTGGTGCTCCCAACCTTTCAGTCACAGAGGCTGGTCATCTCTATGGGTCCCTGGGTATGGGTCAAAATTGACCCCAATTATTGGATGGTTAAGACATGTTAAGACTCAAAATGGACTCAAACCGACTCAAACCCATAATTATCGTCCTGGCAGGAGCGCTCCCCATTGATTGCTGAGATGCTGCTTGACCTTCTACCAGAGGCGGGAAAAAACGATGGCGGCCTGAAAGTTGATATCGGAGCAGGTCCCAAATGGGTTTGTCATGTCCCCCCAAAAAAAATAGGGGCGTACTGAGGATATCTCAACATATGGTAGGGTTTCATAGTGTTTCATGCAGAAAAGATGTTCAAAACATGTCCCAAAAAACGAGGAGTTTGCCGCGGTCGGCCTAAATGTTCGGGTCCCAAGAGCCATAGGATTTCCCCTTTCGCTTGTGCCAGGTGAGATCCAGCGGTGCCCAAGTTGCGCTGGTGGCCACCATGCCGGATGATGCAGCGGTCCACCGCATGTTGTGGTCATGGCCAGCCCTGGAGCACAAGGTGCAATCACAAGTCATAGAGACAGCGTGAAACCTGGAAAGTTCTGGAAAATATATGAAGTAATATCATAGAACTAACATCTTGGAAACACTGTTCCAGAGTGTTCTCTCTTTTTTGGGGGTTGCTATAAATATATACACATACTATAGATCCACATCTGTTTGATTGAAAGCAGATCCAATATTCCAAATGTACCCAAAGTTTCAAATGTTCTCCAAATGTTCTTAATTTTAGATGCTACGACAACGATTTCAATCATGGGCTGTCAGAATTTTAGACCCCTTTTGAACCACAGACTGCAGTCATATTCAGTCGTTGTTTGCAGCGTCCAATTTTTCACAACGACCGTCGACCATTGTTGACCCATGAAGACATAGTGATGTCACTAGTGCAGATAGTGACTTTTTGTGCAGCTTCACTCTCGGTTCATGCTATGAGTGAAGCTGAAATTGTGAGGTTGGGATCAGACAACCCGAGCTGAAGGACAGTGGGAACCCTCCCATGTTATCCCATCTGGAGGTGTCTATGGAGGACGTCTATTTTGATGATCCCCAATAGCTGGATGGTTTCATGGATGACAATGGATGATTTGGAGGTACCATGACAAAACGGAAAGTTCCATGATGATTATATATATAGAGAGAGAGAGATAGCCGGCTTAAACCGTGGATGTTTATGGGGGTACTTCCATAGATTATTTATAGGTCCATATATGGAGGTACCCCATAGACTAACCAGCACTGGTGTCTTGTGGAGGAGAGGCCAGAAATGCTGATGGCTCTTCTGCGGGAGAAGGCTGGCAATGCAACTGGGTCTGAAAAAATTGAGGTTTCCCCCCATTTATGACCATTTATGGATAGTTATGGTCATTTATTTATATATCATCCTTAAGTGGATTTTTTTGTTCAGGTCGGGTTGGAATAGAAATTCAGTGAGGCAAACGGTGATCGACCATGAAATTGTGGCATCACGCAGGAGGATGAAGGATGGGAGGCCCGGCTGAAGTTGGGGGGCCATGCACTCGTGAAGACGGGGAAAATCGGAGAAATCTACAGGTCAACGCTACTGAATCCAGAGCTTTCTCATCATGTTCCCATTTTTCGGGCATGAAGAGATTGTTTTTTTTCACATATTTGTATGAAAGAAACATAAGAAAACGATATATTGCCTGATGATTCCGCCTGTGACGCAGGTTGAACATGGCCTGCTAGCAGAAGGTGCTCTTGATGATTGGGGTGGTCGCACAGCCCTCAGCTGCGGCTTCGCGGCTCTGTGTGGCTACAGTTCTCGTCAGTTTTGCCAATCAAACATCCAGACATGGGAGTCCTTTCATCGTCCCTCCTAATTCGTATCTTGAATAGAAGCATAAACCATCATAAACCATCAACCATCGTCTTCTACAATCCTCAAATCGAACATTGGCTGAATTGGTTTACAACCATAGGGCCATAATGGATCATAATGGGCCATAGGTAAACCATCATTTTCCATCAGGATGACTGGGGTCAATTCCGCGATGATTCACCATTAGATCCCCGTGTGAAAAGGCGTCGACGGCTTCAGTGTGGCTGACTTGGTCAGCCTTGTGGAACGCAGCTGTGTGGAGGCGCTGGGAAATTTGGAAATGTGGTTTTTGCTTGTTTAAAACATTTTAAAATATGAAATAGTATGGTGGCTACTTTGAAATAGGTTGATGTCTAATATGTATTAATATGTATTAATATGTATTAATATGTATTAATATGTATTAATATGTATTAATATGTATTAATATGTATTAATATGTATTAATATGTATTCATATGTATTAATATGTGATAATATGTGATAATATGTGATAATATGTGATGTTGATATATGATATGTGTCATGCCTTCGGATGATCGAACTCAATCGACTCAAACCAGTTACACTCGGAACGGCGCCAGGCGACCGTGGAAGCAAGTGCAACCAGACTAAGAGGAGGAGATGGTCATGGACCAGAGTCGCCGGAAGCATGTATTAAAAATAAAAGTTCAGACCAGCAACTTAGAGCAGTGGTTGAAACACTCATACAATACTAGACATATTGATTATATTATAATGTAATATCATGTATTACTTATTACATGTAATGTGTATATATATATATATATGATTATATATGTATGATTATATATATATATGATTGTATGCATGTATTTGTATATGATCCCCAACTCCCATGGCTCATCATTTTTCGCCAGGTGGGGGGAGAGACAACGCCTCACCATGGATCATCTTGAAAAGGCTTGCGAGGCAGCTGGCGTTGCTACCGATGAGTATCCAATGGGAATCCTGGTTGATTTCTCCTGGTTGATCTTGCAAAAAAAACTGTGTTTATTCTCTGAAAGCTTCTGAAACAGTTTGTTTATTCAAACGGTTTGATGAAAAATACACCACCAAAATGGCAAATTTATGCAAATTTGCTGGACAAAAAAAACATATAAAGCATCATAAAACGATGCTTTTGACCGATTTTCGGGGGATCTTCCCCCCAGCTGATCGTCGTTCCAGGGCTTCGTCCCGGCGACCATGGCAGACCAGACCTTCTTCACTTCGGACGCTCTTTGGGCGTCAAACTCGTGGAATCCCAGGGTTTTTTTTTCACAAAAGAACTGAGAATGACAGAATGACTGGCAAATGCAGATGGAATCAAATGGATCTTCATCCCCGAATCAGATGGGAAAACCAGAGGTTTTGAGCGAGTTTGACCCATCCCACTAGAAGTGATACTTTTAAAAAAAATTGTCTCAACCGCAGGAGGTGAACTTGACGGATATCGGGGGTTTAAACAGTGCCAAAGAGGAGCGATGCTGGGGGAAATGGCAGGCTCTGAGAGTTGGATACAGTCATGGTGTTTACATGTCATGACATCACCCCGCTTCAGACATTTGATGTGTGTTTGGTGTTATTGCCTTGACCACATGTAAAAAAAACATTAACAGATGATCTAGCCTATATATGGTAAATTAAAGTTTGCTAAGTTTTACCATGTTTTACCTATATTTACCTACTAAACAAATCTAAACAAGATGATTTTCCACGAAACAGACTTCACCGACACTGGGTCAAGGAGCTGATGGACATGCTGACGATGCCCACGAAGTCAAGGGCTCAACTTGGTGGCAGGATGGCTTTGAAATGGGTGGATTTATGGATTTTATATGGATTTGTCATGTTTATGATGAGTTGTTTTTGGGAAAAACATCGTGAAGATGAGGTTTTTAACAGATCGTTGGTATCCAACGTTTGGACATAGCCATATTCCGAATTGCGGTTGACTTGGTCAGATTTATGAGGTATGCCGTGCTTCTTGATCGTGCCCCCGTTCGAACTCGAAAGGCGCAGAAGCATCGGTTCTCATGCACAAGTGATGGTTTTGGCTTTTGCAAAGCTGCCATGTTTCTGCGGACCGAGGGCCTCATGCTGGTGGGTCCACCCGGCTGTGGCAAGACCATGCTGGTGCAAGCTGCTGCCAAAGAGACCAAGGGCCTTCTGAGGCTGGAAGATCTGGAAGATGTTGGAAGTTCTTTCCACCCCCCCATTTCACAGTCGAAACATCCAAGATATCTGACTTCCAAGGATCTAACATGAAAGAAATTCTGTCATAAAGCCTCTGCCCATGGGCCCGAGGTGCTCCAGGGATATGTTAGGTCTGTCTGCTGCTTTGGCAAATCACAGTTTCAGTTGTTTCATCTTATTTCTCCTTGATGTTGCGTGTTGACATGACACGCTGTCTTTCTGATCAGTGCGACGAGGTTCTTATCTGTCAAAGGGCCAGAGCTACTTTCCAAGTACATTGGAGAATCAGAAGCCGGCGTGCGGAAGGCGCGCTGCATCTGTACAGATGAAATGAAGGTCTTGAATGAAAAAGGTTTCCGCACAGGGACCCTGCAAACAGGGTTGAGTTTGATGGTTCTGGAAGGAAAATCAATGTGTTGTTTCTTAAATAAGGTACTGTATATATATATATATATATAATGTTCACATGGCGTTAATAAACCCCCCCGCAATAAAGTACGCCAACTCCCGGTTCACAATAATAAAACACCCCCGCAATAAAGTACGCCAACTTTTTCTTTCCCGTTTTTTTTCCGTTTTTCCCCTTTAGTATTCGTTTTCAATTAGGCAATTCATTTGGGAATACATAGGTGTTTTTTTTTGGAGGGAAAGTTCCCTTATGTATTCGTTTTCAATTAGGCAATTCATTTGGGAATACATAGGTGTTTTTTTTTGGAGGGAAAGTTCCCTTATGTATTCGTTTTCAATTAGGCAATTCATTTGGGAATACATAGGTGATTTTATTTTTTGGAGGGAAAGTTCCCTTATGTATTCGTTTTCAATTAGGCAATTCATTTGGGAATACATAGGTGGTTTGTTTTTTTTGAAAAGTTCTGGAGTGCAAAAAAATCAACAAGGCTCAAATGGTCGATTTCCTTACTAAACCCTTTCAAAAAATGCCAAAAAACAATCGCGCAAAGGGGGTAGCCTTGAAGTCCCCTGACATCAAAATAATAATGTATGTTTGCACACCCCTAAATAAAGTATTAAAGTATTTGGATTTCAGGGTTCTAAAATTTTGGTGGTTAATTAAATTTGTTTCTCAATTCCTTTCCTAGTTGAACCCTTTCTCAAACCCTTTCTGAAGCCCTCAAGACTCTTTGAGCTGGAAGCAGTAAACTCCAAACTCCAAATCTTGCCTGACAAGTTCTGGAGTGCAAAAAAATCAACAAGGCTCAAATGGTCGATTTCCTTACTAAACCCTTTCAAAAAATGCCAAAAAACAATCGCGCAAAGGGGGTAGCCTTGAAGTCCCCTGACATCAAAATAATAATGTATGTTTGCACACCCCTAAATAAAGTATTAAAGTATTTGGATTTCAGGGTTCTAAAATTTTGGTGGTTAATTAAATTTGTTTCTCAATTCCATTCCTAGTTGAACCCTTTCTCAAACCCTTTCTGAAGCCCTCAAGACTCTTTGAGCTGGAAGCAGTAAACTCCAAACTACAAATCTTGCCTGAAAAGTTCTGGAGTGCAAAAAAATCAACAAGGCTCAAATGGTCGATTTCCTTACTAAACCCTTTCCTTACTAAACCCTTTCAAGAAAGTTCACTTTATGTATGCGTTTTCAATTAGGCAATTCATTTGTGAATACTCAAGTTCCAAGAAAGTTCACTTTATGCATTCGTTTTCAATTAGGCAATTCATTTGTGAATACTAAAGTTCCAAGAAAGTTCACTTTATGTATTCGTTTTCAATTAGGCAATTCATTTGTGAATACTAAAGTTCCAAGAAAGTTCACTGTATGTATTCGTTTTCAATTAGGCAATTCATTTGGGAATACATAGGTGATTTTTTGTTTTTTTGGAAAGTTCCCTTTATGTAATCGTTTTCAATTAGGCAATTCATTTGGGAATACATAGGTGTTTTTTTTTTTGGAAAGTTCCTTTTATGTAATCGTTTTCAATTAGGCAATTCATTTGGGAATACATACGTGTTTTTTTTTTGGGGGGGGGAAGTTCCCTTATGTATTCGTTTTCAATTAGGCAATTCATTTGGGAATACATAGATGATTTTATTTTTTTTTGGAAAGTTCCCTTATGTATTCGTTTTCAATTAGGCAATTCATTTGGGAATACATAGGTGATTTTTACGATAGTTGAATGTTTGGCCCTAACTTTATTCTGATGCCCTTAATGTTTGGGGGGGGAGGGGGGGGTTATTAATACGATGTTGACATTAATTATATATATATATACCTCCTTCAAAGCGGACCACTTTGTTTGGGAATATTTTCTAAATTCTAAACCATGGGATCTTGGAGTGAGATAAACCCTGTGGTTTCGGTACCCTTCGGTACCCAGGTATTGCATTTCTTAACGCGTAGGTCTTTGAGCGTGCAGCAGCGGCTGCACCTGCTGTGATTTTCTTCGATGAGATCGAGGCCTATGATGTTTAGATATGTTTAGTACATCATATTTTGGTGTAATATATCCAACTAGACATATATCCAGAATTATCCAGATATGGGGATAGATCAAGAGCTCTAAAAGATCATAGTTTGAGGGGCTGAAATGGATGAACATCCATAAATCGCAGCTATGAATTGATCACCAGGGGATTCCCTGAGTTTTGATCCTTTCCCTTGCATATCTTAGATGTTTCGTGCAGTTCCAGAATGTTCCAGACACATTTCTGTGTGGCAAACTGTTGCTGTAGGCATTGGCACCAAAGCGTGGAGGTTTCGCAACTCGAGTCGCAAGATGTCGCATGTTATCATTGACTGTAGCCGTTTTGCCAAAAGTTGGAAGGTTGTTGTCATTTATATAATCGAAATTGGTTCTTGATCCGTTTTTAAATCGATAGAATAAAAGATCCATTTTTAGATCCATAAGATGTCCGTGGTTTCTCATCATTTTTCCCCATACCATGGAGATCCCCATGGCTGACTCGCCAGCTGACTCCACGGGCGTCACGGATCGCGTGGTCAACCAGATGCTGTGCTATCTCGATGGTGCGTCTCGGATATGAGCGAATGCGCAAGGGCCCGGAGGGGGGAATTTCCCATGGGATTTCGACATGTTGATTGAGATGAAGTATACCAACTACCAATCACTTTATGGGGATTTGATGATATATTCATATTACATATGCGGGATAATTAATATATATATATATATTATATTATATATATAGAGATTAATACATACATTAATATGTGATATACTACCCTGCATTACAACCAGCAATATTAGATTTTTGGGGTTGTCCGGAAATATGGCAACCTTGGAAATATGGGATTATGGGATTTCTCACGGGGAAAAGATGATAAAGCTGTTGGACCCACGACCAAATGATGGAACGTTCCAAGTCTGCAAGACTTGGCTCGTTTCTTTCTTGCTGAGGTGGAAGATAGGGGCCGAGTCTTTGTGGTTTGGAACTTGAATTCAGAGAAGTTGGACCTCACTTGGAGAATGTTGGATATGGTATGATATGGGTCATGGAATTTCCTTGGGTTTTGAGACACCCAAAGAGCTCCATCATTCCAATAGTACCAGGGGTATTGTATTGACCGTTATTGACCCATCCTCACTTGACGGATTGGAGTCTCTGCTATCGGGGCTGAGGTCGCCGCAACCGGCAGGCCGGACATGGTCGACCCTGCATTGATGAGACCAGGTCGCTTTGACAAGATCTGCTACTGTGGTCAGGATCTGAATCGGTTTTTTCCATTTTCCCAAGTGCCCAAAAGCACCAAGACCTCCAGCTGTTCGTTGCCAAGGCCTGCCCTCAGATGATGAGAAGTTGGAGATCTGTCAGGTGTTGGCCAGGCTGAAGCTGCAACGCTTGCGCGGTATTGTCTTCTGTTTGAGTGATGTTTTTTTTGTCAGAGGCACACCAAAAAACATGCGAGTAACTGAAATGTTGGCCCTGGATTAATAGTCCACATGGTTGATGACTTAATTGTGTTACCCCACCCAAAGGTGATAGTTTTTACTCAAATGGTACCACCCAATTCAGCAGCCCAGAGCTTCAGCAAAATTTGGGCTTGCAATCGCTGATGAATTGGCTGCTACCATAGTTGTTGACACTTCCCTGGGCCTTGGGTAGGAAGAATGACTTGGTTGGAGACGTCCAAGTGAACGGGAATGCACCGGCAGACCTCACTGTCCGGCTCTTGGATGTTCTTTTGCCAAATGAGGACCTACCTGTGACCTGCGAGTCCCCAACCAGTGACAGCGAAAACATACCAGATACATCAAGAAACTGGCGTATTCAACCCTGCAAGCGGTTTAAATGGTATAAGTTCCTCACGACTGAGCCAACTTCGGGGAGAAGCTCATTGGATCATGTGTCCAAAGCGTTTGCTCAAAGTCATAGAAGAGGCATCTTTTTGCATCTGCTTTTGCACATGAACAAAGTCGCAGAATATCCCAACAAAGCCGTACATTTGGATGTTTGCCAGAGACACATGTCAAAAACCAGCAAAAAAAATAAGAAATGTATCCTTTTCTCCAAGTATACAACAGATTCCGATTTCATCCCTTAGAGGAAGGTCCCCACCAATGGGCTTCTATCATCGGCCCCATGCCATATATGGACAGGTCATATGGTTTGGGGGCTTCTTCCTGTCAGCATTGCGATCGCTCGCCATGGCACCCAAATCAGCTCAAGAGCCAATGCAAGGCGAGGTGGTCCCTCAAATTGTATCAAATTGTGAGGTATATTTATAGTATCTTAAAGTGATGAACGAGAAACAAAAGGTAATTATATATCATATGTAATGTTGTATTACGCAACTGACTAAGCCCAAAAACCCGGAAATCTAACGTGATTTTTTTAAGTGTTCGTTTTTGTTACTGGTGTTGGAATTTTCTTCCGCCCGTTGAATTTGGTGTGAAAAATTTGTTCCGACATGCATTCTTGGGGTTCCCGTAGCGTTCTGAAGGTGGCAATGGCTCAACTTGAGATGCCTGCAGGGTATTCTGACATTTGTTTCTGGTATGTTTGCTTAGGAACTTGCCTTCCATTCCTGCTTGCAACCAGCCATTTCTATTTGGCACAGTTCTGGTGTTCTTGTGGGGATAGATTTTTCCAGAACTTGTTTTTTTGCATGATGGGGGCACACCTACCACTCTGGCCACGCAGTTTCTAAACGGGGCAGGTGCAGTTGCTAGTGCAGGCATCATTCAATTAGAAAAGGGTCTTTTTTCAAAAGCGGAGGACGAAGGATGTCTCCAAGACTATTTTTGCCGCTGCTGGGGTGAAATTGCGCATGGCAATTGGAGCCACTAGACCCAGAGAAATTCAAAAAGAAAGCCGGAGAAATTTCACACCCGGACTAGGTGCGAGAATACCCGGAGAAAGAGCGAGAATGGTGTGAGAAACAAACGCGAGAAAACCCCGGAGAAAATGCATTTATAGCATGTATTCAACTCACTTGTATCAACATTGAAAACATGGTGCTTCAGATTGCTTCATCACAAAACCTTTTTCCAAACCCTATTTTTGGGGAATTTTGACCCCATCAAACGGAACGCAACTACATTTCCCAAATGCCAGACACATGGAGCCCTTGGGAAGTGCAAGTGTCAGTGATAACGTGACAAACGCATGAATAATTAGCTGCTTTGGGATATTGCAATGACAACTGCCTCCATCGCAACTAGTTTGGTAGCATGTTTTATCCAGTTGATATGTTTGATGAGTAGGCCCATGAGGACCATGCTAAGAGTGACAAAACAAGAAAAAAAAGTGTGTGTTGTTGTTCGGGATGAACCGCCTCAAGCACAGAAAAAAAGCGACAAGTGTGAGAATTTCCTGCTGGTGTGGGAATTTTGCGGTGAACCCGGAAAAGTGTGAGAATTCAAAAAGTTCGCTTTTTAAACTGGTGTTGAAATTCCTACGCCTCGGGCTTCGCAAAGCTGTTGGAAACTGGGATGAAATTTCGTCAAGACCATGGTGCCCTCGTCACATTTTGCCGAAAACAGATATAGAAGAGACTGTAACGGAATGGTCAGTTACCGATCTTGGGGACGTCTCAGCCATCGCCATCAGGAGAGACCAGGTTGTCAACGAGCTCCAGTTCACAGCATTCCCGGCCTTCGGATTCGCAGGGCGGCACCACAGACTCGCAGGCAGAACGAGCAGCTTGGCTTTTGAATGTTTTTGATATGTGCCATGATATGCCATGGTGAAAATGTGTGCGAAATGATTTTAAATTGCTGTGTTATGCCTATTTGGAGGATAGTCAACATCCATCAATGATTCAAAATGATTCCAATACCCACTGTAAGGATTCCGGTTAGGATGGATGACCATACCACATCAATCCCATGTAGCATCAATTTCATGGCGGCAAAATTCCGAGGACGCCAATGCTCGACGCAGCATCTTGGCGAAAGCTCGTGCAGTTCGAAGACAGCAAAGGACACGACGAGGCCAAATTGAGAGAATCTACCAGGAAAGCGGTCAACGAGATCTTCCTCTGCCACCGGACACAAGTTTGTCCCGGCGCGCATGGAACCGGGAATTTGCCATGTGGTGACTCTGTGGAATTAGCTTATAGTTTTTTTCTTTTTTTGTCTCTTTTATATGTTTTTGGGGACTGTTCGAGATCATATACTACACTCTGACTCATACCTCCGACGTATCGACGTGATGTTGATATGATGTGTACTCGGTGGAATGTGGCTACCGCAACTAAACTACTAAATGTAGCGTACTGCTGTTTCTAAGCAAAAGCTGCTGTATGCTAGTAATTCTGTCCTTGCTGCGATCCCTGCATGCTGTCGCGTCCCTCAGGAAGCAGACGTGCGAGGAAAGAGATACAGGGAAAGGAAAAGGAAAGAAGGGATGCAGAAAAGGAGGCAAAAAGGGCAGCAAGAAAGGAGGCAAAAAGGGCAGCAAAAAAGGAGGCAAGGGAGGCAGAAAAGGAGTGAGAAAAGGCGAGGATGGTGAATTGCTGACAGATGATACTAATTGCAACGTGCACTGTGAATCCATGTTTGCCTTTTTGTTTTGTGTCAGTGATGCTTTTGATATTCCTAGTTTGATGTTCAGAGCGGCGATGTTATCCTTTCCACTTGGCGCAGGAAAATGCAAGCAAAAAGAAGGAGAGGCGCAAAGTACCTAAAGCAGAAAGCGGGCTACGGGTAAGAAGATGCCGTCTATACTCGCGGTCGAGTGCAACAAGCGACCTGCGAAACTTTGAGAATGCTTCTTAATTCAGGACAATTTTGTGCTGGCTTTCAGACGGCATGATGTTCGCAAGCTGCTACATGTCAAGCAAACAGCCTGTTTCAAATGCTGGTTGTCACAAACATGGCTACAGCGACTCCAGAAAAAATAGAACAACAAAACGCTACGAAACAATCGTAATAAAATTAACAGTAGTTTCCTTTTATTTGGGGGTCACCATAAATACATTTAAATACATTTAAATACTGGTATCAATAGTGGTGCTTGCGGATCATGCGTTTGCCAGCGATTTTGCTCCACGATCTGGGTCCAGATTTGCCTTCGTTGGCCCAGGGCTGATCCAGGGCTGATTCATTTGTGATGTCGCATGCCAAAGAGGCTGCGACTGCCACAAGGCTCAGCAGATTGTGGAGGCAAAAAAGTCCGGCTTTTTTGATCTTCAAATGGTTCGCCAATTCATCCCCAACAGTGCCCCTTAATGCGGACATGGCCAGGTGTCCTAAGAAACGCAGAAAAACAGCTGCTATGAACTCCTTGCCAGTGAGGTTTCCTTGCGCCAGCTGGTTTCTCGCTTGCCACGGCTGTTCACGAGTGCGGACCGACAAAGCTGGATTAAGGGTAGCGGCAAGTTCAGCCTACCAGTACCTGGATGATGGTTGACGTTGGTTAAGCATAAGAAGTGATCTTTTGCAGATGGTTCCCCAAAGAAATGACGTGTGTTCGGTTTGGCAGTAGCTTCGCTTATATACATGCGCGATTCTTGTCATTTGAACCCCCCAGTTGCCGATCGTTCACAATCCTCATGTGTGCCAGTATCTCAGAGATTGTCCATCCTCTGCAGGACATTAGCGCGCTTTTCTCCTCGGCCAAAATCGAAGCGGTGAATGAGACGCTGCCGGAATCTTGTGCTGCCGGTTGATCCTTCTAACATGAAGGGGGTGCAACGGTTCAACAAAGCAAATTTGGGAGAGAGACAAAAGAAGATGGGGAATGTGAACCAACAACTTGGTAGCATTTTGTCACATTTTACCCAGGGCCCTAATGGCTGTTGCATAGCTGTACTACTGAGTTCTTCAGCGAATTGCTGAACTACTACAACCAATGAAAATTTCTGTATTAACTGGCACTTCCTGTAGATTTTCTCCTGGAGAATAAGCGGTTTGTTTCCCGCTGTTTTGAGGCAGAAAGATGGGCCAAAGGAACCAAAGATGAGGATGAGCCCCAGACCCAGCTGTCAGAGCTGATTACACAAATGGGAGGGGTTCTTACAATGTCGGGGATCCCGAACCATGGGCTTAACATGGTTTAAAGTTTAAATATGTTTATATAAATATGTTTAAATACCAGAACGGATCAGAATGGTCTATATACTGTAATTAAGTTTGGATGATTTGGGGTACCCCCATGACTTAGGAGACCTCCAAATGCATGAACGTTGGAGAATCCTCTCCTTCAGCTGAGGTCACTTGTATGCCGCACTTGCAACTTCCAAGGCTGAGTGGTTTGTGAATTCCTGACGAAGGTGTGTTTGACATGGGTGATACCAAAAACTGCAATTGTTCATGGGGGCATAATTTAGAATTATGACGAACCATTATTGAATCCGCCAATAAAAAAAACACTCGCAAAGAATGATGATATTACTGATATTGCATGATATTACTATACGTATATATTATATATAATATAATATTATTTATATATATTACTCAATGATACATAATTGAGAATCTTATAAACCATGAGGACTTTGGGGTCCATTTTGAGACTTAGCTCTGTCCTGCCTTTCCTGGACAGGCCTCCGTCTCCGAAGCGGATGAGCGGCGCTATGCGCAGATCTTTGCACCCTACTGCCAGATTCCCGGGTGAAAAATCATGACCAACGCTCCACACCATGAAACATCATGAATGTATAGTCAGAATATGTCAGAATCACTCTTTACATATTTCCCAGAAGCTGTCTTCAACTCTACATTCCGCAGCTTGAAAGAGTTGGTGAAGAGTTGGTTCACATTGTCGGATTTTCCAAGCAGATGCTGAGGTGGAGGCAGTGGCAGTAGAGGTGCTCTAGATCAAGAAGCCAAATCAGTGAAGGCCGGGGTCAAAGATAACAACCACCCGGGGAAAAACGGCGCTGTCCATGTAATCACCGGTTGTACGAGATCAAGATGAACTATAGATATCTGTAGATTACTTCATGGAAGAGTTTTGTCGAAGTGTTTGGTGACATGGCAACATGCACTGCGAGCATGCAATGTATTTCTTCGTGTAGCCCAGGTCAACTGCTTAAGTCATTTTCTTGTCCTTGGTCTAGTTTGGCGTTCCTTCTACAGCATTTCTGGTATGCCAGTATGCCTGATGCCCAAGTGCAGGTCGCGCTTGCATGAGCGCTATTTGCAGTGCTGTGGCTTTCCTGACGAAAAAGTTCAAGCGAACGATTTGTTGGTGTGGAAACAATTGGAGCATCTGATGTGGGCACTTGCAGATAACTTGAAGAGAATGCGCTTGTGCAAATGTTTGCAGGCCTTCCAGCCATGACAGCGATCCCCTCTTTTGCAAATCAGCGTGAAACACCAACCGTTGGTAGAACCATGACACAGAAGTTGGGTTCATTTGTGCAAGGGAAAAAACCTGTCACCGAACAAGTTTCAATGCCCGGACGATGTGAAAAGAAATGAAAAGAGCCAGTCTCACATCTCATAATGTATCGTAATATACACAATATATCACAATATAATCTATATATATATATATTAATATTACATATGTATACGGTATACATATCAGTATATCAGAACATATCACAATTGCAAGGGTGAGGCCAAAGTGCCTCCCACAGCTGACACAAAGCGCCCATGGTTTTGCGGGGCGCTCTTCTCCTTGTGCTCAGCTGGATCATCCCAACTCTTGCAGCATGGCCACCGACCTTTCCCTTAAGGATGCTACACACATCCATAGCATAAACCATTACGTTACACTACATTACATACTATACTTGTAGATGTGTATATAACATTGTATAACCACATCGCACATCATACTGTATATACATATAGATACATGCATACATAGATACAACTGTATCACCACTCCATACTATATTACTATATTAATCTACATATTCATGGGATGGGTTTAAGGTAAAATTAAAGGGGAAAGCCCATGATTTCGGCTAGGACCTCAGGCTGCTGGATCGTGGATCAGCAAGGCGTCCGCGTGAAGTTGGTCTGCGTGAACTGGGCCGGAGCTGAGGTTAAGGCCCCATGGGGCCCATGGAGGGCGGTGGTTGGGGGGATAGACATGGGGATAGATAGACCACTGATTTAAGCTGCAAAAATTTGGAAACACTGGGGATTTCACAAGTTGGATTTCATGGGAAAAAATGTGAATCTTGTTACCCACAGGTGTAGAGACTTTAAATGGGATTGGTTTAACTAATAGTCTACAGGATCCTCATTTGATTGAGATGCGACAGCTACTAATTCGCGGTTATTTTGCCGTGGAACATGAACTCACCCATATCTTCAGTTTCACTACCACACCGACTTTCTCTGCCACACAGTTCACAGTTCGGTGATTTCTGGCTAGAAATGGACATGCTGGATGGCACCTTACGGCTACCATCTTTTGGCACAGTTTTTACGTACTATGCTAAACTATGCTAAGATGCTGAAATTTCAGCGTTTTTTCCAACCGAAAATTGAGCTGATCAGGATGGCATTGTCGGGGGCTTGCATGTCAGAAGAGCATCAAGCACTTTGGTCGAAACCAGGGCCGGAATTCTATAGGGTTGGAGGGAGGATGACCTAGCACGCATCAACATGTTGTGCAAGGGGGCCAGCTAACTCTGCTGAGTATCTTTGACATCCTTTGACTACTGCACTTCCAAGTGAAGTCATCCATGAGGTATCCGCTCAATATGTCTACATCATTGATGGGTTCCCCGGTTACTCTTGGGTCGTCCTGTGGAGCTTTTCACGCTCCTTCAACGGTGGAGGTGTTTGCCCCTACTTTTTGACGTTTGGACGTTTGCAGCGGCATTGGTCCTTAGGCATCAAAGAAAGTTTGGGGGTAGGTTCGTAGTTGTGTTCATCTTGACCTTTACTTGACAAAGTCTAAGATGATTCAGCAACCAGCCTGACTTCGTCAGGCATCGCCTTGACCTTCCGCGACATGGGTTTCAACTGTGTGCGCTTTCCATGGTCCGTTTGGATGGCAGGAAGCTCAGCGCAGCGTTCCCACGTTGCGTTGCCCACGTTGCCCACCGCGGCACGCCGTGGCTGAGGTGCAGACTGACCCTGTGTCGCCGCAACGCCACCTGTTGGCGACGAATCCAGAGCTGCACGGCAAATCTACTTTGGAGATCCTGGATGCAGCGGCTCGGCTGTTGGATGTTGGATGATAGTTCCTGTCAAGCTGATCACATCTGATCACTTTGTTGGAGATAAAAAGCTGGCCATGTTTGAAACCGGCCATGGAAGTTTTGAGAATCCCAAAGCCCAAAAGAAGCAGATTTGAAATGAGCAATGACGCAATGACGTGGAGAGCATCTCCGGCCGCTCAGGTAATTGATGCATGTGTCAGAAACCCAGCTCCCGTGTTAACGGCTCGCTGTGTTCTCTCTTCAGATTCGGGGCTGACGTTGTGGCACGGCCAAAATGTGTCATTATAGTTGGATATATTTGCATGGTATGTTTTTTTTGAATAGCATTGCCTAGACCATAGAACAGTTCAATATAGTTCAATGATGGAAGAAGTATACTGTGTACACTGTATACTGTATACTGTGTTTTCAAGGCTGTTGGGTTGTTTCATGTTGTGATGCTTTGAAAAAATGCATCAGGTAGGTTTCTATATGCATATGTTCCAATTCAGAAACCATTTGGTAGGATCATGCGTAGTGCAGTGAAAACTCAGAATCTAATTCGATATAAAAGATGGCTAATTGGGAGTCTCCACTCTCGAGTTGTCTCCAAGTCACCAATCAATAGATTGGTTTCAGGAAAATCTACCGGAAACCATGGGATTTTGCCATAATTTCCATGTTTTTCCCATGAAATCTGTTGGTTTCCTGTCGATTTTCCCTTAAACATCCATAAACCAATCCATGCCAAGTCGATGCGTCACCAAGGCATTGGCCCAGCTGCTGGTACTCCTCGACAATCATGTTTCAGATGGACTGCCTGGCGTCTTTGAAGGTCTTTTGATATACTTAACCTCTCATAAATCAATATAATTCATCTATTTAAATGGGCCATTTGGAAAACAGCTATGTCAAATAATCACAATTAAAGCAAAAAGTACATCTTGCCATGATCTGCCACTGTTTCGCTGGGATGTATAATTAGTTTACCTTTTTGGGGTTTGGTTTGACAAAAAAATGGACAGAGTAGCAGCAGCAGCTTCCCAGCCATGCAACCGACAGGATCGTGGTGTTGCTCAGATGTGGACGACAATGGGCTATGGTACAACAGTCGTTGGAAGACCAGCGACTGGATGCAGGTCGGGTCATCTGACCAATGATTTTTCGTGTGTGTTTTGATATGTTTTGATGGGACCCTTTTGGGGGGAAGGTCATGTTTAGACATTCTGAATAATTGCGTATGGCGTATGAATTTGAGTGAATTTGATATGAATCAATGAATATGTCTATTGATTATACTAAATTATATGTTATTATTGATTATTAGTTATAAAGTAGTATATAAAGTAGTATAATTCAGTATTCGTTCAGTATTATTCCCCTAATTCTTGGGGTGCCACATTTTTGACCCATGCCCAAAGCTTTGGCACGTTGACTGGGTTGCCACATTGCTCGTCTTTGCGAGGCTCATATGAAACTGGCTTCTCGTTATGCCAGGTGCAGTTTCATTGGGAACTGACAGAGACCTTTGTGACCTTTTTGATGATTTCAATATATTTCAACGCTGCTTCAGCCGGTTGCTAAAATAGAGCTAATAGGTTTGTTTGAAATGATGTAGTCCAATGGAAAATTGTGGCAGTCCACAACATGTACAGCACTCTGATTCTTCCCCTGGCTAGTCAAGACTTTTTGAGTTTATGGCAAAGCCTGTGAGGCAGCCATGGGTGATCGGCAGTGAGCTTCGGAATGAGGCCTGGGTTTTTGCGATGAAATGGGCTAATATCCATAATCACAATGAAACATACAATCAATATGTAACTGCAAACAAAAACTATGGTGGTTATCTATGGTTAATTATACCAGGAACCTCCAATGTGATGTAGATTTGTCTCCCACTGTCTGTTCGATATGTAAATCGATCTTGCGTCATGTAGACCTACTTCGAACAAGATGTAAAAAAAAAGTCCCGAGCACAAATTGTCGATTCGAGCATTTTTCGGTTTCTGCTCCTCAACCTTCATGCAAATGTAATGCAAACAATCAGCAAAACGAGCGCAAATCGGTTCAAAAATATGCAAACGAGCGCAAGTTCAATAAAGGTGACCTAATGATAGTCTTCCCGGGAAGGTTTCGTTTTAGAACGCGGGATAATACTTAATTTGAAACGCGACTTTATTACTCATTTTGAAACGCGACACACTCTGTGCCATGGTTTCCATGATATCTGTGTGGTTTCCATGGTTTCCATGGTTTCCATGGTTTCCATACTTTCTTTGCGGTTTCCATGGTTTTTGTGGTTTCCATGATCTCTTTGCGGTTTCCATGGTTTCCATGGTTTCCATGATTTCTTTGCGGTTTCCATGGTTTCCATGGTTTCCATGATTTGTCTGCGGTTTCCATGGTTTTCATGATTTCTTCTTGCGGTTTCCATGGTTTCCATGGTTTCCATGATGTCTGTGCGGTTTCCATGGTTTCCATGATTTGGTTTCCATGCGGTTTCCATGGTGGTTTCCATGGGTTTCCATGGTTTCCATGATTTGTCTGCGGTTTCCATGGTTTCCATGGTTTCCATGATTTGTCTGCGGTTTCCATGGTTTCCATGATTTGTCTGCGGTTTCCATGGTTTTCATGATTTCTTTGCGGTTTCCATGGTTTCCATGGTTTCCACGGTTTCCATGATTTCTTTGCGGTTTCCATGGTTTCCATGATTTGTCTGCGGTTTCCATGGTTTCCCTGTTGTCCAAGATTTCTGTACGGTTTTCATAGTTTGCACGGTTTCCATGGTTTCTGTGTTTCCTGAAGCCTCCCAATGCCAACAAGTGAACCGTCCTGGAACCCTGAACAGCAACTGAGATCCCGACCCCAACCGGAAAAAAGAAATGTTTCAACCCAAAAAACAAAACCAAGTTTCCCCAAAACTCCAAGCAGCCACCTCGCTGCTAGCTGACGCACCTTTGTGCCGCTTGACATCTAAAAGGCTTCGGTCCGGCCCAGATGCAGGTTCTTTAGGATTCCTAGACAACACCCGGTGAGTTGAAGTCTGGACAACACCCGGTGGGTTGAAGTCAAAGCAAAAGTGGAAGTATTTCCATTTGAGAATTTGGTAAATAGGGATGCATGGAATTCTTACACGCACTCCCCCTATGTGATCAGTTCCACTGACCACATATTCAGCTCAAGCCCTCTAAACAAGTCATAACAAGTCTATCATCTGCAGTGCAGCAAATCGCACATGGATTGAAGGCCCGAAGTGGACCATTGGATCCCGCATCACGACAATGCTCATAATCAACATGAAGATCCATGTGAGATCGCATACAGCCTATGTTGGAACGTCTGACTGTGGGCCACATCTGTGACATCGTGGCGTCAGACAAACTTCCTTGGCATGTCTAAGACAATGACATTCACGGTCACAGTGGTATCTTCCACCAAATGGCGTGGTGAAAAGGGGTTTTGGTCCTCTTTGGGAACGATCGGGAGAAGCATCAAAAAAATAAAAATGCATCAAAAAAAATAAAGATGCATCAAAAAAAACTAAAAATGCATCAAAAAAAAATAAATGACCATGAAGAAAGGGGGGAAGGAGGAAAGGAGGGAAGTTGGAAAGGAGGGAAGGAGGAAAGGAGGGAAGGAGGAAGGAGGGAAGGAGGGAAGGAGGGAAGGATGCAAGGGGGGAACGAAGGGAAGGAAGGAAGGAAGGAAGGACCATGTGTGCAGTCAACACTTATTATCGGTTATTTGCGTTCATTTCATCTTCATTGATCTCCATCGCGACTTGTGCCTATGTACTTCTTTCATGTTCTTTCTTGGTACGCATTGCAGGGGACCCCCCCCACCCGCTTTTGTTTTTCCATCAGCTTCCCTTGCTACCTACTCTCTTGCCTTTTGCTCATAAGCATCGTTTCTTAGGGTTCATTTTCTCTTTCTTCTTCTTTCAAAATATCCATCGAGACTTGTGCCTATGTGCTTCTTTCTTGATCTTGCCGTTCTTACTTGCAATATATCCATTGAGACTTGTGCCTATGTGCTTCGCTCTTGGTACGCATTGCGGGGGGAGGCGCTGCGCCCTCCCCCCTGCACCCCCCCACCCGCTTTTATTTTTAAAACGGTTCCCCTTGCTACCTACTATTCCTTTTTTTTGCATAAGCATCATCGTTTATTTGGGTTAATTTCATCTTTGCTGATATCCATCGAGACTTGTGCCTATGTGCTTCTTTCTTGATCTTCTCGTTCTTACTTGCAATATATCCATTGAGACTTGTGCCTATGTGCTTGCGCCCTCCCCCTGCACCCCCCCACCCGCTTTTATTTTTAAACCGGTTCCCCTTGCTACCTACTATTCCTTTCTTTTTGCATAAGCATCATCGTTTATTTGGGTTAATTTCATCTTTGTTGATATCCATCGAGACTTGTGCCTGTGTGTTTCTTTCTGGATCTTCTCGTTCTTACTTGCAATATGTCCATTGAGACTTGTGCCTATGTGCTTCTCTCTTGGTACGCATTGCGGGGGGAGGCGCTGCGCCCTTGTTTTTGTTTCGACCTAATACCTACATAGGTACATGCATGAGTATTGAGCACATTTATATGCGCCCTTCAAGGCTCAAGAGGTATATAGAGTAACCCTGTAGACAAGCACGGACCGGCAACAGGCTGAGTAAAACAAGTGCTGTCATTGGGGAAGACGCCTTAGCTGATCTTGAAGTAGACGCTAGGGCCCCTCTTCAAGTGGTAGCGGAGCTGTGATCCCTCATTGAGGGTGAGCTCCAGGAAGAGCCCAAGCAATGGCACGCCATGGCTATGATGATGATGACTTCGACATTGTCGATGCAGATGGATGGAACCAATATGACTCTTATGCAATGAGAAGAGCACCCCAGCAGACACAGATTCACATGACGCAGCAGATGACCACAAAGGTAGCCCCAGCATATGATGGAAGAACTAGTTTCTTTGCCTTTGAAGATGCAATTGATGACTGGTGTGATATCACAGAGCTGGAACCAGAGAAACGTGGCCCAGCACTGCGCAATCGGCTGGAAGGAGATGCTCAACAATACAAGAGGCTATTGGATAGAGAGATGCTCAGGGATCCCAATGAAGGAGTAGCTTATTTCAAAAGATTTCTACGACCTCATTTCATCAAAGGTGCCCAAAACGTGTTCTTATACCGTTTCATGCAGTTCATGAAGTTCAACAGAGGAACTATGGATCTTCAGAAGTGGATGACTAGATTTCAACTCACTGGAAATAGACTTATTGAGTCTTGGATGGATTTACTTCCAGAAGTAACAGTGACTAGTCCTGAAGCAATCCTGTTTGTTCAGCAACGACGTCAAGAACATGAACGAGATCAACAAGAGAGAGCTGATGTAGCAGCAGCCTCAGGAACACCCCATGTACCTGTTCCTTGGTCAGATGAACTGGCACTAGCGGCATTCAGACAATTTCAGGAAAATCGTAGACAAGTACAGCGACAAGCATTCCCACTGGGTGAAAATTTGCTAGCATTGATTTTTGTAAGTCTAGCTGACCTGAGTCAAGATCAGAGAAATACACTCACAAGTATCATGACACATCGTGGACGAACCCTCGATCAATACAACATTCAAGAACTACGTGATCTGTTTTTGGAAATGTTTTGCACTACCAAAACAGCAGTTGACAATCCAATGATGCAACCCTCTGGCATGGCACAGAGAAGATCTTTCCTCGTACTGGAAGAAGGTGAATTAGAAGGAACCGACGGCTATTGGGCCGAAGATGAAGAAGACGGCGCAGAAGGATTCCTGGATGCTTTAGAAGATGTTTTCTGGGTTTATGATGACGCCAACTTCACATGGTATCAGAGAAGGTTCCAAGGCAAATACATCAGACGAGGCAAAGGTAAAGGAAAGAGAAAAGGAAAAGGAAAAGGCAGAGGAGGACGAAGGTTCTTCAGATCAAGAAAAGGAAAAGGCCGAGGTAAAGGAAGAAGAAAAGGCCGTGCTCACATGGTGAGTGAAGAAGGTTATGAAGAAGATTGGCAAGAAGATGAATGGAATGAAAACTATGACGGCTATTGGGCCGATGATCAAACCTGGAATGAAGGCTATTGGGCCTATGATGATTCATACTACATGGATGAGTATGGATACTTCCAGAGGAAAGGAAAAGGAAAAGGAAAAGGAAAGAAAGGCAAGAAAGGCAAGGATGATGATGGCAAAGGAGGAAAGCCAGGAGATGGAAAAGGCAAGTCGAACTATGTTCAACCTCAGACCACATCAGTTCCTGCCATACAGAATCAACAAACTCAACAAGCTCATTATTCTTCTGCTGCATCAAGTTCTGGTCATGGTTTCTTTTCATTTGGAAGAACTGAACCATTACGTGTTGATGTTGGAGAGACAGAGCCAGCACGTGTTGATGTTTTGACATCCACGTATGATCAACAAGAAGTACAACGACGCACTCGTCGTGGAGGACAGAACCAACGTGATGCAACAGCACATGACAACAGAAGGGAGATGAAAAGATTCCCTGTTCTGGTTGGAGAAGTTGATGCACTTCGACAAGGTGTACAACGACGTCCAGCTCGTGTGCCCAGGCAAGTTGGTCTTCAAGAAGGTGAGGCTTCATGGAAGCCATTGGCAAAAGGCACATCATTGTTTTCATATGGATGCTCTACAGAGATAGAGGAACCATCACAGCAGAGTGCTTTTTCATTTCATACTGTACAAACTGATCTGGCATGTGAGAATGGACTAGCTTTTCACACAGAGAATTCTGCACCACCAACTGTGTGTATTCTAGATCTTGGATGCACAAGAGCTATGGGCTCTCGACGAGCAGTTGAAGCATTTTGCAGATATGTTGACTCACATCCCAACAGTGGACTCTGGTATGAAATTCAGCCAACAAGTTCAAGATTCTTCTTTGCAAATTCACAACAATCAAAATGTACTGAGAAGCTCGTGATATTCATGTATGATCATGGATGGAACACTCAGTTTACAGAATTCGACATTGTCGAAGAAGGTGATGTCCCATTGTTGATGTCACTTCCACAGATGAGAAACCTTGGATTTCAATTTGAACTTACTCCAGAGAAGGCTTATTTGTCCTGTGCACGTATTGGCATGAGAAAAATGGTTTTGAGGACAGCCATTAGTACTCATCTCATTCTCGACCTACAAGATGTAGCATGGTACATGAGCCAAGTTCATTTCAAGACTCCACAAGTCAAAAGTTTCTATTCACAACACGATCACTTTGAGTACAGTCAGATTGCTGTCAAACAAGATGATCATGAAGGAGAAGCTTTGGTGACTGGTGATTACTGGCAGGTTGATCCACTACGTCGTGAACTCATCAGGCACCACAAGGACAAGAGAATGAACTTACATGAGATGACTCGATCAGAGAAAACTCCAATTCCAAAAGATCAACTTCTTGATGAGAGAGAAACCCACATGGAATTCCAGAAGAGCAAAAAGAAGGTTCTTCACAAGGACAACTGGCGCACTGAGAAGAAGAGGTTTTCTGAACAGAGTGAAGAGTTCTGGAAGGGCAAGACCATCTACAAGATCAAGGAGGACTACGTGATCCCAGAGGAGATTGTCAGAAGTGACATTGATCGTGCAAAGCCCTTTCGTGGAAACATTGATGATCTTTTTCACCCTGAGTCAGCCTCTTCAGTGCCATCAGGTGTACAGAAGAAGAAGCCAAGCTCCTTAAAGAAGGAGGAAGGCAAACCGATTTCAAATGGACCAGGCTCGAAAAAGATTGAGGTAGGTCCACCTGCAGCCAAAAGACACGTAGGTAAGCAGAAACCTCAGGTTGTCGATGACTCTCAATCAGGTTCATCACGAAAGAAGGTTGTTGTCTCCTATCCCAAGCTTGATGAAGAAGATGAACTTGATAAGGTAGCTAGGGAGTTAGGTTTGGACAAGATTGATTCAGATGAACCTCAAGTCATTGAACCAAAACCTTCTGCACCTGCGCGCAACCGTGGTAAGCAAGATTCAGAAAGTCAAGTTGAGAAACTAGGTAGTGATGCTCTTGAGCCTATGCGAGTTTCAATTCCACTGCCTGGTAGTGAAGTGCAAGCCATGACACCAGCATACAGAAAGATGCTCAGGAAACTGGAGGATAGTGTGGAACTTTACAAACTTCACATTAAACACTATCACATGTCTCCTACTCAATTCAGACGAAGGACTTCCATGTTAGGACTTCCTGACTCGGTCTATGAGAAGTATGATGAAATGTACAACAAGTGTCGTGTGTGTAGTACTTCAATTGCACCACCGCCGCGAGCCAGAATTTCAGGCATACGATCCACCAACTTTGGAGATGTTATCTTTGTTGATCATGCTGAATTTCAGTTGAGGAAGAACAAGTACATGGTGTTGCTTGTTCTTGATGGTGCAACCAACTTACTTTGGGCTACGGCACAAAACTCACTGAACAACAAGGAGACCATTCAGGCTCTAAGGTTGTGGACTGATGAACATAACTGTATGCCGAAAGCCATCGTAGGTGATGAAGCATTCTTTCAAGAAGACTTTCTGACTTATTACCGAACTCATGGTATCAAGGAATGTCCCTGTGGTTCAAGAACCCCATGGCCTAACAGAGCTGAATCAGCTGTCAGACTTTTCAAACGACAATGGCAAATCATGTCAAAGAACCTTGAAGATGATAGGTTCAGAGGAATTACCATTAGAGAAGCTGTGAAGCGTACTGTTTGGGCCAGAAACATTCAACTCACTGTTAGTGGTTATTCTCCTTTGGAAATTGCCACTGGTAGACGACCACCAGATCTTCTGGACATTGAGACTTCTGATCCTGCTCAACTTAGTGTTGATCCTTTACCTGAAGACAAAACACAACTCGAGTTGCAAAGGTTAGCATTGAGGGCACATCAGGAAGCCAGACAAGCTGCTGACCTCAGACATGACATGGCCAAACGAACAATGCCATCAGATGGACCTTACAAACCAGGTGACAAGGTTTTCGTTTGGAGTTCACCTGTCAATGCTAATGCTATTGCTTCAAAGGCATGGAAGAAGGAAAGATGGATCAGAGGTACTGTTATCTCTCAGGAAGGTGCTATGGTCAATGTTCATGTTGACAACGCAGTCATGCGTGTTAATCAATCGAAGGTGAGACGTGACCATGATGAATGGCATGATGTTGCTGTTCCTGGACTTGACACATCAGAACCTGTTCCACTTGCAGTTGAAGATGAAGATGACTATGAACCAGACATAGCTGAATATGCTGAAGCCTATTTAGGTGAACAAGCTCACTGGTTCTGTCAAACTGGCAAATGTGATGTTGTGGAACTCTTCAGTAGCAACACTGGTCTTAGTTGGCACATGGCACGATTGAACATGAAGGTTGGTGAACCCATTGACCACAAGCATGGTTGGAGTTTCAACAGTAAAAGAAACAAAACCAAGTTTGGAAACAACTTGAGAAGCTTGATCCTGAATATGTGTTGATCACAAATCCTTCACCAAATTCCTGGAAATACTCGGTATTCAAGTTTTGCCTTGATGTGATGAAATGGCAAGCTGACCGAGGAAAAGGTTTCTTGGTGATTGCACCACCTGATTCAGGATTTGCTCAGTTCTTGACTTGGAAGAAACATCAGAATGACAGAATCAAGTATCACATTGGTTGTTTCAACCTTGACATGACAAAATACTGTCGTTGTGATCCTTCAATCAAAAACTTGCGTGTGTTCTACAATCATGATGAAGACTTTGACATGTTGGAACCACAGCATGCCTTCAATAGAGAAGGGAAGCTTTGGAAGGATCCGCAATGGAAGGTCTTACCATCTCACTTGTGTTCATTCATTGCGCAGTTCACACAGCTTGTACCCTTGCAGAACATGAGACAATGTTTCTTGTTTGAAGATCTGTTGGAACATTTTGATGATGGAGCATTGTGTGCCACTTCAATGTTTTTGGACCGTGAACCTGAGTGCTCGTGTTTGTTGCAAGACTTGCATCATGTTGAGACCTCTATTCCAGTGCCATTGAAGCACATCCTTCCACAGAGGTTTACCACTCAGTTACTTGTTCAAACATTGAGAAAGATTGATCAGTTGCCAAGGAGTACAGAGGCTAGTGTCAGAGAATCAACTGACCCCAGAATCATTGAATTGATTCCTGGACTTCAGGATAACAGGAAAAAGACATTGCCTCAAATGTACTTTGAAGATTGCAGTGTGTTCAGAGGAACTTATGGAAGAGTGAATCCTTTGTTTCAACATCCTGAAGATGCTGTCTTACTCATTTGGAAACCTGGTGACTATGATCATGTTTACTTCATGTTTGTGTCACAGTTGTATCCACATCATGAACAGTTCAGAATCCATGAATGGAGTATGATCGTCTTTTCACGTGAAACGACTGGTGCTATCAAAAGGAGAGTTGAAGATCCTCCTAGTTCAAGTAGTACACCACCAAATGGTGACGATCCCATTCATCCAGATCAGCATGGTGATGTTCCACCAAATGATGATGAGATGTTGAGTGGTGATGAACCAGAAGATCCTCTGGATGATGATAATCAACCTGATTACAACACTGGACCTGATCCAGATGATGATGATGATCAAGAGTACATTATTCCAGATGATTATGGACCACCACCTGATGATGATTTGGATATGCCAGGAATACAGGACTCGGGGGAAACACATCAACCAAGTTCACCATCAACTCCGTTTTCCAATCCTGACATTCCAATCGAAGAGATTGCTGATCCTGGACAAGATGACGATTCTCCACCAGGACCTGATCCAACGTCAGAGCCTATCAGAGTTCAAAGGAAACAGAGACAGATCTCAACTGATTCTACTGATGCTTTACCAAAGGCAAAGGCCAAGGTGATTATCAAGAGGCCAAAGGTTCAA
>CAMXCT020002148.1:102808-113153 GCA_947184155.2 Cladocopium goreaui | reverse complement strand
TCAAATTCAATTGATTGGTTTTGAAACCAAATCTGTCCCATTTTTCCTTCTTAAAGTCTCTACATTGTTTTTTTGATTTTTTTTCGGCTCATCTTACCACGAAGTGATCCTGAATCAAGAGCGAAAAATGGTCTGAGGGTCCAAGCCATTTGTTAATGTGACCCAGCATGACTGGCAAAAGAGGGCTATACGGTTTTCTGTAGGACCCAACGCATCCCAAAATAAATCATTACAAATTAGATTATTAGATAATTTGGAGAGTAATGCTCTATTGGCCATTTTGGAAGCAGGACTATAAGCAGCCAATTGATAGGTACGGGACGGTTGGTACGGGTTGGGGTGCGGGTACGGGTGCGGGTACGGTACAGGTACGGTACGGGTACGGTATGGCTACGATACATGGGGACGGTCGGTACAATACATGGGTACGAAAACCGTACCCATGTACCGTACCGACCGTACCCATGTATCGCACCCGTACCGTATACCTGTACCGTACCTGCACCCGTACCCGCACCCAAACCCGTACCAACCGTCCCGTACCCATCTAAACTCCTCAGCAAGAACCCCTCCGCACCATACGTCATGAGCCCAATAGAAAACAGGGTTTTCATTGCTCTTGAAATTAGCTAAATTACAAAATGCATTTGGGATTTTCAAGTGCTAAATGAAAGGCCGCTACAAGATGCAGCGCACTCCCTCTTACTAGAAAAACCCGTGCACGACTCCATTCTTTTGCATGAATTCTCCACGAAACAGGGGATGGTATCAAGCACGTGCTCACCCTTTTAGTAGTGGGAATGGTAAGGGGGATCTACATACTATAGACTAATCCCCCTGTAGTGTTCCCGGGGGGGGTTGGAGACCCTGAACCAAAATAATTTTTAAAATAAAAACATAGGTACCCAACCATGTTGGGAAAACAGGGAAAAGACACATAATTATACATGAATTCCTCCATCCTGACTGAAAATTATTTTGCAAAATCTGCAAAATAAAAATAAAATCAAATCAAGTTGGGTACCCAAGGGTGCCAGGAAAATAAAATGCCAGGTGCCCAAGGTGAGCCATGTTGTCCCAAGGACTTCCAAGCCCCAAAAATAAAATAATTCTGGGGTACCCAAGGTCTCCACGTTCTCCCTTTGCATCCTTCATTTTTTGCAGCGCCTTTCATCTTGATCATTTTGATCATATCGAAGCACTCTGCGCACTTGCAATCAAAATACCAAAGCATCAAAATACCAAAAGCCATTATCATCATTATCCAACAAGTCTTGTTCACAAAATGCAGATTGTTGTGAAAAAAATATAAATATGACTTTTTCTCATTTGTTCATTTTTGGTTTTCCATTTTGTTTCCTGTTCCCTGCGGTTCCCTGTTGTAGTGACATTGTGTTTTCTCATTTTCACATTTTTTCTTTCTGTTATCATATGTTATCATATTTTAGTAAAGTTTTTTCTGGTTTCCCCATTATAAAAGTGACATTTCTCATTTTGCATCATTTCCCCGTTGCTGTTCTCCCCGTTGTGCCTTACCCGTTGTGTCCGTTGGTCCCCGAGATCCGAGCCGGGGAATCTCGGGGACCCACCAGAGGCGCATTGGGGAGACAGCTCACGGCAAAGCACAACGGACACAACGGGTAAGGCACAACGGGGAGAACAGCAACGGGGAAATGATGCAAAATGAGAAATGTCACTTTCATGGTTTGTAAACAAATAAACTTAAATCATGTAAAATACACGTTTTCTTCATAGTTCTTATATAAAGATCTACATGTTGTGATGTTTAGGGTGGGTTATGTATCATTGTATTTGTGTATATACATATATATATATATATATGCGTCTGTGTTTTATTTATTTATTACTTGTATTATCTATTTGTTCATTTATTTATATATATATATATATATTATATATATATACATTATACTATATGAAGAATTGCTCACAATGTGCTATTTTTTGGTGCCCAAAATGAACAAAACACCTGGCTCAAAATAAAATCATAGGTACCCTACCTGCTTAGCTGCATTTGTCCCCAATGGGGGTCGGAGACCAGTATATCCAAAATAAAATTATAGGTACCCAACTTACTTATCCCCAAATGAGGCTAACCAAGCTGGGAACTTCAGGTACCCAACCCCATTTTATTTTGGGAAAAAAAGCCAAAATAAAATAGAAATGGACTCTGTGGGAGCCTCTTGGAGGATCCCAAGAACCCAAGATTTATTTTGGAGCACCGCAGCGGGTTTATACTACAACTAACTACTAACTACTAACTATAGATTAACTACTAACTACTACCTACTAACTACAGACTGCAGACTAGACTACACACTACATGCTACATACTACATGCTACATACTACATACTACATACTACACACTACATACTACATACTACATACTACATACTACATACCAGTAGTACCGCACAAGGCGGTGGCGGAAGTTTCAAAAATAGGAAACCTATAGGAGAGGCTGGTTGTTGTGAATCACAGATGGCAGAGCGAATCCACTGATGGACCGAAAGGTGGTTGAGGTCTCTCTCTCTCTCTCTTTCTCTCTCTTTCTCTGACTACCTATCTATCTAGCTATTTATCTATCTATCTATCTATCTATCTAGCTATGTATCTAGCTAGCTATCTATCTATCTGTCTATCTGTCTACCTGTCTATCTGTCTACCTGTCTATCCATCCATCTATCTATCTGTCTATCTGTCTACCTGTCTACCTGTCTATCTGTCTATCTGTTTATCTGTCTATCTATCTATCAATCTATCTATCTATCTATCTATCTCTCTCGCCCTTTCATCTGTCTATCTGTCTAGCTGTCTAGCTGTCTATCTGTCTATCTATCTATCTATCTATCTATCTGTCTACCTGTCTATCTGTGGTGCAGTGTCATTCAGTGTAATGTAGTGTAGTGTAATGTAGTGTGGTGTCGTGGAGTGTGGCGGAATGTAGTGCAGTGTAGTGTAATGTAGTGTAGTGGAGTGTGGCGGAATGTAGTGTAGTGTAGTGTAATGTAGCGTAGTGTCGTGTAATTTAGTGTAGTGGAGTGTAGTGGAGTCTAGTTGTGTAGTTGTAGTTGTAGTTGTAGTGTAATGGAGTGTAGTGTAGTGTAAGGTAGTGACGTGTAGTGGAAGATAGTGTAGTATAGTGTAATGTAGTGTAGTGGAGTGTAGTGTAGTGTAGTGTAATGTGATGTAGTGTAGTGTAGTGTAATGTAGTGTGGTGTAATGTAATTTAGTCTAGTGGAGTGTACTGGGGTGTAGTGTAATGTAGTGTAGTGGAGTGTAGTGTAGTGTAATGTCCTGTAGTGTAGTGTAGCGGAGTGTAGTGTAGCGTAATGCAGTGTAGTGAAGCGAAGCGACATCTGAACTTCCAAAAGTGGCGCGAACATGTGGTGTTTTGTACATTTTCACTTCGAAATGTGCTTCGCGCCACAACGGCGTGCGCTTTTTCAACATCCGAACCTCCAAAAGTGGCGCGAACATGTGGTGTTTTGTACATGTTGACTTCGAAATGTGCTTCGCGCCACAACGGCGTGCACTTTTTCGACATCTCAACTTCCAAAAGTGGTCCGACAATGGTGTGCTTTGTACGTTTTAAATTCGAAATGTGCTTCGCGCCACAACGGCGTGCACTTTTTCGACATCTCAACTTCCAAAAGTGGTCCGACAATGTTGTGTTTTGTACATTTTGACTTCGAAATGTGCTTCGCGCCACAACGGCGTGCACTTTTTCGACATCTCAACTTCCAAAAGTGGTCCGAAGCTGGTGTGTTTTGTACATTTTGACTTCAAAATGTGCTTCGCGCCACAACGGCGTGCAATTTTTCATCTCTCATCTGGCCAGCTGGCTCCGCACCCGCCGCTTTAGCGAGCCTACTTTTTGACCCTCCGGAGCCCCAAATCATTGGAAAACACAGTGTTTCGCGACTTTCCTACCTTTTCGCGCATCTGCATCTTCTTTCTTCTGACTCTTTCTCTTCTGATCTTCTCTCTTCTAATCTTTCTCTTCTCTCTGCCTCTGCCCTGCGCTGCTTTTCATCTGTCCATATTGTCGGAAGTTTGACTTCTAAACTTCCTTCGGCTACATACTACATACTACCTACTACCTACTACATACTACATACTACATGCTACATACTACATGCTACATACTCCATACTACATACTACATACTACATACTACACACTACTAATACGTACTACACACTACACACTACATACTACACACTGCACACTGCACACTGCACACTGCACACTGCACACTGCACACTACTTACTACTTACTACTTACTACTTACTACTTACTACTTACTACTAACTACTACTACTACTACTCCTCCTCCTCCTGCTACTACTACTACTACTACGACTACCACTACCACTACCACTACCACTACCACTACCACCACCACCACCACCACTACTACTCCTACTCCTACTCCTACTCCTACTACTCCTACTCCTACTCCTACTCCTACAACTACAACGACAACTACAACAACAACTACTACTACAACAACAACTACAACAACAACAACTACTACTACTACTACTCCAACTACTACATCTACAACTGCAACAACAGCAACAACAGCAACAACACAACTACACCTACAACTACATTTACAACGACAACCACAAGAGCAGCAATAACTACAGTCACAACTAGCACTACACTACACTACACTACACTACAACTCCACATCCAACTCCAGCTACAACTGCAACTACAACTACTACACTGCACGGCAACTACAACTACAACTACCACTGCCACTACCACTACAACTGCAACTACAACTACAACTCTACTACTCTACACTACACTACACTACACTTACACTACACTACATTTCCACCGCACACACTAACTCCACTTTCACCACCGCGACACTACGCTACCACTACACTAACAAAAACTACATTTCGGCTACAACTACAAAAGTAGCTACAAGATACAACTACAACATTACCTACAAACTGCAAATACATTCAAAACTACAACTACAACTTACACTACAAACTGAAGTAAAAACTACAAAACACATTACAATACACTTGACGCCACACGACATCCAGCAGTTGTATTGTCGGTGAGGTGGGCCACTGCAAACCACTCCAAAAAACACAACGCCCAACCAGGGCTTCTGTCCATGCAGCGGAATTTCGGCCTTCTGCATCCAGCATCGCAACAAACTCAAACCTTCTTTCCTATAGGATTTTTTTCCTATCCTTGAAACTTCCGCCTCCGCCTTGTGTGCGACTATTGGCATAATTATCTGCGTTCTCTCGTCGTCGTTGTCATCTGATTTTCCCTAAGCTCGGGTTTTCACCAACATGTTCCATCGTTTTCTTTACCCCAAAAAAATCCTCCATTGCTTTGCTGGCTACATGACATTCAATTGTCCACCCCTGGGTTTCTCAACATCCTGTTGCGTTCTTGGCCTCGTTGTCCAACTGTCGCACAGATCAGGCCCCCCAATGACCTTTTCAACTGCTGGTTTCAACCTCTATAGAGTTCCACCCCTGCTTCGTTCCTCAACAAGAATTTGAGCCCCTCACAAAATTTGTTGTGCTGATATCCCTGGTGATTTGACGACGTGATGAATGTGAGGATGAGGATGAGGCTGGGGATAATGATGATGATGATGATGATGATGATGGTGATGGTGATGGTGATGGTGATGATGATGACGGCGACAGCGACAACGACGACGATGATGACGCTGATGATGATGGTGGTGATGATGATGATGATGATGAAACAGCTGATAGCAACGGTGCCATTGGCGATGACATTGACAGTTTCATTGCGGTGACGTTGGCGATGACATTGAAAATTGTGATGCTTGTGATGAAAGTGATTTTAGAAAGTAATGATTTCGGATTCTGCCGAGGCATGAGAATGATGATACTTGCACGTGGCGATGCCGGAGCAAGATGGTTGAAGTTTGGCTAAAGCATTATGATGCACGACCCTCATGTCAGAAGTGATGATAACGACGACACTTAATCGTAAAAAACAAAAAACATGTGTCTATACGGTGAAAGCAATTTTTTTGACATGTTGGCATGTTGATGACAAGATAAAGAAAGCAGCAGAATCCACTGTAAATTACAGTATATTGTGCACATCTCCGAATCAAACGCCACAGGCCCAATGATTGAAAACCGACTCCCGCAACAGGGCCGCAGCGAGTCCTTGTTTCTACTGTTGTTGCTACTGCTGTTGTTGCTGTTGTTGTCGTTGTTGTAATTGCGGTACCTGCTGTTGCTACTATTGTTGATGATGTTTTCGCTGATGTTGTTGCTAATGTTGCTTTTGATATTGAAGTTGGTGTTGTTGCTAACAGTGTTGTTAATGTTGTTGCTGACATTGATGTTAATGTTGTTGCTAATGTTGTTGCTAATGGTGTTGCTAATGTTGTTGTTAATGTTGTTGTTAGTGTCGTCATTACTTTTGTTGTTGCTATTGTTGTTGCTTCTGGTTCTGATGTTGTTGACTATTGTTGCTGTTGCCGTTGTCGCCGCCGGTGCCTTTGATGATGGCGATGATTCTGAAAACAATGGCGACAAACCCTCTCACAGGTATGGAAATTTTCCACAACTGGAAAGAACAAGTAAGGTAGAGGATCATGATGAAGATAGCGACGGTGGGCAACAATTGCGAGCAAAATCATGGAGGGCAACATCGACGAAGGGGACGACGATGGCTGCTTTGTTTCGTATGAGTTTGACCCAGCTTTAGATTTCTGGTGCTGATAGCATCTTGTGTTTCCGACAGAGAAATCTCGTTGATCATGCCGCCAGTCAAACAAACTCAGCATGAGGATGGATATATGAGCATGATGATGCTGATACATGGAAACGTGAAGGCATGACTGATGCAGTCACGATCTATATGACCATGAAGCGACTCGTAGCCACAAGAAACATGAAAAATAAGTTCGAGTCACATGGCCACAATGTTTGCGTGGTTTACCCATCAAGGCACGAGCCGAAATGCTGGATAATTCGGGCCAGCATGTCATGAATAATTAAGCCACACCATAAACAATCAGCAATGGAAGCCCCGCGCTCCACTCCACGCAAGACATGCAGCGCACGGACTTCTGCGGCTGAAGGATCTGATTTTTGGGGCCGCAGTTTTGATACAAATGTTATATTTGCGAACAGGTTTCAAAAGACCTTTCTACAGGATTCCGAAATCCATTCCCATCATGTCGCCCGCTCCTGCATCTCAAAAAGCCAACGCAACATCTTATTCCAGGGCGCCCCGTCAGTGGAGCAAGCACTCAGCGCCGCACTGCTGCACATGGGATCCTGGCAAAGAAATGAAAGACTGCCACACATAGATCTCCAAAGAATGGTTTTTGGATGGGACATCAGTCCAAACAAGCAAAGCATATATATACCTATATAATTTGCTAAAATTAAACATAAACATAAATATATATATATGTGTGTTTTATATGTATTTAAATGTATATAATTGTATTTAAATGTATTTAAATGTATATTGAAACATGTGGATGTATATGTATATGAATATGAATGAAAAACGCTTGATACATGTAAAAACTATGTGTGCATGTTTGTGTATGTATGTATGTATGTATGTATGTATGTATGTATGTATGTATGTGTGTATGTATGTGTGTATGTGTATGTGTATGTGTATGTGTATATGTGTGTATGTGTGTATGTGTGTATGTGTGTATGTGTGTATGTATGTATGTATGTATGTATGTATGTATGTATGTATGTATGTATGTATGTATGTATGTATGTATGTATGTATGTATGTATGTATGTATGTATTATGTATGTATGTATGTATGTATGTATGTATGTATGTATGTATGTATGTATGTATGTATGTATGTATGTATGTATGTATGTGCGTATGTATGTATGTATGTATGTATGTATGTATGTATGTATGTATGTATGTATGTATGTATGTATGTATGTATGTATGTATGTATGTGCGTATGTCTGTGTGTATGTATGTGCGTATGTCTGTGTGTATGTATGTATGTATGTATGTATGTATGTATGTATGTATGTATGTATGTATGTATGTATGTATGTATGTATGTATGTATGTATGTGTGTGTGTGTCTGTATGTATGTATGTATGTATGTATGTATGTATGTGTGTATGTATGTATGTATGTGTGTGTGTGTCTGTATGTATGTATGTATGTATGTATGTATGTATGTATGTATGTATGTATGTATGTATATATGTATGTATGTGTGTAAGTGTGTATGTAAGGCTATGCATGCATGTGTGTATGTATGTATGTAAATGTATATGTATATGTATATGTATATGTATCTATGTATCTATGTATCTATGTATCTGTGTATGCGTTTATGCATGTATGTATGTATGTATGTCTGTTTGTCTGTTTGTTTGTTTGTTTGTATGTGTGTGTGCATGTATGCATGCATGCATGCATGCATGCATGTATGTATGTATGTAGGTAGGTATGTATGTATGTGTGTGTATGTATGAGGGAATGTATGTATGTATGTATGTATGTGTGTGTATGTATGTATGTATGTATGTATGTATGTATGTATGTATGTATGTATGTGTGTGAGTGTGTATGTAAGGCTATGCATGCATGTGTGTATGTATGTATGTCTGTCTGTCTGTCTGTCTGTATGTATGTATGTATGCATGTATGCATGCATGTATGTATGTATGTATGCATGATGTATGTGTGTGATGTAATGTAATGTAATGTAATGAAATGTAATGTAAATGTAATGTAAATGCAAATGTAGATGAGAGTAAAGTAATGTAATGTAATGTAATGTAATGTATGCACTACGTATGGATGTGTCTGTCTGTTTGTATGTCTGTCTGGCTGTCTGGCTGTCTCGTTGTATGCATGCATGCATGCGTGTATGCATACAATGTGCTTCAAAATGTTTCTACTGCACCAAATCTTTTCCATAAGTGTTACTTACACTCACCAAGTATAAACCATGCATGTTTGACACAATTCTGCTCGTTACCTCAAAGTTTAAACACGGATATAACATGTAAGGTTTCGGAAACATATTCGATATATCACATACTTTTTACGATAATCGAAATATTTTCATGTGCGCTCAGCTGACCATCTTCAATGCATGTAATTGATGCCTAGGTTGTCGGTTTTGACATAAAGCTTTTGCTTCTTCCCAAAAAAAAAGAACAAGAAGATGCACCTAGAAAGTTGTCGATATGAAATATTCAACAGCTATTACTGATCCTGTTGCTACTGCTGCTACTGCTGCTAATACTACTACTCCTAACTCCTAACCCTAGTCCTACTCATAATCCCAGCCCTAGTTCTGGCCTCACTAATACAACAACAACAACTACTACTACTACTACCACCACCACTACTACTACTGCCACCAGTACCACTACCACTACCACACTACCACACTACCACACTACCACACTACCACACTACCACACTACCACACTACCACACTACCACACTACCACACTACCACACTACCACACTACCACACTACCACACTACCACACTACCACACTACCACACTACCACACTACCACACTACCACTACCACACTACCACCACCACCACCACTATCACCACTATCACCACTACCACTACTGCCACTACTACCACTACTACCACTACTACCACTACTACCACAACTACCACTACTACCACTACTACCACTACTACCACTACCACACTACCACACTACCACACTACCACTAACACACTACCACTACCACACTACCACTACCACTACCACTAACACACTACCACTACCACACTACCACTACCTCTACCACACTACCACTACCACACTACCACTACCACACTACCACTACCACACTACACCACTACCACACTACCACTACTACCACTACTACACTACTACACTACCACTACTACACTAGACTACCACTACTACCACTACCACTACCACTACTGCCGCAATTACAACTACCACTGCTACCAATACTACTACCACTACCACTACTACCACTACTACCACTACTACCACTACTACCACTACCACTACTACCACTACCACTACTATCACTACCACTACCACTACCACCACTACCGCTATTCCTGCTACACGAAAGAAGCTTAGAAGTCCAACTTCCGACGGTATCGACAGATCAAGCAACAGGGGTGAGAGCAGTCAGAGAAGAGAAGAGAAGAGAAGAGAAGCGAAGCGAAGCGAAGGGAAGGGAAGGGAAGGGAAGGGGAAGGGAAGGGAAGGGAAGGGAAGGGGAGAGGAGAGGAGAGGAGAGAGGAGAGGAGAGAGGAGAG
>CAMXCT020002148.1:16560-102412 GCA_947184155.2 Cladocopium goreaui | reverse complement strand
GCCATGTTCTCCTTAACTTCGTGCCTTGCGCCTGCCTTCTGCTTCTTATTTCGTATGGTGTTATCTATTGTCAAACGTCCTAGTCTCATTTCTCGGCGTGTCCTGTGGATGTCGTTTGTCTCTGCTTATGTTTGATGCTGCCTGATACATACATGCCAGCCACTGGCCCTCCTGCACTCCTTGCCCCTCCGCCCCTTTCCGCTTCTTATTTCGTATGGTATCATATATTCGCAAATTTCATTTGGCATCATTTATGTCATATCATGAAAACAAAAATAATACGAGATATGGACGTTGCTGACAGGCCAGCCGTGTTCTCCTTAACTGCGTGCCTTGCGCCTGCCTTCTGCTTCTCATTTCGTATGGTGTTCTCTATTGTCAAACATCATAGTCTCATTTCTCGGCGTGTCCTGTGGATGTCGTTTGTCTCTGCCCATGTTCTCCTTAACTTCGTGCCTTGCGCCTGCCTTCTGCTTCTTATTTCGTATGGTGTTATCTATTGTCAAACGTCCTAGTCTCATTTCTCGGCGTGTCCTGTGGATGTCGTTTGTCTCTGCTTATGTTTGATGTTGCCTGATACATACATGCCAGCCACTGGTCCTCCTGCACTCCTTGCCCCTCCGCCCCTTTCCGCTTCTTATTTCGTATGGTATCATATATTCGCAAATTTCATTTGGCATCATTTATGTCATATCATGAAAACAAAAATAATACGAGATATGGACGTTGCTGACAGGCCAGCCGTGTTCTCCTTAACTGCGTGCCTTGCGCCTGCCTTCTGCTTCTTATTTCGTATGGTGTTATCTATTGTCAAACATCATAGTCTCATTTCTCGGCGTGTCCTGTGGATGTCGTTTGTCTCTGCCCATGTTCTCCTTAACTTCGTGCCTTGCGCCTGCCTTCTGCTTCTTATTTCGTATGGTGTTCTCTATTGTCAAACGTCATAGTCTCATTTCTTGGCGTGTCCTGTGTATGTCGTTTGTCTCTGCCTATGTTTGATGTTGCCTGATACATACATGCCAGCCACTGGTCCTCCTGCACTCCTTGCCCCTCCGCCCCTTTCCGCTTCTTATTTCGTATGGTATCATATATTCTCTAATTCCATCTGGCATCATGTATGTCATATCATGAAAACACAAATAATACGAGATATGGACGTTGCTGACAGGCCAGCCATGTTCTCCTTACCTGCGTGCCTTGCGCCTGCCTTCTGCTTCTTATTTCGTATGGTGTTCTCTATTGTCAAACATCATAGTCTCATTTCTCGGCGTGTCCTGTGGATGTCGTTTGTCTCTGCCCATGTTCTCCTTAACTTCGTGCCTTGCGCCTGCCTTCTGCTTCTTATTTCGTATGGTGTTATCTATTGTCAAACTTCCTAGTCTCATTTCTCGGCGTGTCCTGTGGATGTCGTTTGTCTCTGCTTATGTTTGATGTTGCCTGATACATACATGCCAGCCACTGGTCCTCCTGCACTCCTTGCCCCTCCGCCCCTTTCCGCTTCTTATTTCGTATGGTATCATATATTCGCAAATTTCATCTGGCATCATTTATGTTATAGCATGAATTTCCGTATATGTCCATGTAAGTCTGTCTGATAATGTCTAATGATATACTCAATGCTCCAAACACCTTGGGCCCTTTCACCTGGGAGCCACGTGGCCGGCGGAACACGCCAGCGGCGGTTAAATATGCAAAACTTCTGCCCCATTGTTCTCCTTCATCTACTTAATCTGTGATTTTGCAATCACACGTTCGCCTGTCTGCAATACGCAACCGAGGTGTTGCCAATGTCACGGAGAGGGCGAAGGTGACTATAGATGCCCGTCTTGGAATGTGTCTGGGTTGAGGTAGACAGGCACACAAAAGCTCTTGCACCAAAGCCATTGATGGACTTTGCCTCCATGGGAATGACCATGCGATGTCAATTTTCGAAGTAGGGTCGCGTTAAGTACGTGCGCAAGTGCCAGTCAGCGTCACATATTTCAGGCAAGTGTAACAGTCGAGCCCATTGAACGTTACTCTCTCCCGCCTCCCATCTCACCCACCTTCAACCTTTCAACTCACGTGGAATGATCGACATGTTCAATAGCAACAATAGCGTGCCACCCGGAGAATGCAGAGAACGGCGTTAGCAATTTGGCTTCCCAGCCCCTTTCAAGAAGGCCTCAAATTCAGGACCCAGATGTTTCTGCGCGTGTGCTCTAAAACAGGTTGCAGCATATATAAAATACAAGTGTGTGTGTGCGCCCTTGCATGGCAGCATGTTGTCAGATTCTCAGCCGTTTCCACCACCTCATGTCCGAACATCAAACCCGAAAAACTTCTCACCATCATTCTCAATCCTTACAGCTCAGTCTGTTGGCGGTGGCCCGGCCAGGCCCATTGCCATGAGGGATCTCGGGCCATCAAGTGCACTGAAAGCACTGTGCGCTGCGTCTATAAGTTAACTTCCCTGGCTTTGAAGAGGCCAGCTCTTTGCATTTAGCCAGTCGCTCCACGAGAATGTTACTTGACACGCATCACGTAACAATCAACGTGAAGCTCACTGCTGTAACATTCAAAGTACATTGCCATCCGCCATCATGTTTCGGCAGCCAGCCATGATGGGCACGCCTGACTCGCCACTCCTCAATCAAGATGTCAGTAGATTAATTCTTGCACTGTCATGGGTTGCAGTCCTGGACGCTTGATGTGCAAACTGCGTGGCAGCTGAAATGCAAGCAAGCAAGCAGGCAAGCAAGCAAGCAAGCAAGAGCGACAAACACCCAATCGCGACCTCCCTGGTCGCACTGGGCCAAAACATGACGCCGTGATCTCTCTCAGTCAAAGTGACAAGCAAAGTGGCAATATATTGCTGGCGCATGCTGACCTGAAGATTTTGGGTTCCCAAGGTCTGCAAAGAGCATGTACACTTGAAACAGCTGAATGACGGACTCTGGGGTGGAGACCCGCTATCTTAGTCGAGCAGTCAGACTCAGACTGGCTTCAGCCAAACTTCAACCAAACATCACACGTCATTCAAGGCTTGTTGTTTCGATCACGTGTCAAGTTTGCGGGAAAGCTTTGTCGCTGCCTTTTTGCTGGTGCACGGCTCCAAGTGTCAGCATGCACCAAAAGGAGGAGGATGATGATGATGATGACGACGACGACGATGTTGATGATGGTGATGGCGGTGATGGTGGTGATGATGTTACTAGGCTGCTGTGACAGTGGCACCAGCAGGAACCAGGTCACAAACAACAATAAGCTACTAAAGGCACACTTTCAGTCTCTCATCCAAAAACGATCTCACGCCATTCCTGATTTGCTCTGAAATAGTGGAGCAAGAGCGTGGCGTTCTTATGAATTGCCATGGGGTAGTGCAAGGCAAAGCGCGCAAGGAACACAAACAAGCAGCAGCCAGGCCAGGCATGCAGGTGCGTTTGAAGCAAGGGGGGCCGATGGTCTGCGAGCCGCATCCATTGCTGTTCCAATGTTGGCGAGCAAAGGTAACCACATCAATGTCACGCAACCACAATCACCGGTGATGCGCATCTGTTTCATTTCCGGATCCAAGAATGAAAAAACCAAAGCTAGAATGATTTTCACACCGCGCGGGACATGCAAAGCACATGATTAAAAGCGTTCTCCAGCCGGCCTTTGTCCATTATCACGCAGGGTAGTCATCATCATCACCAGCCATCGCTCCGCGTGGCACGTGAAGCAGCACTGCTCAAAGTGCCGTACAAGCTCAAAGGCCGCCAACAAGCGCAAAGCATGAGCAGCAGAATCTGCACCTGCCACGCGACACGCAATGGACACGCACCAAGCACCGTGACTTGCACTGGAAGGAAGTTGTAGACAGCAGGAAAATTGATAGAAATGGCAGAGAGAACGTACGGTAGGGATATTTGACCCTGAAGGAAAGTTGCAGCAAAGACTAGCTACGATGGTGTAACTTAATTTTTAAAGAGATCAGTGAGGATGTAAGCGAGAAGAATGATGCGTGGAAAAGAAACCCAACATAAAGATAGGAAGAACCGCTCACCCAACCCCCACTGATTGCCAAGCAACTGGGTGCATCCCAGCGCTTCGCCTTGGCACAAGCAAGCCCATTCACACTTTCTTTCGGCGACATGAGCCAAATACACCCGCCTACAAACCACAAAATGAGCCGCTGCTCCCGGATTTGACTAGCGTTCGCAGCTTTTCAACAACCCACGCGAAAAGCTGTCACGTTAGCGCGCCAGTGCCAGCTGCAAAACAAAGGAAAGATTCTGAGCAACAGCTGGCGGACAAAGATCACCGCGCACCCCGAATTTGAGAAACAGACCGGCTGGCTTTGGCCCAAGCTGACATCTCTTACTACGCATGAAGGCGATTTTTGCTGCGATACGAATCTGACATGTCTCGCAAGTACGTACGTGCCTGCGTGTAGGCATACAAACGCGTGCCTGCGTGTAGGCATACAAACGCGTGCCTGCGTGTAGGCATACAAACGCGCATGAATGCCGTATACATACCTACGCACATTTAAAAAACTAGACGACGGTTGGCCCGAGAGCGAAAAAGATGTTTTTCAAGCAGCTCTGAGGATGGTAGTTGTAAAAGATAGTCGGTGAATAGTTGGTGAATTTTATATGAGCTATGGAAGGATATGGTGTGAAAAAGTAAGATTGATCAAGAAGAGGATACTTGGTAAAGGGCATCAGATGACACGTGTCTTGCAACCACAGAGAGAAAGAGGGAGGAGGGAGAGAGAGAGAGAGAGAGAATGAAAGGGGGGGGGAAGTAGAAAGAAAACATGGCGAAATATAATGTGAGCAACAAAAGTGCACAGGAGGCTCGGTACCATGAGTCTGCGAATGACATATGTTATCTCATTTTACTATGGTAATTCCCACACACATTGCGGAAAAAGCTCGGCACCATCATTCCGTGGACGTGAAGAAACACGACGCTTTTTATACAGAGACGCTTTTATACAGAGACGCTTTTACACACAGACGTTTTTACAGGCAGACATTTTTACACACAGACGCTTTCACACAGAGACGCTTTTACACGCACAAAAACTTTTACACACGGACACTTTAACACACAGACCCTTTTATACTTTTACACACAGACGCTTTTACACATAAAGGCCTTTGCACACAGAAGCTTTTACACACAGACACTTTTACAGACCGAGATTTTTACACACAGACACTTTTACACACAGGCACATTTACACGCAGAAGCTTTTACACCAAGACGCTTTTCCACACAGAAGCTTTTACTCACACACTCTTGTACACACAGACGCTCTTATGGACAAAACCCGTTACACAGAGGCGCTTTTACAGGCCGACGCTTTTAGAACACATACCAACACGAAATGATGCTTTGAAATCGCAGTGAAACGTCGTGGCTCAGAAGTGCCAACCTTAGTGCACAGCACAGCGCTGAACACATTCCACTAATTTGATTTACTTCAAGACCAAAAACATCCATCAAAAACCCAGGCCGGTACCAAACTGGCGCAAGAGTCACCTCAGAAATTGCAGACTGCACGATCATGCATAGTTGTTCACTCGTACGGAGACAGAACATGGAACAATCACAAAACACAATCTCCAAAAAATGCATGCAGAACCATATCCACAGAAGAAAGATGTCGACAGTTACACACAGACACTGTTACACGCAGATGCTTTTGCACACAAACACTTTTACACACAGGCGCTTTTGCACACAGATGCTTTTACACACAGACTCCTTTACACACAGGCGCTTTTACACACAGACACATTTACACACAGACCATTTTACACACAGACGCTTTTACACACAGACCATTTTACACACAGACACCTTTACACACAGAAGCTTTTAAACACAGAAGCTTTTACACACAGAAGCTTTTGCACACAGACACCTTTACACACAGACCATTTTACACACAAACGCTTTTACACACAGACACATTTACACACGGACCATTTTACACACAGTCACTTTTACACACAGAAGCTTTTAAACACAGAAGCTTTTACACACAGTCACTTTCACACACAGAAGCTTTTACACACGGAAGCTTTTACACACAGAGGCTTTTACACACAGAGGCTTTTACACACAGTCACTTTTACACACAGACACATTTACACACAGACCATTTTACACACAGACACTTTTACACACAGCCCATTTTACACACAGACACCTTTACACACAGAGGCTTTTACACACAGAAGCCTTTACACACAGAAGCTTTTACACACAGACACCTTTACACACAGACCATTTTACACACAGACACACAGACACTTTTACACACAGACCATTTTACACACAGACACTTTTACACACAGACGCTTTTACACGCAGATGCTTTTGCACACAAAAGCTTTTACACACACACACAGACAGCTTTACACACAGACGCTTTTACACACAGAGGCTTTTAAACACAGAAGCTTTTGCACACAGAAGCTTTTACACACAGAGACCGGACCCGTGAAATCGCAATTTTTCCCCAGTTTTTGACCTTCAACGTCCATTTCGTGCGAAAGGGTCACGATGAACAAAGTAAAATCGCAATTTTTCCCCAGTTTTTGACGTTCAACGTCCATTTCGGGCGAAAGGGTTGCCCGTGACACCTCAAAATCGCAATTTACCTCAGTTTTTGACGTCCAACGTCCATTTCGTGCGAAAGGGTTGCGTTTCGTGGCGCTCCGGCGGCACCGCCCCCGCCTTAAGAGAGAGATAGAAAGAAGAGCGAGAGGAGATCTGCAGATGTGAAGTGTGAAGATGTAGATGAGCAGGTGTGAAGGTGTGAAGATGTAGATCTGCAGATGTGAGGGTGTGAAGATGTAGATCTGCAGATGTGAGGGTGTGAAGATGTAGATCAGCAGATGTGAAGGTGTGAAGATGTAGATCAGCAGATGTGAAGGTGTGAAGATGTAGATCAGCAGATGTGAAGGTGTGAAGATGTAGATCAGAAGATGTGAAGGTGTGAAGATGTTGATCAGCAGATGTGAAGGTGTCGAGATGTAGATCAGCAGATGTGAAGGTGTGAAGATGTAGATCAGAAGATGTGAAGGTGTGAAGATGTAGATCAGCAGATGTGAAGGTGTCGAGATGTAGATCAGCAGATGTGAAGGTGTGAAGATGTAGATCAGCAGATGTGAAGGTGTGAAGATGTAGATCAGCAGATGTGAAGGTGTGAAGATGTAGATCAGCAGATGTGAAGGTGTGAAGATGTAGATCAGCAGATATGAAGGTGTGAAGATGTAGATCAGCAAATGTGAGAGTGTGAAGATCTAGATCAGCAGATGTATATAACGGCTGCTTTTTTACGAAGAACCCTTCGCAGGCGCTCTCGGGAATTACACGTCAGCATGGCCGGAAAGAAAGCAGGAAAGGGAAAGGAGAAAACAATAAATACACAAGAAAATGCGGTGATGAAAGGCGCGCAGTCTGATGAATGACGACGATGACAAGGACGATGACGATGCCAATGACGATGATGAAATTTCCGAAGGAATGAAGAAATGGAGGAATGAAGGACTGCAGGACCGAAGGACTGAAGGACTGTAGGAAATGAAGGACTGAAGGAATGAAGGAATGAAGGAATGAAGGAATGAAGGAGTGAAGGGATGAAGAAAGGAAGGAAGGAAGGAAGGAATGAACGAACGACTGATCCAAAAAGGATCCAATGGTGTCGTTTGCGCATCGTTTGCACAAACGACGCCGCCTAGCGTCTTTTTGGAAATTGCGGAAATTGTTGTAGTTGTAAGCACCAATGATGTGATTTAGCAAGGAAAAAAAGCAATTCGGCGTGCCAACAACGACGCTATTACAAAATAAACCGTTTTTAGTGTCTCTTGTAGAAAAAAGTGTCCTTCGTCCCTCGTTGCAGTCCCCAGATAAAATGAATGCCTCAGTGATCGAACAAACAAATCAAACAAAAAGGTGGATGGATGGATGCATGGGTGGATGGAGGAAAAAATGATTGACTGACTGAATGATTAAATGATTGAAAGAATGAAAGAATGAATGAATGATTGAATGGTTGAATGATTGAATGATTGAATGATTGAATGAATGAATGAATGAATGATTGAATGATTGAATGAATGAATGAATGAATGAATGCATGGATGAATGAATGAATGAATGAACGAACGAACGAATGAATGAATGAATGAAATGAATGAATGAAATAAATGAATGAAATAAATGAATGAAATAATTGAATGAAATAATTGAATGAAATGAATGAAATGAAATGAATGAAATGAATGAAATGAATGAAATGAATGAAATGAATGAAGTGAATGAAATGAATGAAATGAATGAAATGAATGAAATAAATGAAATGAAATGGAATGAATGAAATGAAATGAAATGAAATGAACTGAAATGAAATGAATTGAAATGAAATGAAATGGAAATGAAAATGAAATGAAATGAAATGAATGAATGAAGGAATGAAGGAATGAAGGAATGAAGGAATGAAGGAATGAATGAATGAACGAATGAATGAATGAACGAATGAACGAATGAACGAATGAACGAATGAACGAATGAACGAATGAACGAATGAACGAATGAACGAATGAACGAATGAACGAATGAACGAATGAACGAATGAACGAATAAACGAACGAACGAACGAACGAATGAACGAATGAATGAATGAATGAAATGAAATGACATGGAAATGAAAATGAAAATGAAAATGAAAATGAAATGAAATGACATGAAATGAAATGGAATGGAATGGGATGGAATGGAATGAAACGGAATGGAATGGAATGAAATGAAATGAAATGAAAAGAAAAGAAATGAAATGAAAATGAAATGAAAATGAAAATGAAATGAAATGAAATGAATGAAATGAAATGAAATGAAATGACATGAAACGAACTGAAATGAAATGAAATGGAAATGAAAACGAAATGAAATGAAATGAAATGAATGAATGAAGGAATGAAGGAATGAATGAACGAATGAACGAATGAACGAATGAACGAATGAACGAATGAACGAATGAACGAATGAACGAACGAACGAACGAATGAACGAATGAACGAATGAACGAATGAACGAATGAACGAATGAACGAATGAACGAATGAACGAATGAACGAATATGAACGAATATGAACGAATATGAACGAATATGAACGAATATGAACGAATATGAACGAATATGAACGAATCAATGAATCAACGAATCAACGAATGAACGAATGAACGAATGATTGAATGAATGAATGAATGAACGAACGAACGAACGAACGAATGAATGAATGAAATGAATGAATGAATGAATGAATGATTGAATGATTGAATGAATGAATGAATGCATGGATGAATGAATGAATGAATGAATGGATGGATGGATGAATGAATGAATGAATGAATGGATGAATGAATGAATGAATGAATGAATGATTGAATGAATGGATGAATGAATGCCCTGAGTCTCGAAATCTAGTGATTTTAGTAGCCCGTTAATTTACTTAAATTTTCAAATTTAGTAGTAAAATTTACTAGGACCTAGTAAAGTAAATTTTGCAATTTACTAGCCATAGTAAAATTTAGTAGCCAAGTAAATAAATTTACTAGCCAAGCAAATAAATTTTACTAGCCAAGTAAATTTTTGGTGTGCTTGTTTTTTGAAACAAAATTGGTAAAAAATCGATAGCTAGGAGCTAAAATTTTATTTATGAGACTTTACGAGAATGGTGAATTTTCATACACTAATTGTGACATTTGAGGATACCAGTGATGTTTTTCATGTACTTGCGAGACTTATAGTATACTTGTGGGAATGAAGAATATATGTTTAAAACTTTGAGTTTTAGCTTGACATCTAAAAAGATTGTGGGACCTTCGGTTGTCATTTCAAAACGAATTGTAAGATTCGAAGCTAATGCAAAGGTAAGTATTACTTGAGAGGGGGAACACGAAAGGTAGGTAAGCAAGAAAGGAACCAAAGAAAAAATGAAGGGGAGAGGGCAGGGAAAAAAACATAAAGTGGAGTCTGGTAAAAGCGACGCGGCCATTGTCTTTCCAAAAATATGAAGGGGAGTCTGGTAAAAGCGACTGAAAGGCTTCGGCGATGTGGTTGGGGTTGGTGGTGGTTGTGGTGTTGGTGGTGTTGGTGTTGTTGGTGTTGTTGGTATTGGTGTTGTTGGTGTTGTTGGTGGTGGTAGTGTTTCTGGTGTTGTTAGTGTTGTTAGTGTTGTTGGTGTGGTTGGGTTTGTTGGTGGTGTTGGTGTTGTTGGTCGTGTTGTTGGTGTTGGTATTGTTCGTGTTCGTGTTCGTGTTGTTGTTGTTATTGTTGTTGTTGTTGTTGCTGCTGTTGCTGTGTGTTGTTGTTGTTGTTGTTGTTGTTGTTGTTGTTGTTGTTGTTGTTGTTGTTGTTGTTGTTGTTGTTGTTGTTGTTGTTGTTGTTGTTGTTGTTGTGTGTTGTTGTGTGTTGTTGTGTGTTGTTGTGTGTTGTTGTTGTGTGTTGTTGTGTGTTGTTGTGTGTTGTTGTGTGTTGTTGTGTGTTGTTGTGTGTTGTTGTGTGTTGTTGTGTGTTGTTGTGTGTTTTTGTGTGTTGTTGTGTGTTGTTGTGTGTTGTTGTGTGTTGTTGTGTGTTGTTGTGTGTTGTTGTGTGTTGTTGTGTGTTGTTGTGTGTTGTTGTGTGTTGTTGTGTGTTGTTGTGTGTTGTTGTGTGTTGTTGTGTGTTTTTGTGTGTTGTTGTGTGTTGTTGTGTGTTGTTGTGTTGTTGTGTGTTGTTGTGTGTTGTTGTGTGTTGTTGTGTGTTGTTGTGTGTTGTTGTGTGTTGTGGTGTGTTGTGGTGTGTTGTGGTGTGTTGTTGTGTTGTTGTGTGTTGTTGTGTGTTGTTGTGTGTGTTGTGGTGTGTTGTTGTGTTGTTTGTGTGTTGTTGTGTGTTGTATTTTTTTCGGTTGTTCTCTTCCTTTTTTGTTGCCTTGTGTTGTGTGTCTGTTGTGTTTTGTATGTGATGTTTTTATATCTTTGTTGTTTGGATGTGTTGTGTGCTGTTTTTTATGTTTTGTGTGTTTTTGTGTGTTGTTTGTTGGTGTGTTATTAGTTTTTTTCGTTTTGCGTTTGTGTTGTGTGTTTTTTTTGTGTTTTTTTTTTTTTGTGTGTTTGTGGTTTGCTTTTTTTTTTTTTGGGGTTGTGCGTTGTGCGTTGGTGCGTTGTGCGTAGTGCGTTGGTTGTTGATGTTGTTGATGTTGTTGTTGTTGTTGTTGTTGTTGTTGTTGTTCAGTGTTGGTGTTGGTGTTGGTGTTGGTGTTGGTGTTGGTGTTGGTGTTGGTGTTGGTGTTGTTGGTGTTGTTGTTGTTGTTGTCGTCGTTGTTGTTGTTGTTGCTGTTGCTGTTGGTGTTGTTGGTGTTGGTGTTGGTGTTACCCCTGCAGCGTTTTTGCTCGGTTCCGTAGTGGCCGAAAATCGTCAAATCGGTGGTGTTTTCGCGTGTTTTTGCAACTCTCGGAGCAAAAAAACCCGTAAATACCGATGTTTTTGGCGGGCCGGAAGCCCAAAACCACAGTATTTACGATGTTTTTTGCCTCTGGTAGTAAAAAGCACGGTATTTACAGTGTTTTTTGGCCAGCACCTAGCAAAAACACTGGTATTTACGGAGGTTTCACCATGTAGCAAAATGTGGTTTCTTGATCCAAAAAGAACAAAAATACTGTAAATTACAATGTTTTGAGTCTGCTCTTAGGGTGCGTGGGAGGTGTGGAGGGGGGGGGGTTACTAAAATGACTAGCAATCTCCTGAAGAATCAGGTAACGGGGCTGGCCGCCCTCCCCTTTACTTCGTAAAGTAAAACTCAAGGTAGCCCCTCTGGAGCTACCTTTCGTGAAATTCTAAAAGGCATTATTTAGACTCCAAAACTATTCGAGACTGTAGGATACTTGTGAGACGAAATCGAATTAAGTCACGTTTGTTTCCACAGCCCGAGATGATTACTAAGATAAGATAGAGGTGAAGGCAAGTCATCACATGTACAATGCATTTGATAACTTCTAGTCATTGTTTGGCTTCCACCTCACAAGCAATTTTCACATGTAAGCGTCATTGTTTGCTTTTAACCTCACAATTTATTTCCACATGTAAGTGTCATTGTTTAGTTTGAACCTCACAAGTAATTTTCAACTGTAAGTGTTATTGTGGGGTTTCAATATCACAAGTAAAATTCACATGTAGGTGTTATTCTTGGGTTTTAACATCACAAATGATTTTCACATGTAGGTGCTATGGTTTAGTTTTAACCTCGCAAGTAATTTCCACATGTGAATGTAACTGTTTAGTTTTGACCTCACAAGTAATTTCTACATATGGGGATGTCTCAAAATGAGGTGTCCGTTTTTTCCCTTAAAGTAGCCATTTTGGAACCAAAAACGGACACCTCATTTTGAGACATATCTATCCATATAAAATGTACCTTAATATTTTTCAAGTCAATCAGACGATTTTTTGGGAGAACCAACACAGCAACAACGATTTTGGAAGAAAATCGTTGAATATGGCTAAGTTCCTAAGTAGCTATGTTTCACATATTATACTTAGATGAACATTCACATGTTGCTGACTTATATCTGCTTAGCTCAGCGCTGAACAACAACTTCCCATTGTGAAAATATCATATAGTACAAACCACAAGAAAATGAAAAACTGAAGTTGTTCAAACAATTATGCATCTATACCTTTAAAAGTGTTACTTGTGGTGTAATTGTTTCTCAGTTTGGCGAGCATTGTTTTTCTAGTGGTGTTTTGCTTGCAACATGGCTGTTGCATTTGTTGTACTACATGCGCCCCACTTGATAATTTCATGTTGATGTAGCCACTGTTGGATATAGATTAGCTGCCAAACAGATGAGGTTTTACCTCTGGCCTGTTCAATCTATCCATGGAAAAAATAAATTGATAGAAAAAATCGTTTCTCCGGTTTTGTTCTTACTCTACTTGTGATACTATCTTAACAATATCTTTGTGTGTTAGAGTTTTTTTTAATGAGACTAAGGTTGCCTTAATTTTGAAGTAAACTCTCCAGAAACCAACTAAGGCTGCCACTTGTTTTGCCGTCTCTCCAGGTTAGTGACAAGCCTCAGGATGACGATGGTGCTGGGTTTTTGGAGCTGGGAAAATTTATATACAGCAAAACAACCCACCCAAAAAATAGGAAGAACACAATATCAGATCTATTTTGGGCCATGACCAACTGTAGCAAGTAAGGAATCATCCTTGAAAAAAATACATGTTTTTTTCAATTGTTGTTTTCTGGCTGCCAAAGTCCATTTCATGTTGAACACAAAATTCAATTATGTTTTAATTTGGTTTGGCTAGTTAAGATTATTTAGTTACTCATATAATTCCTATGTATGACTTGTGTCATTGGTTTTGTGTATTTGTAGAAAAAATATTTTTGAGATGTTTTCTAATGATTTTTTATGCATTTCTTATGCATTTCTCATGCACTTCTTATGCACTTCTTATGCACTTTTTATGCACGTTTTATGCACTTTTTAAAAGTGCATAAGAAGTACATGTACTTTGATTTAAAGTACATGCATTTCTTATGCACTTCTTATGCACTTCTAAAAAGTGCATAAAAAGTGCATAAAAAAGTGCATAAGAAGTGCATAAGAAATGCATAAGAAGTGCATAAGAAATGCATAAGAAATGTATAAAAAAAAATGCATATAAAAAATCTGTAATTTTATGAATGGCTCATCAATTTTTATCAGAAAATTTTGAAAACCAGAAGGTTTTACTGAAAGGAAAATGCACAATCAAATCATTACACATATGTGTAAGACTCAATTATTCTCATGTATCATACTGTAGATATATCAAAAAATTGCATAAAGATATAAACCTTGGCTCAGCTCAGGTATCCTAAGTATATAACATATTTGAATACTATTTCACATGTATATCAGGCTTGCTTAATATCATGTACCACAGGTATTTGAAGGAGTCCAAAAGTAAGACTCAACCCGTTCACAAGTAAAGTGCAAAAGAAGTGCAAAAGAAATGCATAAGGAGTGCAAAAGAATTGCATTAAGAAATATATCATTTTTTCTACAAAAACACAAAACCAATGACACAAGTAATACATAGGAATTATATGAGTAACTAAATAATCTTAACTAAACAAACCAAATTAAAACAATAATTGAAAAATAAACTGTTTTTTTTCAAGGATGATTCCTTATTTGCTACAGTTGGTCATGGCCCAAAATAGATCTGATATTGTTTTCTTCCTATTTTTTTGGTGGGCTGTTTTGCTGTATATAAATTTTCCCAGCTCCAAAAACCCAGCACCATCGTCATCCTGAGGCTTGTCACTAACCTGGAGAGGCGGCAAAACAAGTGGCAGCCTTAGTTGGTTTCTGGAGAGTTTATTTCAAAAAAATAAGGCAGCCTTAGTCTCATAAAAAAAAAACTCTAACACACAAAGATATTGTTGAGATAGTATCACAAGTAGAGTAAGAACAAAACCGGAGAAACGAATTTTTCTATCAAATTATTTTATTCCATGGATAGATTGAACAGGCCAGAGGCACATGTAGTACAATAAATGCAACAACCATGTTGCAAGCAAAACACCACAGAAAAACAATGAGCGTCAAACTGAGAAGCAATTACACCACAAGTACTCCACAAGTAACACGTTCAAAGCATTTCAAAGATATAAATGGGAAAGTCTCAAAATAGGAGTGCCCCAAGTTCATTAAATAAGAATGGTTTGGGGCACTTGGTTATGGCACCCCTTTTCTGAGACATTCCCTAATGCATAATTGTTTGAACAACGTAAGTTTTTCATTTTCTTGTGGTTTGTACTATATGATATTTTCACAATGGGAAGTTGTTGTTCAGCGCTGAGCTAAGCAGATATAAGTCAGCAACATGTGAATTTTCATCTAAATATAATATGTGAAACATAGCTACTTAGGAACTTAGCCATATTCAACGATTTTCTTTCAAAATCGTTGTTGCTGTGTTGGTTCTCCCAAAAAAATCGTCTGACTGACTTGAAAAACATGGTTGTAAAAAATATATGTAGAAATTACTGGTGAGGTCAAAACTAAACAAGTTCCATTCACATGTGGAAATTACTCGTGAAGTGAAAACTAAACCATAACACCTACATGTGAAAATTTCATAAAAATACTTGTGGTGTTAAAACCCAAGAAAAAACACCTACATGTGAAATTTACGAGTGCTATTGAACCCCCACAATAGCACTTACAATTGAAAATTACCTGTGGGATTCAAACTAAACAATGACACTTACATGTGGAAATAGATTGTGAGGTTAAAAGCAAACAATGACGCTTACATGCGAAAGTTACTTGTGAGGTGGAAGCCAAACAATGACTAGAAATTATCAAATGCATTGTACATGTGATGACTTGCCTTCATCTCTATCTTATCTTAGTAATCATCTCTGGCTGTGGAAACAAAAGTGACTATTGGGGACAAAGCAGAATTTGAGCTTGGAACAAAAAGAATGCTGCATTACTTGTGAAAACCATTTACTTGGGCAAGATAAAACACATTCAAAGCAAGCCAATTTCTACTTGTGTCACATGAAAACAATACAAAAACAAATGAAAAAAAATATTTCTTTCAAACATGGTCAACATGATCCCAAAAAAAGGTATGCACTTTATATGCGTTTCTTATGCGTTTCTTGTGCGTTTCTATTTTTTTTCAAAAAAATACTTGGCTAGTAAATTGATTTACTTTACCAGGCAAAAGTAAATTTTACTAGTAAAAAATCCAAGTAAAGTAAAACATCAAAAAAACTAAAATCACTAGATTTCAAGACTCAGGGTGAATGAATGAAAGAATGGATGAATGAATGAATGAATGAATGAGTGAATATGAATGAATGAATATGAACGTTGACCTCCTACGCTTGGACAAAACAGCTCACAACCAGCGTCAAACACTAGTTGCTTCGCACAAACCGCGGTCACGAGCAACTTGCGCACACCAATCTTCGTTGCATAGTGATGGACACTGCTGCTTGCTGTTGCTGGGCAGAATCTCTGCACGCGTGCTTGCCCATGGACAAGACAAACTCGCATGTCACAATATGGTTAGGCCGACACGCACGAACTCCGCAGTGGGTCATATTTCGACGGACGGGGCTGCCCCTTCCGCCATAAGACAGAAAAGGAACAAGATCGAGATTGCAGATGTTGTGTGAATTTTTTGCAGGAGCTCAATAGAAGCTGATCGCCTACAAGTCAAGTCCTGCGACAATGACATTGTATTTAGATGTCTTGTAAGAGACAATAGAAGTTAACCACCTGTACATGATGTGGGTGACGCAGGTGATGTAATTAGCTGGGAGCTGGTGTAAGTGACGCAGATGTTGTACATAGATGATGTAGATGTTGTAGCTGATGCAGACGATGTAGGCCATGTAGGCGATGTAGGTGATGTAGAAGGTTTTGTAGATGAAGTCAGAAGTAGGTGAAACTGGCCGCAAGTCTTCGGGAGAAAATCTCGTATGAGCTTCCGATAAATACGGGGTTAAGCGCGCACATGTTTACACATTTCTCGGTATTGCTGAAAATCTCACGGAGTCCTTTTAATCGCATACGCCTGTAAACATACATTGACAGATACACAAATTTCTTTTGCGCATGCACCTACCTACATGCATGTGTTTTTGAATCTATTTGCGCACATACACGCTAATAACTCTTCAATAATACCTGAAAGAACAAATGAAAAAGAACACAAGAGATGAAACGCCTTGTGTGAGTGTACCTTGAATGAACGCACACACCTGTACATAAATATATATGTTTCTATACTTATTTACTTATTTATTTATTTTTATGGGAAACAGTAACGGTCTATAATATTTGAATAAAAATATATTACAGGCATATGTATAGAATGTTCATGTAGATACATATGTGTGGACGTTGTTTCAAAGAATGTAAATACGCATATTTGCAAATGTATGTATATGCATGTACACGCCTGCGAAGAAAAAGCGTGGGCGCTTGGCGATGGCGTGTATTCTTTGGCCCCAAGGCAACTTCCGGTACTGCTAGTATGCACAAAAGAAACCTTTATCCACCAACCAAAATCGCATCGTATGGTAGCAATATTCTTGTCAAGCCACAAAAGCTCAGCAGCAGAAGCCACAATCTGAACCGCAGACGCCGGGCCCACGAGCCCAAACCCGCACTTCAATTTTGAAAGGCTGAGTTGGCTGAGCTGCCTGAACTTACAAACTTAAGAGTCGCACAACCCGCATTTGCTGCGGGTTGGACCTGCCTTCCAAGCATGCTAATCTCAAGTCCAAGTTTCATGGAGGCCAAGATTTGCTGCCCTTTCCGCCAATGCTCTCTGCAAGCGTCAATGGCAGCGCTACAAGCAATGATACCTTGAATCGCGATTCAAAACGGAAAGGGGGCTTGGTGAGTTGAAGAAGACACTTGCAATGAATAAGATCAACTTACTGCCACAAACCAAAACAGAAACGCTTCCCCTGGGCGCAGACAAGCGTAGCCGCTGCTGAACGGCTGCTTCTACACAGGATGAAGGTAACCATCAAAGATCACCAACAGGTTGTAAACTTGAATTGGCGGAACAAGATAAAAGAAAGATCCATAAGCCATGGGCGGCTTCGAACATCGTGATTGTGCCTCAGAAAGCTGCATTTTTTCACCAAGCCCTGCCACTGATGTCAACTCCAGTATCAAATGTCTCATTCCTGATGAGATTAGGATTGAGCTGCGATTCACTTTTCCAGGCGCAAAACCACAGCAGGCCCACAACGAACTGCTGCCCAGGCCACTGCATCGAAGGTTGGACTTCAACAGAAGTTGCAACGCCTTTCCCGCATGGCCCCTATGTTGAAGGGCTAGGTAAATGGTGAATGGTCGGTTGTGGTCGTTTACGGGGCCCCCGTGTGTGCACAAAGATGTTTCATACCAGCTGAACCACACAAAGAATTTTGCTCACGCTCGCCGCACTTATCCGATGTTCTCATCGCAAAGATGCCGTCATTGATTTTTTAAATTGGGAATATACGTACGTATAGAAAGGGCACAGATAGATGAATGAATTTGCTGTAAATGGATCGGATGTGACTGGTTCTGAATTGGAAGTCAAAGATGCGAGATGAGGTGGGCTTACAAAGAAGGGAAAGAGTGCGGCGCTCAATGGGTGTGAAGTGGATGCGAGGTTGAGTGGACGTCGAGTGGATGGGAGGCTGGGTCAACTTGGGTTGAGCAGGTGTGAGTTTGAATGGGTGTGAAACTGGAAATTTTGAGGCTGCGCATTTTTCCGCCAATCTCCTGTGCCTTGCAGGCATCTACATAAGCAGTGAGGATTGCGTTGACAAAAGGTTGCCAGCCAATTTGGTTTCCAGTGGCACGCCGATCTGCGTTTTGAACGGCCTCACAATTCAATCAAGAGGAGCTTGAATAAGCACGGACCAAAATGCAACTTTGTTACGGGGTCTAAGACACATTGGAAAGGCACTTAGCTTGATTAGTCCGAATGCACCACCATGTTTTGCAGCTTTGTTTTCGATGGTTTGAAGAAAAAAAACGTGACAAAAGCAGATTCAAACAAAACAAAATCTTGCAATGAGACGGCCGAAGCTTTCTTCAGAAGAAAGAACACTATCGAAAAAACCTTGGCCAGAAACATGAAGAAAGCCCATGGGGTCCAATCTGCTGTGACCATCCAATAGGATAAAATGCAAGGTGTAGCCACATCGGACATCTTCCGTTTTCAGGAAAATTCGACACTATACATATTGGACGGGGCACACGATGTTCCACGTGCTTGAAGGCACGAATGAGGTTGGACGACTGTGGGGTCAAGGGGGCGCGGTGTGAGCGGACAGTGTCACTCTGTAACTCGGAGTCTCTGTTTGAAACTGCTTTGTTCAAAATCCAGGCTGCGCCATTGATGGCGAAAGTGTTCCTTGAATGAGCCACATCAACAGGCCCAAGACCTTCTCCCAAGCAGAGCCGCGTTCACAAGCACTGCCCGCAGCATTGAAGGCGGCGCAGTCCTTCAATGTTTTTCCCTACACCAAGAGCTTCAACAAGACCCGCCAACTAAAAAATTCAACTGTGATTTGCGATTTCTGGGCCGTGTCCCAAAAGCGCAAAGGTCCCAACATGTCACCAGATAGTTGCCCCACCATCAGCACGCAGATACTACTGTTGAGCAGCCAAGCTGCCTTACAGTATGTCTTCTCACTGGATTGCGTAGTATGCCATGTTGTGCGGAGCACGCATGCTTTCCAGTCTTGCACTTGTGTATGTTGTGCTCTGTTGCGCGCCGCGGGTGGCATTTCGAATAATAAAAGGACCGGATAAACCCACATGTCAAGCCTTTATGTATCTAAGGTTAATGTGAACTTCGGGGAGGTGTGAGAAGTGAGGTGTGAGAAGTGGACTTGTGATGTCAGGTGTGAGAGGTGGAGCTGTGATGAGTTCTGATGTGATAAGTGAGGTGTGAGAAGTGGAACTGTGATGAGTTGGGATGTGACAAGTTGTGATGAGTTGTGATGAGTTGTGATGAGTTGTGATGAGTTGTGATGAGTTGTGATGAGTTGTGATGAGAAGTTGTGATGTGATAGGTGAGGTGTGAGAAGTGGAACTGTGATGAGTTGGGATGTGATAAGTTGTGATGAGTTGTGATGAGTTGTGATGAGAAGTTGCGATGTGATAAGTGGAGCTTTGATGAGTGGTGATGATAAGTCTACGACGGCGGAGGCGGGAACAGGAACGGCGGGATCCAAGTGAAAAACAAGAGCCCGACGCATGATACATGCAGCACACGAGCTCTTTTTCAAGAGAGGCCGCGCAAGTTCAAGCGTCATAATTTTGTGCAGTGTAGAGCACCTGGCACAGGTGATGAGGTAAAAGAAATATGAAATGAACTGTGACCGAAAGTAGCGGAGTGATACACTGTCGTCTGTATGTTCCCTGTTAAACGTAAAGGTTGAACAAAAGTGTTTCCCAAATTGATTCACAGGTTGGCGGTTTGAACCGCTCTGAATAATATGATTCAGTTTGGGTTGCTATTCCCATGCCAATGTTCACATAACTGTTGAAGAAAGGAATGCTAGGTCAACAGAAAAACTCCTGCACACCAGATCTGAGCCATCAGCAGTGAGAAGCACGATGATGTCAACCAGCTGCGGACACGTAGAGTTAGCTATCACAAAGCAGCTTTGCAACCCATAACTGTCTCATGTGTGCAATACACAATGAAGAGGCACCGACACGACGGCATCTGACGGCATCTTTGCTGTATCAGCAGTACTCAGTTTCATCGTTTGCTGTGATCTACTTCTGTACCTATGTTCCGAGGTAGTAACAAGGCCCGCAGAGGTCCACATAAAAGCTCCTGCATGCCAGATCTGATCCATCAGAAAGGATAAGAACGAAATGACTGCTTGTGTTTCTACCAATAACAACGCCTGCATGGGTCAACCAAAAAAACCATGCATGCCAGAGCTGATCCATCAGCACGGTGAAGCACGAAATGACTGCTTGTGTGTCACAAGAAATTCTTGCAGTAGTCACCGCGTGCAAAGAACTCTCCGATCCTTTTTTAGCACAACTGCATCGGACGACGTGCGTCGCCCAAGTACACACAATGCAAAAGGCAAGAATGCCATAGCAATTCCACCAAAACATCCCCAAGCTAAGCCCGCTTGCTCCTTGCAATCAGAACGTCTGTGTTCAAATGCATGTACAGCATCATCATTGCCTGTCAGAAAGGGAATGGAAAACAAATACGCAATGACAACTTCGCGACACATTGACGCATCATCTGCTGGCCTGTGCCTGTCAAACATTGCTTGACCTGAAAGTTCAATGACAATAACATATCTGCTGGGAGCAATGTGCTATCTACACGACAGACTTCAAATGCAAAAGAAAAATGACAGAAAATCAATGCAATTTTTCCGTCCCATCTTCGGACTTCAAACTTATTGTACTGTACAACAACTTCTTCAGCTCGCACTAGACAAGAACGTTTTTTTCCATGAACGATCAGGGCATGCTCTGAACAATTCGACAGGGCATGCTGTGAACAATTCGTGACACAGAGCCAGCACGTCCGAAGAGAGACGGCGCTTTCAATCCTTTCTGTTGACTCGCACCACAACACACTGACCCAAGAGTATTGCCAACAAGGACACAAGGGCTGGATCCATCGTAAACACTCACGATGAACAGGTTTGTATATAAATAGTAAAGTCGACTGGTGCAAGACCTTGAAACAGTCACGCGTCATCATCAAAATTGCAGGCGATATTGTCACACCGACTCATCACCACGACTTGGGTGCTACATCCAAAAGAAGTCTACAAAGTCAAGAAGCCATGAACGCGTCGCCCTGCCAAGCGGCGCTGTCACGTTCCTCTTGCGGTAAGCCGTCTCGCATGCCACGAAGGCGCTTCAACGGAGTGATCCAATCCTTGTCAAACTTGAAACCTTCCTCCTGAGATTCAGTGATGCTGATGTGCTTCCAAAAGCTCGTCACAGCCGGCACCTGTTCCGCTGCGACCGGCACATGCCACAAGACGGAATATTCACCCAGAGTCTCCGTCTGACCAAGCACGACTTGAAAGACTTGACCAGGCTGGGCTCGGAGCATCCAGTTGACCGCCGAAGCAGGACCGGCACAGCGTAGCTTGACTCGATGCACGGCCTCTGTCCCCTCCGCGGTCTCGGACAAGACACAATCCACCGATCGCTTGACACGGATGGCCGACGCCGTGTTGGGGTCTTGTTGCAAAGCCTCATCATCTGCGAGATTCACATCATTGAACGCCACCAAAGCACGTAGCGTGTTGGCATCGATGTGGCCAAAAGCAAACATCCCGAGATCCTTTTCCTCTGTCACACCACGAAGAGCCACCACGGGACATCCTGCGCGTAGATGGTGATGTGGAACCTTGCGTTGCAATTTTTCAGAACAGTCAGGAACAAAGGCGCCACCGGCCACCAAACAAGGCTCCATGTAGCGGAGATCAAGTTCCATCACCTCTTGGTATTCGTTGTCACGAAAGGTGAAGCGGCACAACCACTGCGCGCTCCGAAACATGTCACGAATGGTGATCCGGAACGCTGCCGTGTCCTGCAGAGGTTCACCCAAAGCCACGCTCCGGCTGCTCCGTCGAAGGGCAAGGGCGGCTTGCAAAGCCACGATGGATATGCCGGCACTGGCCAGTAACTTCTTGGCATCCTCCACCGCTTCAGCTTTCAAAGTTCTTCTAGGACCACTGTAAGTATGTCCACTCTTCTTGAAATGCGCACGGAAAGTGCCTCTACGTCCTTCAATGTATTGTTCTGCCCGTGTTGCTTTGGTCTCAGGAAGCTCACCGTGCAACTGTGCGACAGCTCTACGCATGTCAGCGGGTCCGCTTCGGCCGCTGCCAAGCAACCTCGCCACGGACCATGATGCCGCGAGCCAGCGACTTGAATCCTGGCTCGAAAAGAGGCGCCGCGACTTTGCACGGGCATGGCTCTTCTAAGCGATATGTCAAAATGAATCTGTTGGTGTTTAGGAATTCATATGCCAACTTGCATGTCATGCTTGTGGAAACTCGTTCTGTCAAATACAACTTCTTATCTCCCAATCGCAAGCTCTTGGCCGATGTCTCTGTGTATATTAACGAAGTATGTCACGTGACTGCGTGAAATCAACAGCGAAAAGTCACGCCGAACTTTGCTGATGCCTTTGTTTATGTATCGAAATATCTATTCGTATATATCTATATGTAATATATATATAGTGTTCATACATAACAGCAACACACCAGAATGTCTATATATATATAATATCTATCTATCTAGAGACTATTCAAACATAACAACGAAGTCTGTCACGTAACTGCCTGAAATCAACAAATCCTCACACCGACCCACTGCCGAAAGCGACAGAGAACAGTGCTAAAAGCTGCAAAAAGCATCGCATACAGATGATGAATCACGCTTTGGCCGTGTGCAAAGCATTCGGACTCAGTGACTTATGTCTCAGGTGCTGACCTCAAAACATGGAGCATCTGTCTGCAGCCAGCCGCCTGACACCGACCCACTGCCGAAAGCGACAGCAAACAATGCTAAAAGCTACGAAAAGTATCGCGCACAGACGATGAATCGCACAATGCCGTGTGCAAGCATTCGGACTCACTGATTGTCAGTCTCAGGTGCTGACCTCAAAACATGGAGCATCGGCCTGCAGCCAGCCGCGAAAGACACAAGGACCAAGTATGCAAACATCACCCATGTGTCCCAAAAATTCACATGCAAAGATTGACTCAGGTCCAAGCTCACGAGCAACAATGAACGCGTGGAGAAGCGACAATGACTACCAACCGAAGCGGCCAACATGCGACAAAGACTTACTGAGCTCCAAACCTTGCAGACAGCGTCATGATAGCGCAGACCGAAACCGAAATAGCTGCAACACCAGCGAAGTACCATGAAGTACCGAAACCGATAAGGAAAAGAGACAGACAGAGAAAGGCAAGAAGAAGGGAGGAGGCTCTGTGTACTGAGCCAGCCACGCGACAGCCACGCGAAGCCACGCGAAAGCCAACCGCGGGCCAGCGGCGCCCACGCGCGCCGCAGCTCCTCCAGGAGGCTCTGTGTACTGCGCCTGCCACGCAAAAGGCAGCCAGGAAGCTCTCTGTACTGCGCCTGCCACGCGAAAGCGAGCCGCGGGCTAGCCTGCCCTCAATCTCTCCGCAGCGACCTTGCCGGCACTTTTGGCAGCCGTCCGGCTCCCCAGCGCACGACTTTGGCCATCTGCCGGGCGCTTGGTTGGAGCTTCTCTAGTGGCTTCCGAAAGCAACGTTAGGCCCTAGCCTGCCCTCAAACCCTCCGCAGCGCCCTTGCTGGCAATTGTGGCAGCCGTCCGGCTCCCCAGCGCACGGCTTTGGCCATCTGCCGGGCGCTTGGCTGGAGCTTCACTAGTGGCTTCAGAAAGCAACGTTAGGCACTAGCCTGCCCTCAAACCCTCCGCAGCGCCCTGGCTGGAACTTTTGGCAACCTTCCGGCTCCCTCGCGCGTGCTTCAGAAAGCAACGTTAGGCACCAGCCAGCCCTCAAACCCGCAGCGCCCTTGCCGACACTTTTGGCAGCCGTCCGACTCCCCAGCGCATGACTTTGGCCATCTGCCGGGCGCTTGGTTGGAGCTTCTCTAGTGGCTTCAGAAAGCAACGTTAGGCACTAGCCTGCCCTCAAACCCTCCGCATTTTTGGCAGCCGTCCGGCTCCCCAGCGCACGACTTTGGCCATCTGCCAGGCGCTTGGTTAGAGCTTCTCTAATTGCTTCAGAAAGCAACGTTAGGCACTAGCCTGCCCTCAAACCCTCCGCAGCGCCCTTGCCGGCACTTTTGGCAGCCGTCCGACTCCCCAGCGCACGACTTTGGCCATCTGCCGGGCGCTTGATTGGAGCTCTCCTAGTGACTTCAGAAAGCAATGTTAGGCACTAGCCTGCCCTCAAACCCTCCGCTGCGCCCTTGCCTGCACTTGTGGCAGCCGTCCGGCTCCCCAGCGCACGACTTTGTCCATCTGCCGGGCGCTTGGTTGGAGCTTCTCTATAGTGGCTTCAGAAAGCAACGTTAGGCACTAGCCTGCCCTCAAACCCTCCGCAGCGTCCTTGCCGGCACTTTTGGCTGCCGTCCGGCCATGACTTTGACCATCTGCCGGGCGCTTGGTTAGAGCTTCTCTAGTGGCTTCAGAAAGCAACGTTACGCACTAGCCTGCCACCAAAACCCTCCGCAGCGCCCTTGCCGGCGCTTGTGGCAGCCGTCCGGCTCCCCAGCGCACGACTTTGGCCATCTGCCGGGCGCTTGGTTAGAGCTTCTCTAGTGGCTTCAGAAAGCAACGTTAGGCACTAGCCTGCCCTCAAACCCTCCGCAGCGCCATCACTAGCACTTTTGGCAGCCGTCCGGCTAGCGCACGACTTTGACCATCTGCCGGGCGCTTGGTTAGATTCTCTAGTGGCTTCAGAAAGCAACGTTAGGCACTAGCCTGCCCTCAAACCCTCCGCAGCGCCCTTGCCAACACTTTTGGCAGGCGTCCGGCTCCCCAGCGCACGACTTTGGCCATCGGCGGGCGCTTGCTGAGAGCTGCTCTAGTGGCTCCAGAAAGCAACGTTAGGCCCTAGCCTGCCCTCAAACCCTCCGCAGCGTCCTTGCCGGCACTTTTGGCTGCCGTCCGGCTCCCCAGCGCACGACTTTGGCCATCTGCCGGGCGCTTGGTTGGAGCTTCTCTAGTGGCTTCAGAAAGCAACGTTAGGCACTATCCTGCCCTCAAGCAGCGCCCTTTCGGCGCCATCTGCCGGGCGCTTGCTGAGAGCTGCTCTAGTGGCTCCAGAAAGCAACGTTAGGCCCTAGCCTGCCCTCAAACCCTCCGCAGCGTCCTTGCCGGCACTTTTGGCTGCCGTCCGGCTCCCCAGCGCACGACTTTGGCCATCTGCCGGGCGCTTGGTTAGAGCTTCTCTAGTGGCTTCAGAAAGCTGTGGCAACGAGAACGAAATCCACTGAGAAGTACTTTGGGTGGAGAAGCTGAGAACGGAGATAAGACTTGGGAAATGTTGGTAGGACCTTGATAGATCAGTTCCAAGGGTTTTGCTTCAAGCATGAAACCTAGGAACTCCTGGTCAGGTTCGGTTTCCAAGATGATCGGTTTTTCGTAGAATCCTTCATCCAGCAGTACTTCATATGGTGGAAGGTCACGAAGGCGTGAGTCACCAAAGATGGGGCGGTTGTCAACATATCTGATGTGTCGAATGAATAAATGTTGACTGCCAAGGATTTGTTTGAAGTTGATGGACCAGATTTGAGACAACCATGAGGCAGAGTGCCGGAGAAAGTGGACTGCCCATGGGACTGCCTCGGCATTGTCGAACGCATTTTTGGCCCAGAGCAAACGTCTGCATGTTCAACTCCGACTTGAGTAAGTCAGGAATATCTTTGATGACGATCTTTCTGGTGACGTTGAGTCGACGGAAGGTGCGGCCTTTAATGATGTCACCTGGATTGTTCGTCTTTCCCGGATAGACCGAGAATGCCTCGTTGTCAGAAACATCCATGTGAGGTCGCAGGAAATCTAAGAGCATGTACCAAGCACCGATGAACCGATCTTGATCGATGCTGGTGAAGAAGCCAGCGAGGTCCTGATTGACCAGAATGAGATCTGCATCGATGGGTGCAGATTTGAGGATGGATAGGAGCGTGTATATACATCACCGGAAGCAAAGTGGTTTGGACATGCCACTGGGATCAGCTGAAAAATCATTCTGGCAAGGATGTTGAGCATGGGACGGAACGGAGAATCCACGAAGGAGATGATTGGCCGGCCGCTGCGAAAGTCTTTCTTCCTTTTTGCCAGGATGTAACCAGCTGGCAATTGTCGTCCGTGTCCTACCGCCCAAGGGTAGGATTTTCCATGTTGTCGATGTAAAAGTTCAACAAGAGATGTGACGATCGATTCAGGATCCTGAGAGACTGGTTCGAAAATAGAGGGATCCTGAAAAGTCTTTTCAATGGCTTGGTAGTACAAGCACGGGCAGTAGATTCTCAGCGAGGAAGCTTGTTTATCCTCACAGTGGAAGATAGCGCCGTCAAATGTGTTTTGAAAGGAGTTGATGGATGACTTGGTAATGTGACAAGTGACTTGTTTGGAGTGCTCTGTCCAAAGATGTTGGCTAAGATCGGAATCTCGGAGGTTGGCATGGACGGTAAGCCATTGCGCTTTGTCCAGCTTTGGAGCCCAAGTTTGAGCTGATTGTGGTATTCCTTCTTGGACGGAAAGACTTTGTTCAGCAAGGAGCCTTCAGCAATGACCGCTGGCTCCTCTGAGACGAGGGAATGAAGTAGTGACCCTGCTAAGACCCAATGAGGATCTGATGGATTGAGAGCCGCGGCTTTAAAAGGTTCCCAATTTCTGCAACAACATGTTGCCGTTTGTGTAGTAGACCAATCTGCAATGGCCTGTTTGTGATTGCATAGTTGGCCAAGAACCGCTGAGTGTTTGATGAAGACCATCTTGAAAGATGGTGTGTGGCATGGAACTTGGTATGAAAGGACTTGGAGGTGCCATTTTCGTAAAAACTGTTTTAATTGTTGCTGGAGATTGGGATTAAGGGACCATGGGGCTCGGAGTGCTGTTGCTCTTGGAGCAGGTTTCCCTTTCCACCATTTGATGGACGCATCGATTGCATTGAGTGACAGGGTACGAAAAGGTTCCTGAATGTTGTTTGCCAGACGACGGAGGGCAATAGCAGAGGGTGAGACCCCCATCATTGGATCGCAGCATTTTGGTCTGTTCAAATCTTGCTTTTGTGTTGGACCCTAAAGCGTGGATGATGGTCCAAAGTTCAAGTCGGTTTTGAAACCGTTCTGATGTCAAGATCTGACGGACCAGAGCTGGAGTGAACTTGTGTTTGACTCGTCGCCATAACGTGGCCAGACCAAACTGCGCGTTTGTGTTCAAGGCCGGTTTCTTGAGGATGCCTTTCTTTGGGTGAAAGAACTGGCAAATGAATGGATAGTTGAGTCTGGGTTGCCATTCCTGAATGATGGCCATTTCGAGACTGCGATAGTCTGTTCTTTCCGTATATATTGGGATGGGAGCCCAAATGTACAAGTTGTCATGTTCACGCCAATAGCATAGGGCGAGCTCTGCTTGTACTAGCCGTTCGTTGGTGAGTTGAAGATACTTTCTGGAGCGACTGTACTCCCTGTCTAGGGTATGATGCATAGCAGAGCCTATGTAGAACTTGGGCTGCATGTTCATAATGTGAGTGAAACGGATGTAGACGCTTTGAGACTGGAAAAATGGTATGGAGGAGAGGTTGTGGGCATGAAGTGTTGATCCCCACAAATATGTAAGATCCGTACATCCTTCCAAAATTGACTTCAGCTTCTGATTTGGTCAAAGACCATGGATTACGGCAAGCACCATCATTCGGGTTTGGATGATGCGAAGGCCTTGAAAAAGGTGGACGCTGTGAGTCATGGTGAAGGGTGTCAAAATATAGATGATAAGAATAATCTAATGGAGAATCTGCGAAGCACTTTGTGCTTGAGCTTTCTGCGAAGCCAGGGAGCTAGTCAATTGGTGAGGCTGATGGCCGCAGTCATGACACGGAGACGAATCCAGCATGAATCACACACTTGCTCAGAAACATCTTTGCGAATTCTGATGTGGAATGCATCGTACGTGCAAAAACACTCCAGTTAAACCTGACAGGAGAAATTGGATGACCAGAAGTGAGAAACTGTGCGAAGGAAATCTTTCTACGTCCTTGCTAGATGAATAAAATCGTTCTGATGCAGCTCATTCTTCCTCTGTTGAAAGTGGAAATCCAGATTGCGAAAACCGTACAGGCATTGAAGTGACGTCGAATGGAAAACTGAAAGTTTGGTTGGAAACCTGTTTGAAAAACGACATCAAGAAGCAATAGTTCCAACTGAACCAAATCGTGATCTTCCTAACGGCATGGTGGTTTTTGGGTTTGCCACTTCCCATTGCAGAAAATTGACATGAAAACCAGAGCAGGTACGTCACGGTGATCAGCCGTGATATCAGCACGAACCTTGACCCTCTTCGTTGGGTCATCAGTCAAGGTCGTGGATGACCCCCCTGCTGGAAGTTAAATCCATTGTGCAAAATCATAAAAAATCGTCAAAACAACGGTTAGAAGTTTTACATCTCTTCAGATGTTTCACACACACACACACCCGGCCGGAGCCGGGCCAACCCTGAAAGGCAAGAGGTAGAAAAAAGCGGACACAAACGACGGGCAAAAGGCCAAAACGGCGCAGGAGGGGGAAGGGAACGAACGGACCTCCAGAACCAACATACGCGGCGAGACGGACCTGTCCGGAACAGGGCACACACCTCAACCCCACGACACATTACAGAGGGGCACGGGGGAAGAAGTAGGGACCGAATGGGGGACTAGTTGGTGACCAGGGTGAAAAACCAGAACAATTAAAATTAAAAGGACCCAGCTCAAACCTAGATAATCGCGCGTTACTCCCAACCGGGACCGTGGTCAAGTCAAGCCACATGGGCATAAACAGCTGTTCAAGTTCAGACGAATTAAGTGCACGATATGATCAACCTCACCAAATAACCATAAAAAGAAAGAAGCACCAAACCTGGAAGCATGGACCTGCCTGGTGAAGGTGTCATGTGTCCTGTTCCTGTTCCACTCTCAAAAAGCTGCGGCGATGAAACGGAAGTTTCTGGTAGTTCAGAACAGCTTCACTGTCGCAGAAAAGAAATTACCAAGGTTCAAAAGGACCGCAGGGGCAGCAGGACGTAGAAAAAAGGCTGACAAATGGTAAGGCCAACTGTTTGACTTTACTTAGATGAATTACCAAGTTAAAATGTGTGAATTCGGAAGTCAAGTCTGTCCTCAGTCACCCTAAGAAGGGTTGCCTCAATTGGCTCCGTGGCACTATGTCGGAGCCACCATGGAAATCACACTAGACAAAATTGGATCTTTTAAGAGATCCATCAGGAACTGGGTCCTTTAACGTGCAAATTAGACGAGAAACACAGTAACCTAAGTAGTATCATTCGAATAAAGGAAGGTACTCCGAAATGACCATCGTGACCAGAAACGCCATCAAATAAGGCCCAAATACGAAATTGAATCGCTGTAGGGTTCTCGGCTTAGCCCTACGCCATGACGTCAAATAAAGTCGTGTAAAACCAAAGTTAAAGATTGATTGGGGTTCTTGGCTTAGCCCCTTGCCATGTCCAACGAAGTAAAATGTTTCGCAGGTACACTGGGTTGATCAGACCCAGTATCCCATGATTGTGGTAGCTTCGTTGAGTGCAAACCGATGACAATGAAAACAAGGAGAGAAAAAAGAACAAGGACAGGTTTTACATCTATACAGATGGTACACACACACACACTAGACAAGAATGGATCTTTGAATAGATCCGTCAGGAACTGAGTCCAGTAACATGCAAACCAGCCTAGACAATTAGACCTAAAGTAGATCCCCTGGTAGTACTTCTCGAAAACGATGTAGGTCTTCCAATAATGGCAAACGTAATCGAAACCAGACTCCAAAAAATGAATAAGATCGCCATGTTGATAACAGAGAATAAGTACCAGATTGCAACAACCGTGAAGTAAAAATTCCGCTGTGCGGTTCTAGGCTTGGCCGCTTGCCATGTCGGTCAAAGCTGAAATTGAGAAAACGAAATTGCAGGGTACGGTACAAGTGGTTGATCAGACCACTCATCCACCGAAATGCCATAGCTTCGTTGGGCTGGATAGGCAAATCGGCTCCAGTCCCCCTGCATGTAAAATTGATAAGAGAAAATAGAAGTTTTACATCTTTTCAGATGTGTCACACACACACACCCTGCCAAGGCAGGGTTTTTTCTTTTTTGGAAGAGTCGATGAGTTCAGATCTATGGTACAGGAAACAGATCAGGCGGCTCAAGTGCAATTATTATTGATCATCAATCGGTATCCTCGAGAGACGTGCTTTGTGACGTCATAAGGGTCTGGATCGCGTCAGAAAAGGTCATTCGCTGCACCATTCATTCTCCATTGATCTGCAAGTTCCCCAGAGGCCAAAGATGCCGACAAACGCTCCTGCAACTCTGTGGCCAGGGTAGCAACGGTCGGCTGCGGTGTCTGAGCGATGGCGGGTTCCATGTCCGGTGGGAAATAGTCCTCGAAGGGGTTGGTTCCATGGCGCATGGGCACTCCAAAGTGGTGGCGCCAGTAGTCAGCCGTGCGCTGGGACCACTCCCTCCCATTGCCCCGACATGGCATAGAAGAAATGTTCCGGATCTCTGGTTTTTGAAATTCCTGTCGTCGGTATCTCCATGACGAATAGTTCTTGTGTGTTGTTGGAATGTGTAAAGATCTTGAAGTGGATCTGGTGAACCAATCGTTCGCTAAATCGACCTTGATGAGGAGAAGGGGGATGACGATGTTCAGTAGATGGGAACGGAGTCGAAGGTTGAGTTCCCGCTGAGTACATCCCGGAAGTCGTCAACGAATTGTCCTCGGCCGAAGAAGATCCCAAAGTGGTAGGGGCCATCGGATTCCCTTGTGGCGGTGGATTCGAAAGATGCGTTATAGAAGGCAGCGGAGTGCTCTGAGGAGTTCGTGTATTGCTTCCAGGCCAAGCCAAGCCGGCTGCATCAGCGTCGCGCTTGTGCTCCATTGGCGACGAGAATGAGATTCCACGAAGGGCACGGCACCGTGGAGAAAGCTATCAGAGAAATAATAACCAGTTGGGCCACAAGGAGGATAATATGTAGAAACCATTGGTAGTACAAATGTGAAGGAAAGAAAGAGTCATGTCAGTACTGCGAAAAAGCCAAGGGTTGTTCCATGCGCAGGTCGACAATACATACGTAGTGAAAAATGGGACGAAACTGCTCCATGAAATTGAACATCTCAAGAAGACGACGTGAAAGTTGAAACGCACTTTTTTGTGTTCAGCACATCGATGAAAGAGACAAAGAAAGTCAACCTATGGGAGAATGACGCCCTGTCGAACTTTGTGACAAGTCAATCGCAAAATAAAAGGTCGTTGGGTACCCTGAACCAATAGAGTAGAGGATCTGTAGCTATATTGTCGAATTCGCCAATCAGGTCGGTACTCGTCCAACAACTGCATGATCCAATCGTTGCGAACTTGGAGAACATCACCGGTAAGATCAGCATAGCGGAACTCCAGGTCTGATGGGACCATCCGAATGTCCCATTGGGCGCGGATTCGAGGAGTCAATTGAGGCCGTAGATAAGTAAAGTCAATTTGATTGGCTTCATGAGGAGGGAACAATTGAGCACAAGTGAATAGAGCTTCAAGTTCTCCAGCCGTCGCACAACGGAAATTGTGTCCCCTCAGGGCGGTGAACGATGCATGATCCAGTTCACTAGGATGCGCTGCAACGCAGAGTAATCCACAATGATCAAAATAGGTCTGTCAGGAGGTGGATCAATACCAGCAGGTAGTTGGCCAGGTCCAGCATACCAAGAACAAGATTGGGTGCCTACCGATGTTTCGACATTGGAGGTAGCACGGTATGGGTGATGCCGAAGGTCTTTTGGAGCCATGGCGTGAAATGCAAATTGAGCGAGATCAGCTTGGCTGCGGGAAATAATGACAATAATACATCAGCACCCTGCGATAGTCAATACAGTCAAGGTATGGTTCAAACAAAGGACATCGGAGAGAAAATTTAATTCACTTTTAATTAATTCTTTTTTCATGACGATCAAGGTAGTCAGCTAAACGCTCGAGTCGGACATATCAGCTGGGTTGTTCAAGTCAGATCGTGGAGGTTCAGCAGAAAATGACGCCGGTGTTGGTGCATGAGGAGTAGGAGTAGTCTGTGATGAAGGAGGTGTCGTACGCCAGGGAGGGCAATATAGTGATGTAGGGGCCCCTTGAGAATGATGCTGTGCAGAGCGTCCCCAGCAGGATTGGAGGATGTAAGCGTGGTCGGGGATAACGATGACAGGTTGTCCAAAATGCACATTCGAATGTTCAGGATGAGGGAGTACAGGATGAAGAACAGTTGTTGTGGATGACGGGGAGATTGGGGGAACCTCGTAGTGAAGGCGCCATTGATTAGCAATTGCTCGTAGAACTCTGGGATCTTGAGACAGTTGAAGATTGCCCAAGAAGGTTTCGACGGGCCGCCATGTTTCAAGTCCGTCTTGGGTCCGTTCAAGTATCCAGAGTTCCGGTTGTCGTGAGGTCATGGGATAGGTGATCTTTTTCATGTATATAGTATGAACCGTCAAGGCTTGAGGCACAGTGCGGGCCGTCCGAGGGATGTACGAAACCGACGAAGGATCTTCTCCAATGGCCGGATGGTCTTGGTAAATCTCGGAGGTCAGCATTTCTCGGTGGGTCCCCTGCATGTCTGTATCCGGAAACGGGGGTGCTGCCATGATGATGAAGATGATCGTGGGCCACGAGTTCGTATTGGAGCCTAAAATATCTGACCTATCGAAGTGAAACGGTGATTGAAAGTCAAACCACTGGGAAGAGTCAAAGTACAAACAAAAGTCCCTCAACGACACCTTTTTCTTCTCGGAGTGGAAGTCGCGCGATCAAAATTTTCACGGTATGGTCACCATGTTCTGTGAGAAGAATGGATGCCCACGAGGAATGCTTTGAATCCGAACCACTAAGCCCGTGTCCGACGTGTCAGGGTGTGGGACAAGCGGCAAAGATGAGGTAGACCGAGTAGTGAAGGCGTGCAGATGCTGATGAATCTTCCAAGTGGGGTAGTACCAATTGAGAATATCGAGGATCGAATGTCGTAGATCATCCAGGATTTGTGGGTTCCCTGGTCAGTGTCCACCATGAGGTAGAAATCTGTAGGCCGAAGATAGATGGACCAGCGTTGTGTCATGATGTCAATAACCATGGTCTTGAGGTCGTCGACAAAGTGTCGGCTGGCATAGTCCGGGTAAATAACTTTGTAGGCTTGGAAGAGGCTCTTATTTTCATCAGTGGATAGATTACCGGCGACTTGCGGTGCCAGTCTGTTGTAGTAAGGGTCTTGATTGGCAAGTTGCTGCATTGGCTTGAGGTCGATTTTCAGAATGACGGGTCGATGAGGTGTAGACGTAGGTGGTTTCCAGCCCGGTGGTCGGTGAAAAGGCGACGTACCCGTCGATGAAGGAGGAACCCGCGTCGGAGAGCGCGATCGCGTAGATGAAGAAATCAAGTCCGGAGCCATGGCGCGCTGCATACAGTAACGATCAAGATGGGTACGGAGCGACATACGTGAAAATCAAACGAGCTAAGAAAATTGAAACCAAAGTGAGAACACACTGGAGAGGAAATCAAAGTGGCACAAAATGTGGAACCTGAAGGTAAGGAATACTGTTCATCAACGCTGCTCGAACACTTTTTCTCGGCAAGAGGTACCACAATGGAAGAAAAGGTCCAAAATGCCAGGTCATCCAACTGGTTCTTGATCTTGTTCCACATCGCCCGGACATCTTGCTCAGGTTTGCCCAACTTGCCGGCGACCACCCGCCATGAGAATCGGGATTTTTCATCGGATTTTAGGGTACGGAGCATCCTTTTCTCGTCATCAGTCCATGTAGTCGGGGGGCTAGGAGAACGAGCCGGTGACCGGTGACATCGAGGATCTTCGTCGGCGTTTTCCAGGAGCCTTCGGGGTTGCCTTTGGTTGACGCTTCTTCGACGGGGTAGAAGATGCCATAGAGAACTTTGGTGGGGCCGGGATGGCGTCGGGTACCGGTGCCTCGACATGTCGGTGAGGTCGTGGGAGGTTGCAACTCACGAGCTCCTGCATAAAGTTGTCCTCTTCCTCAAGGTCCGGGGAGGGCACGGGTGCACCGTCGATGAAAGCGTTGGTGGCGTCCGAGCATTCTGCTAAAAGATCTAGAGGTTGATTCCGTACGCCAGTGCTAGGCAACGGGGTGGGCTCAATATCCGGAATCATTGTCGGAGGAAGTAGTGACATAGCCCGATGTAGAAGTAAAGTAAATAAGCGTGATGGACATCATGAAGAAATTGTTGAAAAACTGGTTCATGAAGAGGGATGGTGGTCAACGATGGAGAAGAAGCCATGGCGTCAATTTTCCGAAGAAAGTGTACGTGGGGAGGATAACTAACTATTAGACTGGAAAAACGTCAATATGTCGAAAGGAGTTCATCAGAGTTGCTCAAGGTTGCATGAGTGAGAAGGTTCTGATGCAGCCAACCGGATTGAATTCTTTACCAGAGCGAATTCAGGTGCAAATATCGCCGAATAGGTTTGGAAGCTGACACCAAGTCAGGTTCCTTGAATCCTGCAGCTTTGTACAGGCGGTGCAATGCAGCAAAGCCTCGACACTGTTCGGATTGGGGGTACGCGCATTTGGCGACCAAAAACAATCTGGAGACAAAGCCCGAAAGTTGGACATCGAGTGGTGAAGCCGAAAATGGCGCCATGACTTGGTTAAAGTCACGAGAAGGGCTATATCGTAGCGCAAAAGGCTCAAACTCAAGGCAAAAGCCCAGAAATTCTTGGTCAGGTTCCGTTTAAAGAATAATAGGCTTGCCATAGAACTCTGGGTGGAGGAACTTGGCGAAAGCAGGCTCATAGTGCCATGACGAGTCCAGGAGGCAAAGGCGGTTGTCTACATAGCGAAGGAGTCGGGATGTCAGATCCATCGAGGCCAAGGTGTCGGCGAAGGTGCGGTACCATATTTCCTCGGAAAGGGCGACCACCATCAAGCAAAGCGCTGGGCTAAGTGGGGAGCCCATTGGTGAGCCTCTGATCTGTTCATAAACAGAGGAGCCAATGGAGAACTGGGTCATCTTCAAGGACATGAGGATGATGCGTTCAATGTCCCGAATGAAAATCTTGCGGGTGACATTCAATGTTCGGCAGGCTCGGCCCTTGACTACGTCTCCGGTCGTGTTGCCCGTAGTAGGTTTTACAGAAATGATCTCATCTGGATTGGTACTCATAGTCGATGAAAGGTAGTAAAGGGTGAGGCGCCAGCTGTCCAAAAACCGAGTGGTATCGATGGTAGTGAAAAAGCCCGCAAGGTCCTGGTTGTAGATTTGGGGAGCTGGGATGCTATCAAAATCTGTGTTTTTGAGGAGCTTGATGAGGTCGAAGACGTCTCCTTGGCTAAGTTGTGAGGGAAGGCTTCGGGTAGAAGCTGATAGATAAGTTTGGCGATGCGAAGAAACTCACAATTGGGCGGCCAGAGCGAAACTGTTTTTTCCGTTTTGGGAGGACGTAGGCATTCGGGAGGTCACGTCCGGAACCAAGGCCCAAGGGTAAGCTTTGCCAAACTGCTTTGTGATCTCGGCAATGGTGTCGTCGATGATGGTATTGGGGCTGGCATCAAGCTTCCGGAAGACCAAGGGGTCGGAGAATGTGTTGGTGAGGCACTCGTAGTAGATCAATGGACAGAAGATTCGGAGGGAAGTGGCTCGTTTGTCCTCGTTGTGGAATACGGCATCGGGGAAGAGTTGTTTAAATCGAGTGACGTCCTCGTGCGTGATGTGGTCGTGGAGACAAGCGTTGTGAACTTGTCGTGAGTGATTCCAAAGGTCTTCGAGGTCGGAGCGCATCATGGATGGAAGAGAGTTCTTTTTCGTCCAAGTAGTGATGGCCTCCCGGAGTGTTTTGTAGATTTCTTTGTGAGGTGGAAAGATCTTATTCTGCAGAGACCCCGTCGCGATAGATGTCAAGGGTTTCTCCTGGAAGTTCAAGGTGTCACCGTCCAAGACGAGATGTTGGTCTTCTTGAGGATTGTAGTGAAGATATGGCTGGTTGCATGGTTGAGCATGTGCAGGTGGGTGAGTCGCCATCGGCCCATCTGGTTGCGTGTTCCTTGTGGTTGCAAAGACTGTCCATGACCGAGGGGTACTTGGTGAAGACAACACTTGTAGACGGGGACTGAAGTGTAGCGTTGTACTGTTTGGTCATGTGTGCGTGTGAGGTGAGAAGTTTGCGAAGGTCCCGGGTCCACGTAGCCAAGGTGCTCGAAGCGGAGTAGGTTTGCGGACTGGTTTGGCTTTCCAAAACTTCAAAGCTCTGTCAGTGGCGTTGATATCACCCAGCTTGTCGGCGAGACGATGAATGAAGTAGCATCCCTGGGCACCAATTTCGTTGGATCTGAGTTTCTTCTCCATGTGGAATCGCCTGATGGAATTGCTGCCCAAGTCTTGGATGATTTCCCAGAGTCGTACTCGGCGATGAAAGAGAGGACTGTGAAGAGCTCGTCGAACATGCTGTGGGGTGGAAGACCAACGAAGTTTGCGCCACAATGAAAAGGTTCCAAATTGTCGTGAGCTGGAAAATTTGGATCGGGCGATGAGCCCTTTCCGACAGCTTAAAAATTGATAAATAAACGGAGTGTTCAAGCGAGGCTGCCACAGTTGAATTAAGGCTTGTTCCAAAGCCCAAAAGTTGGATTTGTTGGTGTAAATAGGCAAAACCGACCACATCCAAAAATTGTCGTATTTGCACCAAAATCTCAAGGCAACTTCAGCCAAAACAAATTTGTTTTGTTGGACTTGCAAAAACTTCCGGTATCGTGAATGTTCACGACACAGAACAAACGACGAAGTAGAACCCAAATAAAACATTTTGGTTGGAAGTTCGAAATGTGAGAGAATCGGACATAAACAGCATTAACATGTTTGAAACAGTTGAGGGATGATGCAAGGTCATCCCACGAGGTGCAATAAAAGACTCGCCGAAAAGGAGTGCCGTTGAGTAACGCTTGCAGCTTTGAATTACTTTTCGGGTGCAGTAACACATACTGACCCATCAGCACAGTTTGAATCATATACGAAAAGCATAGAATACTTCCACCGAAGGGGACAATGTAAACGAAGTAAGCAGGGCCAACGTTAAAATACATGCATGAGTAACAGCGGGCTGCTTTTGAGTCCCGTGAAGTCAGATGTCTGCCTATATAGTCAGGAGTTCATCAGCATCGAGACAGTCATGACCTTAAGGACAATCTCATCCGTAGAAGCGTTCTTGAGTTTGCAAGGGTCAATGCCCATCGCTGCACTGGCTCTCTGGATCGTTTTTGATGATTCACCGGGTTGGCTGTTCCACCAGGTTGTAACCTTCTCCAACTGCTTCTCCAATGTCTCCATCTTGTGAGGGGGAAGTTTCAAATCCTTCGGCCATTTCTTGTACTGGGTTTCGGTCAGGGAAGTCGGTTGGTTGTCAACCAGCCACGGGTCCACTGAGCCAGGTGAGACCCGCAACGCTTATGGGTCAAATGATGTAGAGGCTGCTTGTTGTCCAGAAAGAGCTCGTCCGATTGGTGTTGACAAAGTGCCCCGAGATTCTGCTGCTGCTGGGGAAGTCTGGTTCGAGGACTTCACCTTAGCCAATTCTGCCTCGAGTTCAAGGATGCGCTGTTGGCTGGCAGTGTCTGCAACGGGTTGCGTGGGCAGCCAGGATTGCATCAACTGGGCAACTTCCTTTGCCATGTATTGAGTTGCTTCCTTTTGGGTGACATTGTGGCCTGGGGCTCGAGATTTGTGTGCTGCCAGCTTATCCAAATCCACATTCCGTGTGCGGAGCTGGGCCACCAATTCGGCGATGAAGACTGTAGTGCCGATGTTGTCGAATGGGAGCACGAAGGTTTCCCTTTTCCATAAGCAATACGACGAAGCCATGTGTTGTGAAGACCTTGGTATAGAAACTTCCAGAGAGGGACTTGTAATGGATCCATACCCTCGATGTCCTTGAAGCTTGCAAACTTGCTTTGACGGATTCTGGCAGTAAGATCCAAACCATTCACCTTGTTGGAGTCGTGAAAATCAACGTCAGGTTTCCATGCATCAACCGGTGGGATCTCACAAGGGCGACAGGTGTAGCCGTGGCGAATTGGAGAAATGCCTGGTGGTGTGGTAGTTGATGGTGGCGACTTCGGTGTAGTCGTGTAGTAGCGTTGAGGAGTGAAGGGATTGAGGTCAGGTGGTCCGGTTGGGAGAATAGGCGGTGTCGGTGGGAAGGATGTAGTTGGCGATGAGGTTGTCCACGAAGGTCGCGAAGGTGAAAATAATGCCGGTGGTTGAGGTGGAGGTGGGGGCAGCCCGGAATTGTGCCACATCGGTCGGGAGGCTGCCATAGCATAGTGCATAGGTCCTCGGAACGTTGGGGCCAGCTGATGCCAATCTTGATGTGGACGTCGGGGAGTGCGGGACCGATCTGGTTGCGATGCCGGAATCGATTGCGAAGCCTGAGTGAATTGAGAGATCAAGTCTTGGGACGCCATGACACAGGAGGTCGGAATATATACAACAGTGCAATAAAGTCAGCTTGAAGTTGACAAAATACAACAAACTTGCATGTGGGGTACTAGGCTTAGCCCCAGCCATTGCTGTCAACAAAGAAATGATACATCGAATCGGTCCCAAAAACGAGAAACGAGAAAACGACCTAGAAATGTCAGCAAAAAATAGCGTCAGCAGTTCAATTTTGACGGAAGAGGTGACGCTGAACACCTGCCTGACGGGAGAAGCATTGTTACTCCAAAATAGGCCATTCAGTGTCATCCGGGCGCAAATGTGCAAGTCCTGGATGTAGTGGTCACCAAGATGAGCGGTCTGCATCGCGGTTCGAGGAGTAGTATCTCGACGATCCTTCACGATGATGGTCACGAGAACGTCCTTCGCGATAGGTGGATGAATGACCACGACGATCATGGGCGTTTCTGTTCCAAGCAGAGAAGGATTCCCGATGGTATTCACGGCGGTGAGGGTCAGAGGTGCCTGGATGAGAGCTGCGATCATCAGGTGCTCGGGCTCGATGGTGGGTTGTCGTGGCTGGTGCGGGAGCTGTGTCAGTGGTGGTAGCCTCATTGTTTGGTGGAAGGGTCGTATTGGATGTTGAAGGTTCAGGAGGATCGCCGGCAACTGCAGGCGTAGAGCCACGGTTGGGAATAGGAGCCTTGGTGATCAATTGCGGGAATACCTGGTGGGTTGATGCCACGTAGGAGACCGACGCGCACTTGGAGTTCATGCCTTGGAGAGCACAAAGACGTTGAATTTGGTCGTTTCCTCCCGATTGGGCCTTGATCAGTTTTGGGCTCCTGCACGTGGCCAGGATCCCCGAAGGGTTTTGCCCCTTGCCAATCTTGTAGAGGTTGGATGTACAGACGCTGATCGGCCACAGCTTGAAATCATCCGGGTCATTCAATCTCGCAAGAGTATCCGAAGAACCCGTAGCATGGGTATTGCGTCGGGGTGCCTGCCTCGTTCTTCGCCCAGCTTGCTGGTCGGACACAATTCTCCGCCAAGATTTTGGCAACTGAGACTGATTCCCAACTGGTTTTATGATAGCTGACGTAGGCCCCAGCAAATTCTCCTACTTTGTAGGTATCCTTATAAGGAGGCAGGCCCGTGGGAACCGTGATGGTCAGCAAGCATTCCGGTTCGACGAAGTAACCCCGAGTCCTCTTTGCTAAGTTGATGTCCAACAGCCTTGCCTGAGCAAAACATTGTGCAATATTGGTCACTGTGGCACGGCTTGCTTTGATGTATACGGTTTCATTTGCTTCCGTGAGATAGGGCTTCGCCAGTTGGGTGAACATCTCATCAATGAAATTGTTGTAGAGTAAACGTGTAGGGGGATCCAATGTTGTTCGAAGCTGAACCGAATGAGTGGGATCCAATTCGGCGACACGCGGGACCCTTTCTGTGTCAGCCGCTGCCGCTCTCATCTCTTCAACTTCAATATCGCCGGGCTCATAATTGCCAATGGTGAAGTGCTCTTCCTGGTCGGAATCGTCGGAGTCTCCGTTGGCAATTCACAGAGCCCAGAGGCCCAGATGGAGGTGTCGGTGGAGGAGGACCAGGTAGGGAGCGAGGTCGGCGAACGGCAGGCTGGTTGTCATCCCATTTTCCCCATGTCTCATCAGCATTAGGGGTAGGAATAAACGAAGGGTTCAGGTTTCGGGATACCAGAGTCAAAACTATAGGCTGGCGAGATGGTGTTCGGCTGCGACGAGGAGGATTCGGAGTGCGGTGAGGGCCAGGAGGAGATCTGGGCGACGAGGAGATCGGCGGCGATGTGGTGAAGGTGTTCGGCGACCCTTGGGGTTTTGTGTAGTGGAGCGTTGTCGTGGTAGAGGAAATCGAGGACGTGCTTGTCGGCGATGTTGAGAGTGACGTTGAGGGCGATGAGGTGACCGTCGGCGAGATCGAGATCGGCGAGGTCGGTGTGTTGAGGTCCCAGCCGTTGGTGACTTGGATGGGATGCGAATAGGTGGCGCCGTCTTGCTTGTAGCTGCGGTGGGAGCTGGAGCTTGTGGTTCGGTTGGTCTTGCTTTGGCCGCTGGAACTGAAGTGGTCGGTGGTGAAATAGATAAAGTGGTGGTGGGAGGAACCTGGTGAAGTTGTTGTTGTTGTAAACGCTGAGACTCGATGATGATCTGTTGTTGCTGCTGAATGAGGCGAACAGATTCCGCAAGTTCCTTTGTGGTGGTGCCCAAGGTGGTGAGTTCGTGTTGAGTGGTAGTTGGAACTGGAGGATGTGCAGCAGTTAGAGGAGGAGCCGCTGGTGGATGGGCAGGACGGCGCGGTTTCTCTGAGCGTTTTTCAATGCGAACCTTTGGTGCTGCTTTGACGGCAGTGTGTCTGGGTGCCGCTGGAGTCGGTGTCGGTACCTGTGGAGGATTGGCTTGGATAGTGTGAGATGGTAGCGTAGCCGGTGGAGAGGTATAGCATGAGAGTGAGGAACTGGTGGTATAGTTTGGCATGGGGCGGAGAACGAAGGTCCAGCGTGGGCTGCAAAAGTTGGCACTGCTGTGGGAAAAGTAGGTGCTTCGAAGCGGCTGGTCAGTGGCAACATTGGGAAGATTTGATGTGAAATTGTCGAAACTTGAGGTGAACTGGTTGTTGGCGGGAATGTTGGTGGCGTAGGTGAGCTGGTCGCGGTCGATATAGGGGTCAGAGTAGGCCATGACGACTGTAGCGCGGAAGGTTGCCCAAAGAGATGGTCCGTAGATCCTGGTGTCAACGTCGGGTAGGTGGTCGGGGCAACTTGATAGTGTGGTTGGTCGTGCTGGTGTCCAGGATGATGGTGTACTGTAGGTGGAGTAGGTGTCGGTGGAGGAGTTGTCCAAGACAGGGCGGGTTGCATCGTTGACGATGTAGGAGGTGCCGTTGGTGGCCACGTCGGTGCCGTAGGCGGTGAACTCGCGGAGGGTGGCCATGATGTCGACGAATGAGGCCACGGAAACATTGCTCGAAAATAGGTAAAGACAACCAAACCCAGGACTCAGCTCCACTAAACCTAGAGGTCGTGCGTTGTTCCCTTGCTGGGACGGTAGTCAGGTCAGCCACGAGGGCATATAACAGCTGTACGAGTTCCAACGAATTAGGTGCACAATATGTTCAACTTCACCAGAAAACCATCAAAAGAAAAAGGACCACACCTGGAAAGCATGTGCCTGCCTTTGTTGTTCGGACAATTTGTCAAAAGCTGAAGCTGCAGCAAAAACCGAAGTTTCTGATTGTTCAGCACGGCTTCACAGTCGTAGAAGTGCAGTAACCAGGGTTCACTGGGACAGCAGGAGCAGCGAGAATGTCCAAAAACGGTGCAAAGCCGAAAGGCCAACTGTTGCGCAATACAAAGAATTACCAGTTAAAATTAAAATGTGTAAATTCGGAAGTCAAGTCTGTCCTCAGTCACCCTAAAAAGGGTTGCCTCCAGTGGCTCCATGGCACCATGTCGGAGTCACCATGGATATTACACTAGACAAGAATGGATCTTTGAATAGATCCATCAGGAACTGAGTCCTGTAACATGCAAACCAGCCTAGACAATTAGACCTAAAGTAGATCCCCTGGTAGTACTTCTCGAAAACGATGTAGGTCTTCCAATAATGGCAAACATAATCGAAACCAGACTCCAAAAAATGAATAAGATCGCCATGTTGATAACAGAGAATAAGTACCAGATTGCAACAACCGTGAAGTAAAAATTCCGCTGTGCGGTTCTAGGCTTGGCCGCTTGCCATGTCGGTCAAAGCTGAAATTGAGAAAACGAAATTGCAGGTACAAGTGGTTGATCAGACCACTCATCCACCGAAATGCCATAGCTTCGTTGGACTGGATAGGCAAATCGGCTCCAGTCCCCCTGCATGTAAACTTGATAAGAGAAAATAGAAGTCTTACATCTTTTCAGATGTGTCACACACACACACTAGACAAGAATGGATCATTATATGATCCGGCAGGAACTGAATCCTGAAACATGCAGATTAGAGTAGAAACAACGAAAATAATTCCAGATTGCGACAACCGTGAAGTGAAAATGCAGCTGTGCGGTTCTAGGCTTGGCCGCGTGCCATGTCAGTCAAAATTGCAACGAAAAAATGCAGGTACGTCCAGCTGGCCAAGCTGGATATCCCATTTCACTGGTAGCTTCGTTGGACACAGTCCCAGTGAAATGCTGTGTCCCCCTGCGTTATTTAGAAAGGGAGAGGACGGAAGGAAGAAAAAGAGAGAAGTTTTACATCTGTTTAGATGTTGCACACACACACACACCCGGCCAGAGCCGGGTCAACCCTGAAAGGCAAGAGGAAGAAAAAAGCGGACACACGATGGGCAGACGGCCAAAAACAGCGCAGGGGGGGGAGGGGAACAGACGGACCTCCGGAACCAACCTACACGGCGAAACGGACCTGACCAAAACAGCGCACACACCTAAACCCCACGACACATTACGGAGAGGCACGCGGGGAAAATTAGGGACCAAATGGGGGACTAGTTGGTGACAGACAAGAAAACCAAAACAATTAGTTAAACAACAGGATTCAGTTCCTAAACCTAAAGGTCGTGCGATTGTGCCACAACAGGCCCGTGTTCAAGTCAGCCACAAGGGCATAAAACGGCTTTCAAGTTCCAACGAATTAGGTGCACAACATGTTTCACCTCACCAGAAACCAAAGAGACCACACCTGCAGGAAAAGGACATGCCTGTTGCCTGTTGTCTCACATGTCATGTTGAACTTCAAAAGCGCGAGCTGCAGTAGTAAAAATGAGGTTTTTGGTAGTTCGGAGTGGCTTCACTCAATAGAGATGCATTCCACTGGGTTCATAAAGGACAGCCGGAAACGCGGGACTTCACAAAAAGGTGCAAAACGGAAAGGCCAACTGTTGCGATTTACTTAGATGAATTACTACATTGAAATGTGTTAATTCGGCAGTCAGGACAGTCATCACTCACCCTAAAGAGGGTTGCCTCAAATGGCTCCATGGCACCATGTCGGAGCCACCATGGAAATCACACTAGACAAGAATGGATCATTATATGATCCGGCAGGAACTGAATCCTGAAACATGCAGATTAGAAATGAAATCTAAACCAAACGTAAAAGATCAAAAAATAATTCCAGATTGCGACAACCGTGAAGTGAAATTGCAGCTGGGCGGTTCTAGGCTTGGCCGCGTGCCATGTCAGTCAAAAATTGCAACGAAAAATGCAGGTACGTCCAGCTGGCCAAGCTGGATATCCCATTTCACTGGTAGCTTCGTTGGACACAGTCCCAGTGAAATGCTGTGTCCCCCTGCGTTATTTAGAAAGGGAGAGGACGGAAGGAAGAAAAAGAGAGAAGTTTTACATCTGTTTAGATGTTACACACACACACACCGCAAGGTCTGGCAGATGTGTGCCCAAATACATCATTCACACTTGAATTCCTTCAAAACCTGCAAAATCTTGAGCTCATGGATTGGGCCAGTCCTGCTCATGATGAATGTGGAGGAGTTGGGCACAAATTCTCCAAGGCATTCCTCTCTCTCTGTCACAGGCAACAGACAGAAGCACCGCATCGCCTTCACATTCACACCCATGGCTGCTCCATGTGTAACGGCATGGTTATTTCGCACATGTAGCTGCTTGGCTCATTTGCATTTTACAGAACAGGTTCCATGTCTGCCAAACGTGTTTCATGCTGGAACCGTTGTGAAACTCCTGTCGGTTCCTGCCCACTGCCCACCTCGCCTTGCAATCCCCAGGCGCGCAGAGAACACAAAAGCTGGACGGATCGGGCCCACGCCTGGCTAGATTCCTCGCGGGAAAGCAATCAAGACATTGACGCAATCACATCTCAGCCAGTCCGCTCCTGAACACCGCCTGAGCACCTATTCCAAAAACCGAACATGAAGACTGACATTCGGCACCTTCCAACTCTGAAACACGCACACAAAGTTGCTCCAGAATAGCGTTTCGAATTTGGATGTTGGAATGTATCTTTCGCGGGAATCAACCAGATTTACAGGGGTGAGGAGAGGAGAACAGTAGTAGACTCGTCGATCCTTCTGCTGCAACCACGCGCTAATTAAAGGACCGGATAACCCCACATGTCAACTTCTTCCAACAAGCAGCAAAAGAAAGGTAAAGATGGCATGGGGAAAGCAGGAAAGAGAAAAGAGATGGTGAAGGATTGGTGTGGAGCAAGTTGTGTGTGGAAGAGTAACTGTGAGCAAGTTGTGTATGGACATGTTGTGTTGTATGTATGTATGTATGTATGTATGTATGTATGTATGTATGTATGTATGTATGTATGTATGTATGTATGTATGTGTGTGTGTGTATGTATGTATGTATGCATGCATGCATGCATGCATGCATGCATGTATGTAGGGCAAGTTGTTTGCGAGTAAGTAATTTGTGAGTAAGTTGCGTCGTCTTCTTCGATTTCCACCAGGCTCTGCTGTCTTTTTCCCGACATACTATCAAAGCGATGGTGTGCTCACCATACTTCCGCTGACTCGGTCCGCTGACCAAAGTAATGGTCTGCACTCTTTGTACCGCAACCGCAAATTTTGCGAAGTCTTTCTGCGCGCCCTGTGGCTCGTAGGTATGCATGTATGTATGTATGAATGAATGTATGTATGTATGTATGTATGCATGTATTGAACAGCAGCATCTGCGCGACGAAGTCGGTGCCTGGCAGAACAACAGAAAACACCGGCTGTCACGAAGACTGTTAGTTTCAGAAGCACAGGTTGATAACAGACAGATGAGCACCGTCAACTGCAACAGCACTAGCAAAGATCACGACATCGCAGCGTGGCGGACCTGCCAAGCGACGGCGGCAAGTGCAGTAATTGAGCTCCCACTGAAAGCAAGCAACAGAAGAATAGCGGCAACCGATTGCACAGAAACTGTTCTGATCTGTCATGAACGTGATCTTTTTTTCTGTCGCTCACGTGGCCGCGTTCAGGCGCTAGATCTTCGCACGGCGCGTCAATCCATGCAAGCTAAAGCTAGCTCCTTTGGCTATAAACGGTATATATACTGCACACGGAATCCGGATCAAGTTCAAGACAAGGTAACAGCCACATCGAACAGCACGGACACCTACGGACAACTGCGGACGGTCACAAAGTCCAGAAAGTCTCCTCCAGTTGCACTTCTGCGATACACAGCCAAGCGGCATATGGCAACGACACCTCCGCTGCAGACTCCCACGCGGCACGCAGCATGCCGAGGTCGCCCACAGCAGTTTCAAACTGACTCTTATGGTACCTGCCGACGAAGGCATGAAAGTCACGCCAGGAGGTTCCTTGTGGCACGACCGCTTCCAGCTGCAACACTGCTGCATTATTCTCCAGAACCTTAAGAAGGGACCAGTCGTCCATGGAGGCCACGCAGAGAAGACGCCTGACCCGGGCCAAGATGATGCAGTCTTCGCCTTCTAAGTCATAGACTCTGCCCTCTGTCTGCTCCAAGCACTCAAGACATGACATCCATGCATCCTTCCAATCTCGAGCAGAAATCTGACTGTCAATCGTCCTTGGGCTTCCAAACGTTTCTTCCATACATTGGCGAAAGAGGCGCAAGGCGGTCAGAGAAATCGTAAAGTGAGTTTCTATTCTATATAATTCCGGCAAAAGAGCAAGACATTTTACACAGCAAGAATGACCAAAACTGAGCCGAGAGCACCTGGAGCAGAGATCGTTCTTTTCAGTTCTTCTAGTGTTACAAATCAGAAGCAAACTTGGAATTTCTATGTGTATATATATTTTTTTCTCTCTCTCTTTCTCTCTCTCTCTCTTTCTCTCAACATAGGTATTACATAGTCATTATGATTGGTTGCTGTCTACTGCTGCGACCACTGCTTCGAACAGTCTGTTCAGAAGTGGCAGCATCTGCACGATGAAGTCGGTACCTGGCAGAACAGCACAAAATAACAAGCTGTTATATCTATACAGAAAAGGCGACGTCATCATGAAGTCTGTCAGTTTCAGAAGTAACAGGACGATCAAAGATCACGACGCACCAGAGTGAGCGTTCATTACGTTTTCAGCAGACGTACCGGTGGGCAGCACTCGCAAAGATCACGACATCGCAGCATGTTGGACCTGCGAAGCGACTGCGGCAAGTGCGGTAATGGAGCTCTCACTGAAAGCAAGCGACGCAAGAATCACTGCAACCGATTACACAGAACCTGTTCTGATCTGTCATGTGCGCTATCTTTTCTTTCGATCACATGGCCGCATTCAGGCGCTGGATCTTCGCACGGCGCGTCCATCCATGCAAGCTAAAGCTAGCTCCTTTGGCTATAAACGGTATATATACTGCACACGGAATCCGGATCAAGTTCAAGACAAGGTAACAGCCACATCGAACAGCACGGACAACTGCGGACGGTCACAAAGTCCAGAAAGTCTCCTCCAGTTGCACTTCTGCGATACACAGCCAAGAGGCATATGGCAACGACACCTCCGCTGCAGACTCCCACGCGGCACGCAGCATGCCGAGGTCACCCACAGCAGTTTCAAACTGACTCTTATGGTACCTGCCGACAAAGGCATGAAAGTCACGCCAGGAGGGTCCTTGTGGCACGACCGCTTCCAGCTGCAACACTGCTGCATTATTCTCCAGAACCTTAAGAAGGGACCAGTCGTCCATGGAGGCCACGCAGAGAAGACGCCTGACCCGGGCCAAGATGATGCAGTCTTCGCCTTCTAAGTCATAGACTCTGCCCTCTGTCTGCTCCAAGCACTCAAGACATGACATCCATGCATCCTTCCAATCTCGAGCAGAAATCTGACTGTCAATCGTCCTTGGGCTTCCAAACGTTTCTTCCATACATTGGCGAAAGAGGCGCAAGGCGGTCAGAGAAATCGTAAAGTGAGTTTCTATTCTATATAATTCCGGCAAGAGAGCAAGACATTTTACACAGCAAGAATGACCAAAACTGAGCCGAGAGCACCTGGAGCAGAGATCGTTCTTTTCAGTTCTTCTAGTGTTACAAATCAGAAGCAAACTTGGAATTTCTATGTGTATATATATTTTTTCTCTCTCTCTTTCTCTCTCTCTCTCTCAACATAGGTATTACATAGTCATTATGATTGGTTGCTGTCTACTGCTGCGACCACTGCTTCGAACAGTCTGTTCAGAAGTGGCAGCATCTGCACGATGAAGTCGGTACCTGGCAGAACAGCACAAAATAACAAGCTGTTATATCTATACAGAAAAGGCGACGTCATCATGAAGTCTGTCAGTTTCAGAAGTAACAGGACGATCAAAGATCACGACGCACCAGAGTGAGCGTTCATTACGTTTTCAGCAGACGTACCGGTGGGCAGCACTCGCAAAGATCACGACATCGCAGCATGTTGGACCTGCGAAGCGACTGCGGCAAGTGCGGTAATGGAGCTCTCACTGAAAGCAAGCGACGCAAGAATCACTGCAACCGATTACACAGAACCTGTTCTGATCTGTCATGTGCGCTATCTTTTCTTTCGATCACATGGCCGCATTCAGGCGCTGGATCTTCGCACGGCGCGTCCATCCATTTCAAAGCTAGCTCCCTTGGTCATACATGGCAAGATCTTCGCACTGAGCGTCAATCCATGCTGATTCAAATTCACACGCTAGCATGCTGAATAGCATCGCACACTTCCTGGTAGGCCTGTTTATTCCAAGGAGTGATTTTGCCGTCGTCCACCACAGGCACATGAACGGGATCATAAAGCAGCTTTGCGCGCAGAACCAATCGCTGCCCATCTGCAGAGACCAGCACATGAATGTTGTAGGTCGGGGAAAGCTGATCTGTTCGAAATTCGGACAATGTTCGCTTTCCTAGCTTCACGTTGCGTCGCAGCATCTCGTAGAAGCGTTGTCGCAGTTGCTTGGCCATCAGACTGTCTGGGCAACGAAGATCAACATCTTTCAGCTGAACGGTGTCCAAGTTTCGAAGCATCAAAGTCTGGAGTTCGCAGAAATCGTACAATGGACTGGTTCCAGGCTGCGGCCTGCACTCGGTTGCAGCGGCCGCGGCTTTACCGACGACCACACGTATGTTCACTGGAAGCGGATCGTTGCTGGTAACCAGTTTCAATACAACTTCAGGTTCGTGGTCAGAGACATATTGGTTGAGTCTGGGCCGTGGGAATACTACGATGTCTTCTTTCAAAAGCTGAAAACTAGCAACACCCCAGTAATGGCACCAACAGCCAAAGGGTATGGCATCGAGCAATGGTTGTCATAGTGAGATACAGGTCCGCTACGACGACTCTAGAAAGAGCTACCACGGTACAGCGAACGCGGTCGTCGCCAGCATCTGTAGCAGGCTTGCTGGGGGGCAAAGGGTGCAAGGAGCCAAGCGGTGGAGCCAACTGGCCAAGCGGCGGCAAAGGAATTTTCTGTAATTTCTGGGAAAGCTGTGCGGTCACATCTGCCAGCTGCTGTGGTAATCGGAGAAGCACAGCCGCTTGTTCTTCCAGCGTATTTTCCTTATTGGACTTACTGAGCTCACCGGCCAATGCCAATAACGTTGCTTCAAGATCCCCAGAGATCACCTGCGTGACAGATGACACAGATACAGAACATAACCGAACACATGCGTGGATAGCGAAAGAATGTTGGAGCCTTTAGCGGGTGTCCGCTGGCATGCGGCTGCGACATGGCGTGGCTGCGGACGCTTGCAGCAGTCTATGCTCAATCAATACAACAGCTGGACATACTGCTGCGTCATGCTGCGTCATGCTGCGTCAATCATTACTCCCTTGACATGTTCAGAACAACACACAAATTTTGCTTGATTCAAAGTATCAAAGTTGATTGACTTGCACAGTATGCCTGGTATGCATGGAATGGCACAGAAACGCAGGCAGTGTCATCCATGAAAACGGAACAAAGAAAGCATTCAGACTGCACCACAGAGCTACGCAAGAAACATAGTATACAAGCCTGCGTGTCAAAGCAGCATCGCTTGTTTAGGTGCTTTCAGATGTAATGTGATGTTTGCTGGCTCCAAGCGGTCGTGTCGATTTGTACTATGCTGTTTGCTAGCTCTGCTGTCGTTCTTGTATATTGTCTAATCTAAGTGTGCTGTGATGTGTGGTGGCTATGGTTTCATTGCTGTCTGAGTTCATGACATGTGACACTTCAGTCCCACTGCTAACATAGAGCCCCAAAATCGAAAAGTCACAGACAACGCAGCCATCTAGTGACCAACAGACAGCTCACTGTGCAACGCGACAGAATCAACATGCAACACTGCTAGCAATCCACCTGAAAATTTCATGCGCTGTCGTGAGTAAGTTGACGCCTAAAACCAAGCGCGTCACCAGAGCCAGCCCAGTGCCATAAGTGCCACGCCTGCCAGACAAAGTTAAGGTCGATGTCACAAAGTGCCACGCCTACCACGCAAACTGATGGTCGATGTCACAAAGTGCCGCGCCTGCCACGCCAACAGCCGCGGCGTCCCCGGCGACTCGCCTTTACCCAAGCGCGTCACCAGAGCCAGCCCAGTGCCATAAAGTGCCACGCCTGCCACGCAAAGCGACGATCCATGTCAGTTGTGCGTGAGTAAGTTGTATGTGAGTAAGTTGTGTGTGTGTGCAAGTGTGTGTGAACAAGCTGTATGTGAGTAAGTTGTGTGTGAGTAAGTGCCACGCCTGCCAGACAAAGTTAAGGTCGATGTCACAAAGTGCCACGCCTATCACGCAAAGTGACGGTCGATGTCACAAAGCGCCACGCCTGCCACGCCAACAGCCGCGGCGTCCCCGGCGACTCGCCTTTACCCAAGCGCGTCACCAGAGCCAGCCCAGTGCCATAAGTGCCACGCCTGTCACGCAAAGCGACGATCCATGTCAGTTGTGCGTGAGTAAGTTGTGTGTGAATAAGTTGTGTGTGTGTGTGTGCAAGTCGTGTGTGTGCAAGTCGTGTGTGAGCAAGTTGTATGTGAGCAAGTTGTATGTGAGTAAGTTGTGTGTGAGTAAGTCGTGTGTGTGTGTGCAAGTCGCGTGTGAGCAAGTTGTATGTGAGCAAGTTGTGTGTGAGTAAATTGTGTGTGAGTAAGTTGTGTGTGTGTGTGCAAGTTGTGTGTGAGTAAGTGCCACGCCTGCCAGACAAAGTTAAGGTCGATGTCACAAAGTGCCACGCCTACCACGCAAAGTGACGGTCGATGTCACAAAGTGCCACGCCTGCCACGCCAACAGCCGCGGCGTCCCCGGCGACTCGCCTTTACCCAAGCGCGTCACCAGAGCCAGCCCAGTGCCATAAGTGCCACGCCTGCCACGCAAAGCGACGATCCATGTCAGTTGTGCGTGAGTAAGTTGTGTGTGAGTAAGTTGTGTGTGTGCAAGTCGTGTGTGTGTGTGTGCAAGTCGTGTGTGAGCAAGTTGTATGTGAGCAAGTTGTATGTGAGTAAGTTGTGTGTGGGTAAGTCGTGTGTGTGTGCAAGTCGCGTGTGAGCAAGTTGTATGTGAGCAAGTTGTGTGTGAGTAAGTTGTGTGTGAGTAAGTTGTGTGTGTGCAAGTTGTATGTGAGCAAGTTGTGTGTGAGTAAGTGCCACGCCTGCCAGACAAAGTTAAGGTCGATGTCACAAAGTGCCACGCCTACCACGCAAAGTGACGGTCGATGTCACAAAGTGCTACGCCTGCCACGCCAACAGCCGCGGCGTCCCCGGCGTCCCCGGCGACTCGCCTTTACCCAAGCGCGTCACCAGAGCCAGCCCAGTGCCATAAGTGCCACGCCTGCCACGCAAAGCGACGATCCATGTCAGTTGTGCGTGAGTAAGTTGTGTGTGAGTAAGTTGTGTGTGTGCAAGTCGTGTGTGTGTGTGTGCAAGTCGTGTGTGAGCAAGTTGTATGTGAGCAAGTTGTATGTGAGTAAGTTGTGTGTGAGTAAGTCGTGTGTGTGTGTGCAAGTCGCGTGTGAGCAAGTTGTATGTGAGCAAGTTGTGTGTGAGTAAGTTGTGTGTGAGTAAGTTGTGTGTGTGTGTGCAAGTTGTATGTGAGCAAGTTGTGTGTGAGTAAGTGCCACGCCTGCCAGACAAAGTTAAGGTCGAGTCGATGTCACAAAGTGCCACGCCTACCACGCAAAGTGACGGTCGATGTCACAAAGTGCCACGCCTGCCAGGCCAACAGCCGCGGCGTCCCCGGCGTCCCCGGCGACTCGCCTTTACCCAAGCGCGTCACCAGAGCCAGCCCAGTGCCATAAGTGCCACGCCAGCCACGCAAAGCGACGATCCATGTCAGTTGTGCGTGAGTAAGTTGTGTGTGAGTAAGTTGTGTGTGAGTAAGTTGTGTGTGAGTAAGTTGTGTGTGTGTGTGCAAGTCGTGTGTGTGCAAGTCATGTGTGAGCAAGTTGTATGTGAGCAAGTTGTATGTGAGTACGTTGTGTGTGAGTAAGTTGTGTGTGTGTGCAAGTCGTGTGTGAGCAAGTTGTGTGTGTGCAAGTTGTGTGTGAGCAAGTAAGGGGAGGAGGCGGGAGGAGGAGGCGGGCAGGAGGCGGACGGGATGCAGAACCAAAAACAAGAACCCCACACAAAGATGTGGGGAAAAAAACATCTTCATCCGTCCGTCCTGTTGACTTCTCAAAAGGTCCTGACGCAGATCTTGTCAAACGTAGGTGCAGATTGCTCCCACAGGCAAAATTCGGTGAAGGGGTTCTCGGCTTGGCCCCATGCCATTTCGATTGGAAAATAAATGAAGAAACGGCGCGGGCATGTCAAAGGGACGTCTCCTTTGATATCACTCAGACATGGTGCCGTCTTCGTTGGCACACAAACCAGAGTCGCACCTGTGCCCCCTGAGATGCAGAGAAGCTTTACATCTATACAGATGGCACACACACACACACTTGCTCAGAAGTGTCAGTGCGAATTCTGTTGTGGAATGCATTTTACGTGCAAAGACACTTCCGTTCCACCTGACAGGAATGAGCGGAAATTGAAGAAAATCAAATGGCGAAAACCGTACAGAAAAAGAAATACATTCAGAAAACGGCACGGTGGTTCTTGGGTTAGCCACTGCCCATCACGAGTTGCAAAGTGAGTCCAAAGTTCAGGAGCATGTGGGACAGTAGACGTAACGAGGCGGTGTCATCGGATGTGAATGGATTGGCAAAGGTTGTGACTGAATGGGCGGCTGAGGTGGAAAAGTTGGCGTAGGCTGTCGATTGGTCCAATGTAGGTGAAGATCTGTAGGCTGTACAAAGACGTGTTCTGGTGGGCCATGGGCTGTGAGAAATGGCATTGTCATTGATGGTGGTGGTTGGCCAAGAAGCGGTGAGCTCTGATGTGACGGAACCGGTTGTGTAGTCCAGGGTGTTAGTGTTGTAGGTGGTGATGTCGGGCAGCTCGAAGGCGGAGGCGTAGGCCATGACGTTAGCGGGTTCCACAGCCACATGATGAATCCGAGATAGAGTCTGAAGGAATGTCAGTTGTTCATGGGATTCGGTCCCTAAACATAAAGTCGCGCGTTACTCCCTCGAAGGGACGGTAGCCGGTCATACCCACAAGTGGGCACCAAACAGCTGTTCAAGTTCAAATGAACTAGATGCACGATATGTTCAACCTCACCAGAAAACCATCAAAAGAAAGTAGACCACACCTGAAAGCATGTAGCCTCAGCCTGAAATGTAATGGTCCAACATGGGCTGTCGCTCTGTCACTGCAAAAGACCGTGTTTCTGGCTGTTCGGAGACACTTCACTTGAGCAAAGGTGAAAGTTCCGAGGTGTCACGAATACAGCAGGAATGGCGGGACTTCGCAAGCAGGTGGGGAACGGAATGGCCGACTGTTTCGCAATACTTAAACGAATTACCAGGTTAAAATGTGTGAATTCGGAAATCCGTTTGTCAGCATTCTCCCTAAAGAGGGTTCCCTCATGCCGGAGCCACCATAGAAATCACACTAGAACAGAACTGGATCATTGGGAACTGAATCCCATAACGCGCGATTAAACAAGATTAGTGATGTAAAGTAGATCTCCATGTAGCTGTATTCAACCTTTAAGATGAAGTTCCAATAATCGAGATCCTGAACAGAAAGTGGACCATAAAGTGCCAAATACATAAGATCACGAACAGAAGCTGATCCACAAAGTCCCCAAATAATGAATAGATAAACCAGGTTGACATCAAGCATCACCACGCTCAGACAGGAATAAATAAATTCAAATACCAGATTGCGGCAAACGTGCAAAGCATGAACTGAAACGTCAGGTAGGGGGTTCTCGGCTTGGCCCCGTGCCATGTCAGCGGAAATAAAATGATGTTGGAGGCTGAAAGCAGGTACGTCGCTCCAGCGTCCCAGATCGATATCACAGATGACACACTGGCGTCTTCGTTGGTGCCAGTCCAGTGTGCATCCCTGGCACCCCCAGCATTTCCTAACCATGTAGAAAAAAGAAAAAGTTTTACATCTGTTCAGATGTTCCGCACACACACACACAACACACACACAGAGATAGACCCCTATAGCCCAGGCGGGCCAGCCCTGAAAGGGCAAGAGAAAGAAAAGCGAACGGCCGACTGGAAATGCAACCAAACCAGAAGAGGGGCGAAGGACGGAAGGAAAAACAGGTTGGTCAAACAGAATTGCAGGTACGTCAGGAAAGGGTCCCTTCCTGATATCCTAGCCTGAAACCTGGAGCTTCGTTGGCCCACGCCAGGAATCAGACCCGCGGGCCCCCTGCACAGTCGAATTATACTGTGTGTGATAACGGTTTTCACACACACACACACACTAGACAAGAATGGATCATTATATGATCCGGCAGGAACTGAATCCTGAAACATGCAGATTAGATGATTAGATGAGAAACAAATTCAAAAAAGGCAGGTACGTGACAAAGGCGTCCCTTCGTCATATCACAGCAAATGATGAAGCGTCTTCGTTGAGTGGTGACTTCATCATTGCTCACCACTCCCCCGCATTAAAATTAGAAAGGGAGAGGACAAAGGAAGGAAAAGAGAGAAGTTTTACATCTATTTAGATGTTACACACACACACACCCGGCCAGAGCCGGGTCAACCCTGAAAGGCAAGAGGAAGAAAAAAGCAGACACACGAAGGGCAAAAGGCCAAAAACAGCGCAGGGGGGGGAGGGGAACAGACGGACCTCCGGAACCAACCTACACGGCGAAACGGACCTGACCAAAACAGCGCACGCACCTAAACCCCACGACACATTACGGAGAAGCACGCGGGGAAATTAGGGACCAAATGGGGGACTAGTTGATGCCAGACAGGAAAACAAAAACAATTAGTAAAACAACAGGATTCAGCTCCTACACCTACAGGTCGTGCGTTGTGCCAATCCAGGCCCGTGTTCCAGTCAGCCACAAGGGCATAAAACGGCGTTCAAGTTCCATCGAATTAGATGCACAATATGTTTCACCTCACCAATTACCAAAGAGACCACACCTGCAGGAAAAGGACATGCCTGTTGCCTTTTGTCGTGAATGTCATGTTGAACTTCAAATGCGCAAGCTGCAGTGATAAAAAGGAAGTTTCTGGTAGTTCGAAGCAGCTTCACTTGAAAGAGCAGATCACTGGGATCCCTGGGACATCCGGAGCAGCAGGAGATCTCAAAATGGTTGACAAACCGTAAGGCCAGCTGTTGCAATTTACTTAAATGAATTACCAAATTAAAATGTGTTAATTCGGAAGTCAAGACAGTCATCACTCACCCTAAAAAGGGTTGCCTCAAATGGCTCCATGGCACCATGTCGGAGCCACCATGGAAATCACACTAGACAAGAATGGATCATTATATGATCCGGCAGGAACTGAATCCTGAAACATGCAGATTAGATGAGAAACAAATTCAAAAAAGGCAGGTACGTGACAAAGGCGTCCCTTCGTCATATCACAGCAAATGATGAAGCGTCTTCGTTGAGTGATGACTTCATCATTGCTCACCACTCCCCTGCATTAAAATTAGAAAGGGAGAGGACAAAGGAAGAAAAAGAGAGAAGTTTTACATCTATTTAGATGTTACACACACTAGACAAGAATGGATCATTATATGATCCGGCAGGAACTGAATCCTGAAACATGCAAACCAGCCTAAATTATTAGAAGAATAAAAGAGCCACGTGAGGTACTGCTCGAAAACGTTGTAGGGCATCCGATATTGTCAAACGTAGTCATAACCAGATTCCATAGAGTTTTGACCAGCATGTTGAAATCCAAAATAATGTTTCGGCGATTGTTTCACAAAGTAACCCATGATTCGTCGGCGACAGGTCTCGGCGAAAATAGGTCAAAAAATATATATAATGCTGTCGGCGATATGGTTTCGGCGAAAATCTGAGGAAGGTTCTGATGCATGTAAATCTCAAAATTGATTCCAGATTGCGACAACAGTGCAGCAAACAAGACAGCGTGTTCAACAGTTCAACTTGATTTCTGCAGGTACACAGTTGGACGTCTCCAACTGCTTCCCATGACATCACTAGCTTCGTTGGCCAGCGTCGTGATGCCATGCGCTGGCCCCCTGCAAATTAGTGAAAACCAATAAGAAGTTTTACATCTGTTCAGATGGTACACACACACACACCTCGCATGTAGCGAGGTTGGATTTTTTGGAAGAACTTCGCTGGCGGAATCGGCAATACACCAGTGAAAGTGAACCTGTAATGACCTAATGTACAAACGGGCGATCACTTCAGTCAGAAGAGGAATTTGGAGCTTGTAGAAGAACTTCGATAGCATCGTGGAAGCTCATGCGTTCAACCATCGCCCAAGTCTGATTGAGTTCCCCCGATGCCGTAGCAGCCTTCAAGGTGTCAGATAGATCTTTGGCTAATTCATGGAGCCGGGTGGTTAGGCTCGGTTCATCTGCAGGAGATGTCGTCTCAATGGGCACATTGTGAAAAGGATGGTGTCCGTGTACAAGGGGGATCTCGAAATGATGTCGCCAATAGTCCGCTGTACGCAGGGACCACTCCCAGTTGCCCGAAAGACCATAAAAGTAGTGTTCAGGGTCACGACATCGGGAATGCCCTAACAAGGGGATTTCTTCAATGAATAGCTCCCTGGTGTTGTTGGAGTGGGTAATGACCTTGAATTGGATCTGGTGAACCACGCGAGAAGAGAATTGAGCACGATGGAGGTAGTTTTGTGCCGAACTTGACTCCGTCGGAAACGGGACGCCAGGAGGTGCTGGTCCTGAATATGTATCAGAATGGGCCATAGTACCCGTGTCAGGAGCCGTACTGTCAGTTACCAAAGGTGCCGACGTAGGGTTGGTAGTAGTGTCAGGAGGGCCTGAGTGACATAGTGCAGAAGTCTGGGCGTCTGGTACTTGAACTGGGTTGGTAGGAGCGAGTCCGCGGGTAGGATTCGAAGGCCAAGACAAGCCCGCCACGGTCGCGTCTCGTTTGTGTTCCATGGGTGAAACTGTCAGAAATGCGAGAAATAGTGCAACAACGGCTGAGGCATCAAGAATTGCAAATATAAGCCAATCCCGAAAATGATAACATTCACAATAATGATAAAAGTGAAGTCCAGTCCTCAATCAAGTGGTTCAATTGCGACGGAGAAGCCACAGCTCAAAGTCAAATAAAGTAGAAATCAAAGAATCCTTTGTGTTGGTGAGGTGTCAAGGGAGAATTGAAGACCCTGCAGCATGGTCTTTTTTGGCCGGCTAGCGTATCAGGGCAGGATCACACCGGAGCTAAATTTGTAGCATTGCAGACGTAGTACAAAAGGCTGTGTGGTACCCGGAATGAGCAAAGAGGATTCGCGGGAATTGTACTGCCGAAGTCGCCATTCAGGTCGGTATTCCTCCAAAAGCTGCAAGATCGTCATATCATTGGAGACTTGGAATGTATCACCGTCCAGGTCGCAAAAGCGAAACTCCAAATTCGAGGGATCAATTTGGATGTCCCATTGGGACCTCAATCTTTTCGAAATACAGAAGCGTAGTTCGCCAATTGGGATGAGGCCGGCTTCAACGGGTTCCATCTGACGCGACCAAGTAAACAGAGCCTCAAGTTCGTAGCCACTGACATTTTTGAAATTTGAGCTAGCCATAGCCATGTAGTGTTCACGGTCAGGTTCGCTGCGATGAGTCAATGTCTGTAGGGGAGAGAAGTCAACCAAGATAAGAACAGGTCGGTTTGGAGGAGGGTTCACATCACCAGGAAGGCCTCGATGTCCAGCAAACCATCCAATGGTTCGGGTGCCCATTGGTGTCTCAACCGTGGAGGTAGCACGATATGGATGAGGCCGAGAAGAATGAGCCATGGCGTCCAATACCGAGTGTCGAGGATCGAGGATAGAACGGAAAGCCCAAGCTGCAAAATAGGTTGATAGTTACCAAGGAATAAAGCTCAAAGTGTTGAAAATTGGAGGGAAACGGTGTGCCTAGAAAATAGTCACAAAACGGCAGTAAGTCACTGTTCTTTTCCGGTGCCGACAAATAATGTGGTGTATTACACACTGGAGTCTGACATATCCATCGGGTCCGTATCGTTCGCATCCAGGGGACCTTGTACTTGTTGAGGAGGGACGGTAGGCCGAGTGAGATGTAAAGTACGTTGTAATGTTGCCGGTGGTGACGAGGGTGGTGTAGACCGCCATGGTGGCCAATATAAGGAGGTGGTAGTTCCTTGAGAGTGATGTTGCGCAGAGCGTCCCCAGCATGACTGCAAAATATAGAGTTGGTCTGGTATTGCTTCATACGGTTGGGAAACATAGACATTGGAGTGTTCAGGGTGTGGTAGAACAGGAACAGCATTTGTCGTGGAGGAGGAGGATGATGATTGAACTGGTACATCATAGTGTCGGCGCCAATGATTGGCCGTGGTACGTAGGGTCGCCTGATCAGTGGTGAGGTGCATGTTCTCCAGAAAGATTTCCACCGGTTTCCACGTTTCAATACCATCAAGTGTCCTTTCCACGACCCAAAGTTCATCCGGACGGTTAGACAACGGATAGCTCAGCTTCTTGATGAATACAGAATGGACAGTTGTAGAGGTCGGGATGGTTCGTGCTTCGCGAGGGATATACGATGCCGAAGTAGGATCATCCGGCGGTAGATGTGGAACTGGGCCATGTAGGGATGTAGGTGGGGAACGGTGTGAAACCAATCGAGTAGTATCGTCCGTCTTGTAGGTCATCGTATACAATAGCAATAATATGGTTTCGAAATACACTGGGCTGAAGCCAAAAAGCCATGCGAAAAGTCAATGATAAGGGAGTGAAGAACGAACATCACCAAAGGGAAAAGAGAGAAGTGCAAAAGACAACGGAAAACCAAAACCAGGGTGGCGGGCATCATAGCGAATGTTTTCCTTTTTCCTCATAGATGTTAGCATCGCCAGGATCAATCTTGAAGGCTAATCACTCGGCCGCCTTAGTATATCTGGTGGCCGTGACGAAAGGATGCCCACGGGGAATCACTTGAACATGTACAGCGAAGCCTGTGTCTTGTGCGTCTGGATGGGGTGTCAGCAGCAAAGGTGAACACTCACGAGTCGTGAAGGCATCAAGATGTTGGTGAGTTTTCCATCTCGGGTAAAACCAGTTCAAAACGTCCAGAAGAGAATGAGGGAGGTCATCAAGCATCTGAGCTCCTTGATCGGTATCAATCATCATGTAGAATTCTGAAGCTGGTAGGTGTATCGACCATCGTTGTAGCAGCGTGTCGGTGACTACTGTTTTGAGGTCTGAAACGAAGTGACTGCGAGCATAGTCCGGGTAGATCACCTTGAACGTCTGGAACAGGTTATCATAGGTGGCCGTAGGGAGGTTGCCCGCGACCTGGGGGCTCAAGATGTTGTAGTAAGGGTTGCGGACGGCAAGTTGCTGCATCGGTTTCAGGTCCAATTGGAAAATAACTGGTCGGTGGGGTGTCGTAGGCGGAGTCCGGTTGGATGGGTGCTGAAGTGACGAAGAGCCCATAGTGGAGAACGATGCCCTTGTCGGAGAGCGTGAGCGACGTGTAGGTGAGATCGTTTCATGGGACATAGCTCGCAGTTGGCAATAGCGGTCCAGGTGAATGCGGAGAGACATAATAAATGGCTGGCGGGTGGTATGATACGACGTGTCAAAATTCAGTGGACCAACAATGCCCTAGGTTTTGAAAATCACCAAAGGGAACAAACAGCTCAAAAGAAAGGACCAACTGGTTGGTGAAGCTGTAATACAGTGCGGCAAACTACCTTTTCTTTTTGTTCGCATATGTCGTTGGTCAGCCAAGTTTGTCTTTGATCTTGTTCCACATAGAGCGAACATCTTCCTCGGACTTGCCCATCTTGGTCGCGATCACCTTCCATGAAAATCGAGACTTCTCGTCAGCTTTCAATGTGCGTAGTTTCTGCTTGTCCTCGAACGTCCAGAGTGACAATGGGCTCGAGGAGCGGGATCGGGATTGGTCACGTCGGCGACGACGCTTGGCAGGCGCCTTTGGGGCGGATTTGGCTTTCTGTTTCCGATTCGGTGGTGAAGGTGTTCGCGTAGACAACTTCGAGGGTGCAGGTAGGACATCAGGTGACGGAGCGGCAACATGGTGGTGTGGCTCAGGGAGATGGGTTTCCACCAGTTCATCCATAAGTGCCTCTTCTTCCACCAGATCCGGCGATGGGATGGGGGCATTGTCAATGAAGGCGTTGGTCTGGTCCGAATAATGTGGTCGTAGCCCATCAGGTTGATTCCATACGTTTGTGCTGGGAAGAGGAGTAGGTTCAATGTTGGGAATAAGCGTGGGTGGTAGTAGCGCCATTGCTCGATGTAGTAGAAGGTACGCATGGTGAACATCATGAAGAAATTGAAAAAACACTGGTTCTTGAATCGGAATCGACGTCGTAGGAGGCGAAGAAGCCATGACAATGCTTCGAATATGGGCCAACAAGTGAAGAAACCGAGTTTGAGAATAAGCCAGCTGGAAAAGCACTAGTCCAAATCCTATAAATTCACATGTAGTCCAAATAGGTGAAACGGTCTGCAAGATGTGAATAGTGAAACGTAAGTGCCAGCAGCAGAACGGTTCAGGATTTTACCACAATGAGGAAACGTGTAAATATTGACGAATCGGCTTTGAGGCAACGACAAGATCGGACTCGGTAAAACCTGCAGCTCTGTACAAACGGTGCAATGCGGCAAAACCTCGGGTCCGTTCGTGTGCAGGGTGCGCGCATTTGGCGACCAGGAATAATCGTGAAACAAAACCCGAAAGTTGGACCGTCAAAGGTGATGCGGAGAATGGCGCCATGACCTGGTTGAAGTCGCGTGGAGGGCTATAACGAAGGGCGAAAGGCTCGAACTCGATGCAAAAGCCCAAGAACTCCTGGTCCGGTTCCGTTTCCAAAATGATTGGATTGCCGTAGAACTCCGGGTGAAGAAAATTGGCGAAGCAGATTTCGTAGTCCCAGCTGGGGTCCGACAAGCACAATCTGTTGTCCACATAGCGAAGGAGGCGAGCTGTAAGATCCATGGTGTGGAGTGTGGTGCGGTAGGTTCGGTACCAGATTTCTTCCGAGAGTGCGACGACCATCATGCACAGTGCTGGACCCAGTGGGGAGCCCATAGGGGAGCCCCGGATTTGTTCAAAAACCGTAGTGCCAATGGAGAATTGAGTCATCTTCAAAGACATAAGGATGATGCGTTCGATGTCCCGAATGAAGATCTTCCTGGTCACATTGAGTGTACGACACGTGCGGCCTTTTACTACGTCCCCGGTGGTGTTGCCCGGGGTTGCCTTAACAGAGATGATCTCGTCCGGGTCGGTGTTCATGAGGGTCGAGAGGAACTGCAATGTTAGGCGCCAGCTAGCGATGAAGCGGTCAGTGTCAATGCTGGTGAAAAAGCCCGCAAGATCTTGGTTGTGTATTCGTGGAGTGGGAAGCGAATCAAAGTCGGTATCCTTGAGGAGCTTGATGAGATCAAATACATCGCCCCGTGCCAGGTTGTGGGGAAACGCTTGGGGCAGAAGGTTGTAGATTAGCTTGGCAATGCAATTCAACATTGGTCGAAAAGGTGCCGTGAAGAAGCTGACAATGGGTCGTCCGGCCTTGAACTGTTTCTTCCGTTTGGGGAGAATATAGGCATTCGGTAGGTCTCGTCCAGCACCCAGTGCCCATGGGTATGTTTTGCCAAATTGGCGGTTGATCTCGGCGATGGTCTTTTCGATGATGTTACTCGGGCTCTGCTCCAACTTGCGAAATACCAACGGATCGGCGAAGGTGGTGGTGAGGCACTGGAAGTAGAGTACGGGGCAGTAGATCCGTAGGGATGTAGCTCTCTTGTCCTCGTTGTGGAAGATGGCTTCTGGGAAGAGACGTTTGAAGCGGCCGATGTCTTTGTGAGTGATGTGGTTGTTGAGGGTGTAATAGTGGGATTGAATAGAACGGTGCCAAAGCTCATCAATATGGGACTTTTGTAGGGAAGGGAGTGAGTTCCGGGTAGTCCACGTCCGCAAAGCCAGGCGAAGCGATGTCTGGATTTCCTTGGAAGGTGGGAAGATTTTGTTTTGAAGTGATCCAGTCGCAATGGATGTGTGTGGGCCGTCGTCGAAATGTAGGTTGTCGCCGTCCAGGACCAAGTGGTGATCGGATTGGGGAACGTGAAGGGCATGAGGTCGAAGGACATCGCAGGCACACTTTGGGGTTTCGCCATCGGCCCATCTTGTAGCGGCTTCTTTGTGATTGCACAGGCTGTCCATCACCGAGGGGAACTTTGTGAAAACAACTGCCGTGGAAGGAGTCTGCAAAGTGGTGTTGTAATGTCGAGTTTGATGAACGTGGGAGGTGAGCAGCCGCCGGAGGTCCCGAGTCCAGTTTGGGCATAGTAACCAAGGTGCACGAAGAGGAACCGGTTTTCTGACTCGTTTGGCCTTCCAAAAGGTCAAAGCTCGGTCGATGGCATTGATGGCGTACGACCTTTGGGGTTCTCCTAGGTTGTTGGCAAGACGTCGGATAAAATAGCAGCCCTGGACCCCAATTTCGTTGGATCGGAGTTTCTTCTCCATGTGGAAGCGTCTGACGGAGTTACTACCCAGATCCTGAATAATCTCCCAGAGTTGTACTCGTCGATGGAAGAGAGGACTGTGAAGAGCGTGTCGAACGTGATGGGGTGTAGATCGCCAGCGAAGTTTCCGCCACAAGGAAAAGGCTCCAAATTGTCGGGAGGCGGAAAATTTGGTACGTGCTATGAGGCCCTTTCGGCAGTTGAAAAACTGGTAAATAAACGGAGTATTCAATCGAGGTTGCCACAATTGAATTAAGGCCTGTTCCAAGGCCCAAAAGTTGGATTTATTGGTGATCGGGAAAACAGACCACATCCAGAAATTGTCAAATCTGCACCAAAACCGTAAGGCAACTTCGGCCAGCACGAATTTATGTTGTTGCACTTGCAGAAATTTCCGATAGCGAGAGTGTTCACGGTCCAAAACAAACGAAGACGTGGAACCAACATAAAACTTAGGTTGAAAATTAGCAATGTGGCTGAAACGAATATACACCGCCTGAGGGTGCATGAAACATTGAAGGGCGACTGACAAGTCATCCCAGGATTTGCAAAAGAAAATACTATGCATCGGAGTGCCTTTAAGCAAGGCTTGGAGTTTCGGATTGGCCCGTGGATGTAATAACACATATTGGCCCATCAATACCGTTTGGAGCATCCGAAAAGCAAAAAAGACATCAACAGAAGGGGACAACGTGAAAGGAGTCAATAGTGCAAGAACCAGAATACAAGAATGAGCCACGGCCAAAGTTCGCATAATGTTGGCTACTTTTGAGCCAGAGGATTTCAAATAGGCGGCTAGTCAGGATTGCATCAATAACGCCACCGTCATGACCTTGAGGACGACTTCATCCGTGGAGGCCCCCTTGTGCTTGCAGGGGTCGATACCCATGGCCACGCTTGCGCGTTGGATGGTTTTTGAAGCATCATCGGGTTGGTTTTGCCACCATTCATTGACCTTTTCCAAGTTCTTCTCCAGGATGTCCTGTTTGGGCTGTGGTAGCTTCAAGGCTTTCAACCACTTGGTGTATTGAGTGTCCGACAATGATGTGGGTTGGTTGTCAACGAGCCAAGTGTTCACGGAGCCCGGAGAGATAAGCAGAGTTGAGGGGTCAAAGGTCGTAGAAGCGGCAGGTTGTCCTTGAAGTGCGCGCCCTATCGGTGTCGTGGCCGGAGTGGAGCCCGGAGGTGCCGTAGCTGGTGAGGTAGTAGCGGCCGATTTTACCTTGGCCAGTTCTGCCTCCAGTTCGAGAATGCGTTGTTGGCTTGCCACGTCAGCAGAAGGTTGAGTCGGGAGCCAAGATTGGAGAAGTTGAGCAACATCTTTGGCCATGTTTTGGGTGGCTTCCTTCTGGTTGAGACATTGGCCTGCTGAACGAGCTCGAAATGTAGCAAGTTTGTCCAAGTCTACATTGCGGGTGCGTAGTTGTGATACCAGTTCGGCCACAAATACTGTAGTGCCTATGTTGTCAAAAGGAAGGACGAAGGTTTCTCTTCCGTATGCAACTCGGCGAAGCCAAGTATTGTGTAAGCCCTGGTACAAGAACTTCCAGAGTGGGACTTGTAAAGGATCCATGCCTTCAATGTCCTTGTAGCTTGAAAATCTGCTCTGTCGGATTCTGGAAGGGAAGTCCAAACCATTGATCTTGTTGGAGTCGTGGAAGTCGACGTCAGGTTTCCAGTTCTCCACTGGTGGGATTTCAATTGGTCTGCATGTATATCCTTCGTTGACAGAGGAACTTGCTCCTGGGGATGACATAGGTCTCGGTGATCTCGGTGTAAAAGGATGACGTTGAGGTGCAAAGTTGGCGTTGTTGGGAGGTGTCTGTGAGCTCGGAGGCGGCGTGGGCGGAAAAGGTGCCGTAGGTGAAGTCCATGGCGGGCGTGTTGGGAACGATGGAGACGTAGGTGGCGGAGGCGGTATTCCGGATGGGCTCCAAAAGGGTCGATGGGTCGTCATGGCATAGTGCATCGGGCCACGAAACGCCGGTACTGCTTGGTGCCATCCATGTTGGTGAGGAGGTGGTGTGCGCGAGCGATCCGGCTGGGAAGGAGGAATTCCATTCACATCCGCGCTGAATTGGGAGATCTGGTCCTGGGACGCCATGGTGTAGACAAGGTCGCGAAATAATAGGTCAAAGAGAGCTCGAACTACCGATTGAAAGCTGCGGAAGATGTCGAGGTGAGACAATAGTAGTGTGCGGTTGAAATAGTGTGAAACATAATACGAGGTCTCAGTATGTGAAACGTGAAGTGAAAAACGACGCGGGCGAACGGATCAACAATCATGAGCATGCAGCAGTTCACAAACCTTTTGAGGAAGAAGTGGCGTCAATACCGGATGTCGGGAGAAGCATTGTTACTCCAAAATGATCGGGCGGGGCCACTAGGCTCATTGTATCGCTGGCGTAGAATAGTCAATACCTGTTCCGGTGCTCCTCAAAGATAAAGAATTCACCAGCGGGATTTGGAGTGGTAGGTCGAATGTCGAGAACGAGGTCGGCCTTCGTGGTACTGGTCTCGAGAGTGGCCTTCATGATATGTGGAGCGGTGGTCTCGGCGATGATAGGTCGAGTCATCCCACGAAGCATTGTCGTGCCAAGATCGGCGAGTATGATCCCGAGAGCCAGATGTAGTTGTCTCGCGGTGGCGGGGTGTGTCTCGAGAGTCGTCTGGATGTGTTTCCGAAGGGCCTGGGGGGTCGGCAGGAGGATCAGGTCGTGCTGGGCGTCCGTGATCGTCAGGAGGTTCCGAAGGTGCATTGGTCTCCGTTGTCTGGTGTGTGATCAAGCTCGGGAAAACGGAGTGAGTGGAGGCAACATAGCATATGGATGCCGCGCTTGAGTTCATAGCTGTTGCATTGTCTTTGCCCTTAAGGTTGCACAAGCGTTGAATTTGGTCATTTCCTCCAGCAAGGGCACGGATGCATTTTGGTGAGCGGCAAATGGCCAACAGGCCTGATGGGTTTTGTCCTTTGCCAATTTTGTAGAGCTGAGAGGTACAGACCTTGACAGCATAGCCGGGGAGGTTGTCGATGTCTGCGATCTCAGAGGACATTCCGAAGAACCCGTAACATGGGTATTGAGTTGGCATGCCAGCTTCGTTTTTTGTCCAAGTTGCCGGGCGGATGCAGTCTTCCGCCAGAATTTTGGCAACTGTTTCCCAACTCGTTTTGTGGTAGATCAGGTAGGTGCCCATGTGTTCGCCACGGTAGATTGGTTTCTTTGGCAATCCTGTGGGTACCGTGATGGTCAGCAGGTTCTCTGGCTCGATGTAGAAGGCCTGTGTTTGCCTCGCAAGGTCGATGTCCAGCAAGTTGGATTGTGCAAAGGCTCTGGCAATGTTCCTGACGGTGGCTTGGCTTGCTTTGATATAAATACGATGGTTGTTGACGGTACGGTATGGTTGAGCCAGCTGTTCGAACATCGCGTCGACGAATTGGTTGAAGAGCTGCGAGATAGCCGGAGTCAATGATTGGCGTAGAGGGACAACATGGTCGGGTCCAAGCTCCGTCAGGCAGCGGACCCTAAGGGGGTCATTGGCTGCTTCAACCATTTCACTGAGGTCGATGTCATTCGTGTCGTACTTGGTGATCGAAATCGTTTCGGCAACCTCAGAGTTTTCACTGTCGCCGTCAGGAAGTCGGAAGGACACAGCGCCAAGTGGTGCTGAAGTGTGGGTTGGTGGGTTGGTTGGTGGTTCCGGTGGTGGTGGATCGGCAGGAGAATTGGGTCGAGTATTGTGGTGATGGTAGTTGTCGGTGTAGTGACTGTCGTTCCATGTACCCCAGGTGTCATCAGCATCGGGAGTGGGGATGTAGTTCGGATTCGATGGGTTCGCAGCTGGTCGAAGTACGACTTCACGGCCTCTGGATCGGTGGCGGGGCGTCGCGGAACGTGGACGTGGGCGAGATCGATGACGTCGAGGAACCACGGGAGAGCGGCGTCGTGGTGGTGAGCGGCGTCTGTATGGAGATGGGGTTCTGCGTCCCTTGTCGGGTTTCGTGGATGATCGATGACGAGGGAGAGGAGAACGAGGTCGCTCTGCACGTGGAGGAGAATAGCGATGGCGATGAGAATGTACAGAAGGTCGATGGGAACGTGGTCGTGGAGTCCTGGATCTTGGTCGGCGTGTTGGGGATGATGGAACTTGTAGTTGGTGAGGAGGAGCAGCAATGGCTGGGGCTTGAACAATGCGAAGGTCCGGAACGTCAGGTTCGGTAGGTCTGGCTTTCGGTGCGGGTGGAGGTGTGGCAATCAGTGGTGGCACGGGCGTAGGTGGTGGATTTGTGGAATAGGGTTCGGTGGAGGTCCATCTTGTTGGAGAAGTAGCTGACGTTGTTCTTGGGCTCGTTGAGTATCCATGATCACTTGTTGCTGAGCTTGAATAAGTCGAACAGATTCCGCAAGTTGCTGTGTAGTGGAACCCAATGCGACCAGTTCGGGTGGCACGGATGACGTCGGTGCTGCCGTGGGTGTTGGTGGTGTAGTCGAAGGAGGGGCTTTTGAAGCTGGCCTGCGCGGTCGATCTATTCTTTTGTCAGAGCGAGGCCTGGGAGCTGCCTTAACTGCAGGAGGCCGTGGAGGAGGGTCATCTGGAGAGACCATCAATGCGTCCGTTTGTAATGGAGGTTGAATGTGATGAGGTGGGTAAGGAGAACTTGGCAAAGGTGTCGGTGGCATAGTCGATGTAGGTGGTGGAGTCGATGCAGGAGATGGAGTCGGAGGAGAAGGCCAGGCAGGTGGAACGGTGGGTGCCGTAGGAGATGGGAAAGTCGAAGGAGTGGTGTGCACCATAGTGGGTTCGGAGGCCAAAGGCGAAGGCATGGTGGGAACGAGCTGTGGGCCTGGTACTGCATGAGGAGCCGGAGACAATGAGGTAAACGGCAACGATGTTGGTGTTGATGTAGACGGCATGATCGAAGCTGAAGAAGACCATGTAGGATGCAAGGCCGAAGGATGTCCAAATAGATGTGCGGTCTGCGATGATTGCGGCAACGTCGAAGATGCGTTCGCAGGTTGCGGTGGAGCAGGCCATGACGTCGGAGGAGTGGTCCACGGATACATCGCTCACGAAGAATAATGAAAAATAACGAAAATGCAACGACAGGATTCAGTTCCTAGACCTACTGTTCGTGCAATTGTGCCATAACAGGCCCGATGTCAGGTCGTGCCCCAATGGCATAAAACAGCTTTCAAGTTCCATCGAATTAGATGCACAAAATGTTTCACCTCACCAGACAACCATCAAAAGAAAGAATCACCACACCTGAAAGTCGTGTGCCTGCCTGGTCCATTTTCATGTAATGTTGCAAAATGTCGCTGTGAAAGTGCTGCAGAATAAGAGGTTTCTGAATGTTCGGCACAACGTCACTCCGTGGGAGAGAATTTCACCAGGATCTCAAGGGACGACAGGAGCCGCGGGACTTCACAAAAGGTGCAGAACAGAAAGGCTGACTGTTTCGCTTTACTTAGATGAATTACTAAATTAAAATGTGTTAATTCGGCAGTCAGGACAGTCATCACTCACCCTAAAAAGGGTTGCCTCAAATGGCTCCGTGGCACCATGTCGGAGCCACCATGGAAATCACACTAGACAAGAATGGATCATTATATGATCCGGCAGGAACTGAATCCTGAAACATGCAAACCAGCCTAGATTATTAGAAGAATAAAAGAGCCACGTGAGGTACTGCTCGAAAACGTTGTAGGGCATCCGATATTGTCAAACGTAGTCATAACCAGATTCCATAGAGTTTTGACCAGCATGTTGAAATCCAAAATAATGTTTCGGCGATTGTTTCACAAAGTAACCCATGATTCGTCGGCGACAGGTCTCGGCGAAAATAGGTCAAAAAATATATATAATGCTGTCGGCGATATGGTTTCGGCGAAGATCTGAGGAAGGTTCTGATGCATGTAAATCTCAAAATTGATTCCAGATTGCGACAACAGTGCAGCAAACAAGACAGCGTGTTCAACAGTTCAACTTGATTTCTGCAGGTACACAGTTGGACGTCTCCAACTGCTTCCCATGACATCACTAGCTTCGTTGGCCAGCGTCGTGATGCCATGCGCTGGCCCCCTGCAAATTAGTGAAAACCAATAAGAAGTTTTACATCTGTTCAGATGGTACACACACACACTAGACAAGATTGGATCTTTGAATAGATCCATCAGGAACTGAGTCCTGTAACGTGCAAACCAGACTAGACAATTAGGCCTAAAGTAGATCTCGTGGTTGTCCTTCGCGAAAACGATGAAGGTGTTGCAAAATTATCAAACGTAGATAAAACCAGAATACAAAGGTCAAATAATCCATCATGACATCCAAAATCAGATTGCGGCAACCGTGTAATTTTCATGTAAAATAAGTTGTTTGGAAACAGCATGGTGGTTCTCGGGTTCGCCACGTCCCATTGCAGAAACTTGACATGAAAATTTTCATTTGAAGCAGGTACGTCAAAGGGACATCTCCCTTTGATATCACTGTGACTTCTGGCCGTCTTCGTTGGCTCAGGAACCAGAGTCACACCTGTGCAAAGGGGAAAGGAAAGAAGGAAGAAAAGGGAGAAGTTTTACATCTATTTAGATGTTACACACACACTTGCTTGCTCAGAAACATCTTATCGAATTACTGATGTGGAATGCATCGCACGTGCAAAAACACTTCAGTTAAACCTGACAGGAGATAGTGAATGACTAGGCGTGAGAAACAGTGAAGAAGAATTCTTTCTACGTCCTTGGAAGATGCAACTGTTCCATCTGACGATGTCAGCAGTAAATCAGATTGCGAAAACCGTGCAAACAGGAAAGTAAACAGATTGTTGGAAACCGGCTTGGTGGTTCTTGGGACAGCCACGTCCCATAACGAAGAAATGAAGCAGGTACGTGGAGTTGATCAGACTCCATATCCTAGTCAACTGCATGGAGCTTCGTTGGCGACAGCCATGCAGCGACCCTGTCGCCCCCTGCTGTGACAATGTTCAAAATCAAAAAATCAAGAATCAAAGCAAAGTTTCCAAACCATAGCAAGCGAGTTAGAAGTTTTACATCTATTCAGATGTTCCACGCACACGCCTCGCTGCCGCGAGGCTGTTTTTTGGCAACTGCGAGATTGGTAGTGAAGCTCTTATCTGGACCCTGAGGCAGGATGTAGCGGTTAACGCAAGATCAAAATACAGGGAAGAAGCCTGCAGCTGAATTATCCGAGTTGCTCAGAACACCTTCAGCCCGGAGCAGTCAGACTCAATCGCTGATGTCGGAGAGCGCCTCCATTTGTTGAGCTTGATGTGACAAGTCGCGAGTGGTCTGTGCCAAGTGGCTAGCAAGGTGGGCCAAGTCTGCTGCCGAAAAGACCTGGATCGGATCGTTTGCTGGGTTCTCCAATTTCTCGAGAATGGCCAGGTTGGCCCCTCGGTCATTGTTGAGAATGTTCCACAAAATGGTGGCCAGCTGGTGGATCTGACTCGGTGCCGATGCGGGTGCTGCATAGACAATGAGGGAATCCGTGTCTTCCACATCTGATCCCGGCAGGGATTCTTGGCTTTCTCCCGCTTGGTTCGCGCTGTTGGACTCTTGCGGATATTGATGCCAATTTCCATCAGGGGGCACTTCGGGAATTTGGAAATGCCGACGCCAGTAGTTGGCTAGTTGGGTGGCTTGGTCCCAAGAGTCGATCCATCCGTTTTGATCAGCACGGATGTGACCAATGATCCCATTGAAGAAGAACTCCGGTTGCCTGTTTCGATGTACCCCATACCGATCCACTTCCGTCACCATAAGGCGGCGAAGCTCTGGTTGGGAGTTGTCAGCTTGAGGTGTTCGAACTTCGGTGAAGTAATGGGCATGAAGCTGACGACGCGTCTCTGCCATTTCCATCTGAAGTGGATAAGCTTCTTCACGTCTTGGAGGGATCGGAGTCTGATGATCGGCAGGAGCTGGAATGGGTGTTGACGTAACCGCTGTCGAGTACCCGTAGTGGGAGGTTTGATCACTGGATCCTGCATGTCGGAGAGAAGGCCAAGCAGTAGACTCAGTGGAATCAGTGACACCGCGAGAAGGATTGAGTGAATCAGAAGGTGCGGCAGTGCTACTGGGATATCCATGAGTTCGAGAGTGACGACGTGGCATGCTCGTCGACGTTGAAGGGTACGTGAAACCGGCAAGCAGGGAATCACGTTTGGTCATGATACAGCTGGAGCCAAGGGCTGAAAAGGTACATAAAGGACAAGAAACCGAAAACACAAGGGAAGAGGGGAAACAAAAGCCAAAGAAGAAGCAATTGCACAAGGACCTTTTTATGTCCGTCTCATGGAAGCATGTTGCGGTTGGGAAGGGCTTCATGGCAGCTCATGCGCATGATATAAGGCTGAAAGTGAGACGTAAAATGTCGGATGTTATTGGGAAATAAAATGCCGAATTCTTGGCCTTCAGTCCAATGAGGACGATATTCATGAAGTAGGTCAACAAGTCGGTCTTCATTGCGGAGAGCGAAAGTGTCTCCAGTATCGTCTTGCCACCTGATGTCCATGGAGGACGGGGGTAGGTAGCGATCCCAGGTGTACCAGATGTGCTGGCTGATGCAGTATAGAAGGTTGTACACCGTGAATGATTCAAGACGGTGGGTATTGAGTAAGGCATTGTAGGTGAACAGGGCTCTTTCTTCCACCCTGCTGAGGGAAGGTAACACATCGCAGGTCGTGGCATCCATGACGTCATCATGGGCTTTGTTCATGAGTGGACGTACTGATTGAAGATCCACAATCACAAGTACTTTCCGAAGGCGAGGTGCAGGAGGTACTGCAGGTCTTGGATCATATTGTCGACCACGTTGTTGTGAGTGGCGAGATTGCCACATGGGGTCGTCCCGCGAACGAGAGCGTTCAGGAACGGTTCGTACATAAGTAGATGAATGAGCCATATTTGCTGAGGAGTATTCGAAGAGACAAAAAAGAAACCAAACCAAGAAGGAAGAACAAGAAAAAGAAGGAAGAAAGGAAGACCAACGGATGACAATAACATGTCAAGTTTGACAGCGGGCTGTGATGCACTTTTTCAGCATTGACATGTTTGTGATATTGGTGAATCCTCCGCCTCTGGTTCGAGGGGTGGGTTGACGCGACCGTGTTGGTCAATGACCCCAGGCGTTTGCTTCAGGATTCCCCATCTCAGTTTACATACCTGGGGATCGCGATGAAGTCTGGCACCGATCGTCTTCCACGAAGGACGGGACTTTGCGTCCTGTTTCATACTGATCAGCTCTTGATCATCTGCGTTGGTCCATGGACGGAATGGTGGATCACGAGGTGGATCAGCTGGATTTGGCTGGAGGATCCGGAAGGTGGGAGATGCTGGTGCCTTGGGGTTTGGTGTCAATGTGAGTGTGGAAGTGCCTGGAGGAATGGTGGAGGTGACGTGTGATGTTGTGTCGCCACGGTGGCCGTAGTTGACTTCCGTGTCGTGGGCGGAAGCAGCTACTGATGCTGCGTCACCATCAGAGTCATCTGAGTTGAGGCCTCCGGAAATGACCTCTGATGTGATGGGAAGTGGGCCAGGGTTGACCCCTCCCGTAACCATTGACATTGGAGTTTCTGGCAAGATCGACACTTTTTGTCTCTTCTTCGGTTGTGGGTCAACAGTTGAAGAGACCCTTTGCTTGGATCGAACCGGGACTGGGATTGTGGTCCGAGGTTTTCCACGACCAGGCTCAGTGCTTGATGGACTGCCCGGAGTAGGATCAGGGCCTGGATCCGTCATGAGAACTGGATTGCGTCCTTCCACAGGTGTGGTAGACGTATGGTCTCCTTCCATGTAAGATGGAGGGCGCATAGTGGTGGGACGAAGGTTTGGTTCAGGATTTACCACCATGTGTGACGGGATGCCCCCGTGTGTTACCATTGTTGGTGACAGTGACGATGGAGGTAAAGGAACAAAGGTGTGGAGGCCTCTTGATGTCGAGCGGTCAAGGCGAAAGTGTGAAGGAGGCATGGAATCTTCCCATTCAATGGAGGGCTCGAAAAAGGGGAGAAGCCCCGCCAAGTGGTTTAGGTGCATAATGGCCCGAGCCAGGTGGTGATGAAAAGCACGACCCTGAGCGTGATCCATCAGAGGGAACAACACAGCGAGAAAGAAGGTAAAAGCGGTGGTTGAGCCAAGAAGCTGCCAAGAAAACAAAAACAGGAAAGCAACAACCAAAAACAAGAGGAAACGAAAGGAGAGCAAGAGGAAGCCCGAAACAAAAAACAAGAAACCCCCAAGGAAAACAGGACAAGCAAGCGGGAAGCCCACATTTGACCCTGCGATTGATTGTTCTGATGCTGAATCAAAAGCTGGTCAGAGATTGTCTGGAGTTCCTCCTTGGGAAAACCAGCACGAGTGTACAAATGAATTAATTGGGTCAGACCTTGTTGAACACGAAAAGCAGGGAAGGCACCCTTGATGACGATGTGGCAGCGTGAGCGGAAACCACTGAGGAGGACTTTTGGGGCGGAAGCTGAAAAGGGTGAAAAGACTTGAGAGATACTAGTCGGTCCCTGGTAAATCAGCTCCAGAGGTTTCGTTTCGAGCATGAAACCAAGGAATTCTTGGTCAGGTTCCGTCTCGAGAATGATGGGTTTTCCGTAGAAGCCTTCGTCCAGGAGGACTTCGTATGGTGCAAGTGCAGTGAGGCGCTTGTCACCGAATATGAGACGATTGTCAACATATCGGATGTGTCGAATGAACAAATGATGATTGGAGAGGAGTTGGTGGAAGGTACTGGACCAAATTTGTTCACTGATGGAAACGACCATAAGGCAGAGAGCCGGTGAGAGAGGGCTGCCCATGGGGCTTCCTCTGCTTTGACGGACACATCCTTGGCCCAGGGCGAAGGTCTGCATATTCAGTGCTGACCTGATCAATTCTGGGACATCTTTGATGACAATCTTGCGAGTGACATTGAGACGACGAAAGGTGCGTCCTTTGATGATGTCACCCGGATTGTTGGACTTTCCTGGATAGACCGAGAAGGCTTCATCATCAGGAACGTTCATTTTTGGACGAAGGAAGTCCAGGAGCATGAACCAGGATCGGACAAATCGGTCTTGGTCAATACTGGTGAAGAAGCCTGCCAAATTTTGGTTGACCAGAATCAGATCGGCATCTACAGGTGCTGATCGCAGAATGGACAGTAAGGTGTAGACGTCCCCTGTGGCGAAGTGGTTGGGACAGGCGGCTGGAATGAGTTGAAAAATGAGTCTGGCAAGGATATTGAGCATGGGTCGAAATGGAGATTCCACGAAGGAGATGATGGGTCGACCGCTACGGAATTCTTTCTTTCGTTTTGCCAGGATGTATCCTGATGGGAGTTGACGGCCAGAGCCCACTGCCCAGGGATAGGCTTTGCCATGTTGGCGATGGAGGGATTCAACAAGTGAGGACACAATGGAGGATGGTTCGTCTGGTAGTTGTTCGAATATTGATGGGTCTTGAAAGGTACTTTCGATGGATTGGTAATAAAGACATGGACAGTAGATTCTGAGTGAAGAGGCATGTTTGTCCTCACAATGGAAGATGGCACCGTCAAACGTGGACTGAAGTTGGTTGATGGAGGACTTTGTGATGTGGTTGGTGATCAGTTGAGTGTGTTCGGACCAGAGGTGATGGCAGAGGTCCGAAATGTTTGTCTGTGGCATGGAAGGTAAGCCATTTCTCTTCGTCCAGGTCTTGAAGCCAAGTCGCATCTGGTTGTGGTATTCCTTCTTTGACGGGAAGACTTTGTTGGACAAAGAACCTTCTGCGATCACTGCAAGCTCCGGTGGAAGTAAAGAGTGGAGAAGAGAGCCTGATAGGACCCAGTGTGGATCAGAAGGATTGAGTGCAGCACTTTTGTAAGGTGACCAGGATTTGCAACAACAGATTGCTGGATTGGAAGTCGACCAGTCCTCGATGGCTTGCTTGTGATTGCAAAGTATGTCGAGGACGGCAGCGTGCTTGATGAACACCATCTTGAAGGAAGGAGTGTGGCAAGGCACTTGGTGGTCCAACATTTGGAAATGCCATTGACGCAAGAATTTCTTCAATTGTGATTGAAGATTTGGGGAAAGGGACCATGGTGCCCGTAAAGCGGATGCCCTAGGGGCTGGTTTTCCGTGCCACCATTTGATTGAGGCATCGATGGCGGTCAAGGACAGCGTTCGAAAAGGCTCCTGGGTGTTGTTTGCCAGCCGACGAAGAGCATAGCAAAGAGTGAGACCCCCATCGTTGGATCGTAGCATCTTCGTTTGTTCGAATCTCGCCTTAGTATTTGATCCTAAGGCATGGATGATAGTCCAGAGTTCTAAACGGTTTTGGAACCGTGATGACGTCAAGACTTGGCGAACCAGTTGTGGAGTGAATTTGTGTTTGGCACGACGCCAGAGGGTGGCAAGGCCGAATTGCGCGTTGGTATTCAGAAGGGGTTTTTTGAGAAGACCCTTCTTTGGATGGTAGAATTGACAAATGAAGGGAAAATTGAGTCGAGGTTGCCATTCTTGAATGAGGGCCATTTCGAGGCTACGATAATCAACTCTGTCTGTGTAGATTGGGATCGGAGCCCAAATGTACAGATTGTCATGGTCATGCCAGTAGCGGAGTGCCAGTTCGGCTTGGACCAGTCTCTCGTTCGTGAGTTGGAAGTATTTTCTGGAGCGGCTGTACTCTCTGTCGAGAGTGTGATGCATTGCAGAACCCAAATAAAATTTGGGTCGCTCTGAGGCTGGAAAAATTGTCTGGAAAAAAGGTTGTGGGAGTGTAGAGTAGTGCCCCACAGGTGTTGAAGATCAGCACACCCTTCCAAAATTGACTTCAGCTTAGGATTGGGTCGAAGACCGTGGAGGATTGCCAGCACCATCATACGTGTTTGGATGATGCGAAAGCCCTGAAAAAGGTGGATGCTGTGAGTCATGGTGAAGGGAGTCAAAATGTAAATGACGAGAATCATCGAGTGAAGAGTGTGCAAATGGGATTGAAGCACCTTGTGCTTGAGTTTTCGACGCAAGAGAGGTGCTAGTCTAGCTGCTAGTCAATTGGTGAGACTGATGCCTGCTGTCATGGCTCGGAGGAGGTTTAGTGCTTCATAGTTCTTTCCCATGAGGTTGACAGGGATGCCCATCATGGCAGCAACTCGTTCGATGGTGTCCAAAGCTTCTGCCGGCTGCTTTTCCCACCACTCCTCCATTTTGGCAAAGTTGTCGTGCAGAACCTTCTTCTTTGGCTCCGATAAGTTGAGTTCTTTCAACCATTTGTTGAAAGCTCGGACTGCGAGAGATGGTGGCATGTTTTGAGCAAGCCACGGATTGACGGTGGTGGTGGCGACCAGCAAAGAAGAAGGGTCGAAGCCAGGTGGTGCTGGAGGTGCTGGGCTTTGAGAATTTCGAAGAAGAGCTGCGTGGATGGGTGCTGACGCAGGACTTGAAGCTGAAGGACCCGTGGTGTTCGGGGTGGATGGTTCACCCGTTGTTTCTCCAAGTTGCTGGCGCAGCTGTGCCAGTTGGCTTCGGAGTTGAGTAAGCTCGTGCTGGGTGTCAGGATCTGCTGTACGGGTAGGAACCCAGCTATGAATGAGGTCAGCGATTTGTTGTGCCGCATACTTGGTGTTGTTGGTCTTGTCCAGAAGCTTCCCATCCTGTCTGGCTTTGCAAGAGGGGACCTTGTCCATGTCTACTCCCTTGTTGCGGAGTTGAGTCAAGAGCTCCGTCATGAATACAGCAGCTGCGATGTCACCAGTCGGAATCAAGTAGAGTTCACGCGCATGAGCCAGCTTCCGAAGCCAGAAGTTGTTCGCCTGTTGATACAACAGGGCTGCCACCGGTAGTGTCAGAGGATCGCATCCTTCGATGTCCAGTTTTTGCGTGAAGGCTGATTGACGAATGCACCGAGGGAAGGTCAAGCCGTTGATCTTCTGATTGTCGTAGTGGTCTTTATCCTCTTGCCAATGAGGATTGGGGTCAAATCCATATGTGCGGCTGTCATCAACCGCTGTATGACCTCCTGGTGAGTACCAGCTTGACGAGGTTGGGACGAAGGAATGGATGGAGTGCTGGGTGATGCCGCTTGAGTGGGTGGACATGGCAATGTAGGTGAGCAAGGTGGAGTTGATGGACGAGTTGGAAATGGATATGCCAGAGTGGGTGGAGGAGACGATGGAGGTGCCGGTGGAAATCGTGGATTGGGCCATGTGCCCGACTGCGTAGCTGAGTTCTGACTCATGGATGGATTTCGAAAATAAGGTCCCGGCTGTGGCATGTTGAACTGAGGACGGAACTGAGGTCGAGACTGAGGCCTTGACATGAGTTGCGATTGCCAAATCGCCGTTTGCATGGGCCCACACCATCGAGGAAAGAACGGTAGCTCTTGTCGTACTGGTTGAGCAGGAGCGCCCGGTTCAGCTCGGTTGCGTCCAGGCACTGGAGATCTGGATCGGTCCGACTCCGCCATGGGTGCGCAGGATGATGTCGTTTTGGTCGCTGAAGAAAACTGACTGCAATTCATTAGGATTAGATCGACATCAAAGACATGAAACAAACTGCCGTGGAAGTAGCACAAATTACAGCGAGAAGCACATCCTGAATGAATTCACCCTTTCCAGCAAGAAATTCCAGAAGAAAAGATCCAAGAAACAAAAGAAAGAGGCAAAAAGAGAAAAGAAAAGCAACAGGAGAACGAATCCAGATCGAAGCAACCGTGCATTTTGGTCCAGAGTGTCCAGGAAATTCCTAGAAAGTAAATTCGGAATCCTGTTTAGGCCGAATGTCGCTAATAATACAAGAAGCAGTCTGAGTAAGACTAAGTGGTCAGCCTCGGCGACGGTCTGAGTATCGTTCCTCATTGCTGCGGTAGTTACAGTCATCTGAGGTCGTGTCACCAATGTCGATTCTCCTGGGACCTTTGAGGTCAGCCCATTTCAGAGCTATGAATTGTAAGCCCACGTGGTTGCTGTGCGCAATCGTGTATTTCTCGGACGTGTTGACTATGCCTTTGTCACCCACACCAAGTTGAGCTTTTTCGTTGCCTCCAGCTTTGAAAGCGATGTGCTCTTCGGATCCTCGATACATCGCGCCAACGGTGACATCCTGTTGGCCCTTGCCCTTTTTCTCCATGGAATCAAGGAGGGCCGTTTCTGCCCAGGCTGGGATCGTTTTGTCAGCATTGGAGACTTCTCTGCCAATGAAGAATGCCCCAAAGGTTGGTAAGTGGCACCTTTGTGGATTTTTGTGGTAAGACCAGTTTGCAGGTCTGATCTTGCCCTCCAAGAGGATTAGTTGAGCGGTTTTGATTGTCGTGCCGTGACAAAGTGCCCAGGTATGATTGTGTTGTTTGCCAAAGGGAGGTGGCATCTCGAAGCGACTGATGTCTGGCAACGGCATGACGAGTGCAAGCATGTTGGCATGGGGAAGTTCACGGACATGGCAGGTGGAAAGATCGTAGTCCGGAAGGAGGTTGGTGCTGAAGAAGAGTTGGACCGCTTTTTTGAGTACATCACCTGGAATTCTGGGATCGACCTGGTGAAGTTGTTCCATAGCCACATCGTATTCTGCTTGTTGAATGGAGGTGGTCGGCTGGGGACGTTCGGCAGCTGTGAGGTCATTGGCTGCAAGCATCCTCTCTGGATGATTCAAGGCATGTTTGATATGTCGAGCCCATTCATCTCTCGAGCCATCTTGAAGATTGATGGCAACATGTCCTGGAGGAACGGCAGTAGTAGAGACACGAGATTGGACTGAGCCTGATCTGTGTGGAGGTTGGCGTGAGCGGTTGGAATTGTGGTCGGAGGAGAATGCAGTGAGTGGTTTGGTGGAAGGCTTGGTGGAAGAGTCATGACGCTTTGGGGTAATCGATCCAACCCGATGGATGGGTTTGATAAGGAGTCTTGGGATAGTCCTTCCATTGGCTCCAGGATTTCCACTTGTTTGTGGAGGGTTGGTCGTAGGATTGGTAGTCGTACTGGGAATAATCATTGTGAGAAGATGGATCTTGATGGTAGTGTTGATGTTCCCACGTTGCAGGATGAAGAGTGGCTGGTCTGTGGCTGGGTTCATCCCGTACATGATCATCATCTCTGTCATGTAGTACTTCTCGTCGACGTGGAGAGGCTGAGCGCAATGTGACCGATGTAGCTCTGCTTGGACGTCTTGAGAAGTTCCTAGAAGTGGAACGTCGTCTCCTGTGTGACGAACGTGGCCGAGAGGAGCGATGTGTTCGTCTGGGCGATTTTCCTCGACGTGGGCTTCGTGGAACAGAGATTGGACGTTTGTCCGGTGCCCAACGATGCCGATGGGAGTGAGAACGAGAGCGACGATAGGATTGTTGTGGTGGTGGTAGAACTTCATCTGATGGAAGAGGATGACTTGGAATGGGTGGAGAGACCGGGATTGATGGTTGTGCTGGAGTTGGAGGATGGCTCATGTTGCGCTCTTGGTTCTTGTCCACAAAGGCCTGCATGCTTGATTCGACCGTGTTCTTCATCTGCTGCATCATCTCTTCTGCGCTGAAGGATGCGCTGGGTCCAGGTGGTGTAGATTGAGTTGCAACCGGTGTTGGTGGTTCCGGTGCCGTGGGCGTATAGACTGAGGTGGATGTGAAGTGGATTGGTGGAATGGAAGTAGTTGTTGGAGATGTTGGATATGGGTTTGAGCTTGTGACGCAAGTTGTTGATTCAAAATGGAATTTTGCTCCCTGAGATGAGCAAGTTGCGCCTGAGTCTGAGCTTGAGACTGAGCTTGTGACTGTTGGCTCATCATATCACTTCCGCAAAATTGTCCAGGAGGCACTGCTGGTTGAGGTGACGAAAACGATGGAGCTGACCAGCCGTAGTTCCACATGGACTCCGGATAATTTGGCCAGCGACCAGGGAACATGGCACCAAGAGTCAGGTTTGGTAGAAATCCAAAATTAAAACATGACAAGATGCATCCACAACGCATGCAGAATTCGTGATAAGGCTCAAAGGCCCTCGGCATTCATTTCACAACCCTCTGGACAGCTTACGTGTTCAACCCCTGAATTACGTGCACAATTGAACCTCACCAACGACCATAAAAAGAAAAAATCACCACACCTGCAGGAATGTCCTGAAGCCTTCACATGGTCACATGTCATGGTGAAATTGTCGAGCTCCGTACTCTCTTGGGCATCATTGAAAAAACGGATGTTGTCGCGGCTTTCCGTAGGCTACTCTGGAAATGCAGTCACTCTGAAAAGGTGAGTCCCTGGTACAGCGGGCAGCTGTTGCAACACAACGACATCGACGAGTGAGACCAGGAAAGAAGGCCAGCAGTTCACATTACTTAGACGAATTACTAATTCAAAAGTGTAAATTCAGAGGTCGTTTTACTGTCCATTGTTAGCCTAGAAAGGCTTTCCCCGAAGGGTTCCTGCCAACTTGACGTACGCAGCGGGAGAAACACACTTGCTCAGAAACATCTTATCGAATTACTGATGTGGAATGCATCGCACGTGCAAAAACACTTCAGTTAAACCTGACAGGAGATAGTGAATGACTAGGCGTGAGACACAGTGAAGAAGAATTCTTTCTACGTCCTTGCTAGATGCAACTGTTCCATCTGACGATGTCAGCAGTAAATCAGATTGCGAAAACCGTGCCAACAGGAAAGTAAACAGATTGTTGGAAACCGGCTTGGTGGTTCTTGGGTTAGCCACGTCCCATAACGAAGAAATGAAGCAGGTACGTGGAGTTGATCAGACTCCATATCCTAGTCAACTGCATGGAGCTTCGCTGGCGACAGCCATGCAGCGACCCTGTCGCCCCCTGCTGTGACAATGTTCAAAATCAAAAAATCAAGAATCAAAGCAAAGTTTCCAAACCATAGCAAGCGAGCTAGAAGTTTTACATCTATTCAGATGTTCCCCACACACACACCCGGCCGGAGCCGGGTCAACCCTGAAAGGCAAGAGGAAGAAAAAAGCGGACACAGACGACGGGAAAAAGGCCAGAACAGCGCAGGGGAGAGGAAGGGAACGAACGGACCTCCAGAATCAACCTACGCGGCGAAACGGACCTGACAAAAAACAGAGCACACACCTAAACCCCACAACACATTACGGAGAAGCACGGGGGGAAAAAAGGAATTAGGGACCAAATGGGGGACTAGTTGGTGACAAGAGTAGAAAAAACAAAACAATTAACCTAAAAAAGGACTCAGTTCCGCCTATCCAAAATGTCGTGCGTTACTCCCCTTCGGGACTGTGGTCAAGTCGTGCCGCAATGGCATAAACAGCTGTACGAGTTCCAACGAATTAGGTGCACAAAATGTTCAACCTCACCAGAAAACCATCAAAAGGAAAAAAGACCACACCTGGAAAGTGTGTGCCTGCCTGAATGGTTGTTTCATACTTCAAAAGCTTGAGCTGCAGCGAGAAGAAAGAAGTTTCTGGTTGTTCCGAACAGCTTCACCTGATAGGAACGCAGTTCACTCAGGTTCGAATGGGACCGCAGGGGCAGCAGGACTTCTCGAAAAGTGTGAAAAACAGAAAGGCCAACTGTTACCCTTTATCTAAACGAATTACTGATTGAAAAATGTCAATTTGGTAGTCGAATCGTTAACGGTCACCCTAAACAGGGTTGCCTCAAATGGCTCCATGGCACCATGCCGGAGCCACCATGGATATTACACTAGACAAGATTGGACCTTTGAATAGATCCATCAGGAACTGAGTCCTATAACGTGCAAACCAGCCTAGACAATTAGACCTAAAGTAGATCTCGTGGTTGTCCTTCGCGAAAACGATGAAGGTGCTCCAAAATTATCGAACGTAAATAAAACCAGAATACAAAGGTCAAACAATCCATCATGACATCCAAAATCAGATTGCGGCAACCGTGAAAAATCATGTATATTTCGGGCTGATGACTTAGGACTTAGGCCACCATAGTGACATAGGATTTTGTGCACCAAGTCCTAAGTCACTGGTGTTCTTACCAGGTGATTTGTGTGCACCAAGTCCTAAGTCACTGGAGTTGTGATTGGACTCAAGCACTTTTTAGGGTTAAAAAAAAATCTTCTCTTAATAACTCATCAGAATCTACATACTTACATGACATTACAGTACAGTACATTACATCACTACAATTCAGTAAAGTACAGTACATTACATTACAATACAGTACATTACATTACATTGCAGCACATTACAGTACATTAGTACATTACATTACATACATGCACAGGACTTGGTGCACAAAATCGTATGTCACTAGACGGGCACAAGTCCTAAGTCATCAGAACCTACATACTTACATTGCATTACAGTACAGTACAGTACATTACACTACAGTACATTACAGTGCCTTACAGTAAAGTACAGTACATTACATTACACTACAGTACATTACATTACATTACAGCACATTACAGTACATTACATTACATACATGCACAGGACTTGGTGCACAAAATCGTATGTCACTAGAGGGGCACAAGTCCTAAGTCATCAGAACCTACATACTTACAGTACATTACAGTACAGTACATTACACTACACTGCATTACATTACAGTACAGTACATTACAGTACATACATGCATAGGACTTGGTACACAAAATCGTATGTCACCAAAGGGGCACAAGTCCTAAGTTCATCAGGACCTACATACTTACAGTACATTACAGTACAGTATATACAATACATTACACTACAGTACATTACATTACATTACAGTAAAGTGCAGCACATTACATTACACTCATTACACTACAGTACATTACATTACAGTAAAGTACGTTACATGACATACATGCAAAGGACTTGGTGCACAAAATCGTATGTCACCAGAGGGGCACAAGTCCTAAGTCATCAGAACGTACATACATATATTACATTACATTACAATACAATACATTACATCACAATACATAATACGTTGAAATATATATATATATAAACAGAAAGAATAAATATAAAGAAATTATATTTATATTTATTCAATTTATTTAATTGCTTCAAAATAATGTCTGTATATAAATCGAAGGAAAAAAATAAAATCACAGACTTTTTTGAAATATTTTTTTAAAGATGGGCACAAGTCCTAAGTCATCAATTTGTTCAACGGTTGGCTCGAGGACTTCGACCCAACGACGGGGTAGTGCAACGGAGACCACAATAGGGAAGCACAACGGGGAAACAAAACGGGAAAAAACAGAGAAAAATGAAAAGTGAAAAAAACAAAAAATATATTTGTATTTTTTAATTTGTATAATTGCTTTAGAATAATGTCTGTATATAAATCAAAGGAAAATGAAAATCACAATTTTTTCAAGATGGGCACAAGTCCTAAGTCATCAGAACCTACATACTTACATTACATTACATTACAGTACATTACATTACCCTACAGTACATTACATTACAGTAAAGTACAGCACATTACATTACACTACAGTACATTACATTACAGTACAGTACATTACAGTAAATTACATTACATACATGCACAGGACTTGGTGCACAAAATCGTATGTCACCAGAGGGGCACAAGTCCTAAGTCATTCCTATGTCGTCATGGTTTTACGAGCGGTCCATGCCGCACTAAAAAAATCAAACATAGTTTCTAATCTCATACGGACACCTGATGGGTTGGGACTTGTCCAGGGAGGGTCCGACGCATGATGAGATAGGACTTGGCCACCCCGGGGTATCTTTCACAAGTCCTAAGTCACTTGCTTGAAATATAAAATAAGTTGTTTGGAAACAGCATGGTGGTTCTCGGGTTAGCCACGTCCCATTGCAGAAACTTGACATTAAAAAATTCATTTGAAGCAGGTACGTCAAAGGGACGTCTCCCTTTGATATCACTGTGACTTCTGGCCGTCTTCGTTGGCACAGGAACCAGAGTCACACCTGTGCAAAGGGGAGAGGAAAGAAGGAAGAAAAAGGGAGAAGTTTTACATCTATTTAGATGTTACACACACATACACACACACGCACGCACGCACGCACGCACGCACGCACGCACGCACGCACGCACGCACGCACACACACACACACACGCACAGCAGCATACCCAACCAAAGAAACTCCTGAGCATCGATCGCAGCGCTGACACTGAAGACATCCGGCTGCAAGGATTTCTGAGCCATCACTACTAGCTGGCAAATGGGCAGGAGCCACTGTCGGTAGCTTGCAGACGCGCACATAGCCGTGTTGAATAACCTCAAGCCAAACCCGGCCAAGCAACTTCAATCAAGATAGAAAAGCAACAGCAGACAAACATTCTAGACATTTCATACCCCAAAGAATCTCAAAAGCATGCTGGACGGCTTCACTACTATTAGAAGCGACCAGCTGAGGACTCTTGCTGGATGCACATGTGAAAGCACTCACTGAATACTGCCCCTGCTCTCGTTGCTGCTGGGGCTCAGGTGGAACCTGCATGTTCTCATATAAGTAGTAGTACCCGGGCAAGCCGGGGGCGGAAGTTTCAAAACTATAAGACACATAAGGCAAAGTAGAATGTGGCTACAGGACAGGATGTCAAGCAACCCCAGGCACAATCTCTTGGTGTGTAAGTCATCTGAAATTTCTTGCTCTTCGCGCCTCTTACCTCTTGGACATCCCTTGCTTTTGGCGTCTTTTTTGTTGCGATTTCCCTCTAATCTCTTCTCAGCTCTTCTCGGCTAATTTCAGGTCATCTCGGCCATTCTCAATTCATCCGAGCTCACCTCAGCTCTTCTCACTCTTCTCATATCATCTCAGCTCTTCTCAGTTCACCCCAGCTCACTCCAGCTGATCTCGTCTCATCTCAACTCTTCTCAGCTCATCTCTTCTCTGGTCCAAAACCTGTTCCAAAACCAGATCAGGGCACCAAGGCCAAAGCATATTTTTCGGTTGGAAAATAAAAAATCATCCAGCACCCATCGTCGCAACCTTGGGGCAGCAACCCCACTTCGATTTGCAAGCACTGAGTTGCCCAAAGCTGCAAAAGAGCAACATTGACGCAGCCACCCAACTAGAACAGCAGCAACAAAGCAACATTGACGCACTGCGACATGGAAGGAGCGAGTTGCAAGAGACAATAGAACCAGGTGCGCAGCAGCAACGCAAAGCAGCATTGACCCAGTAACCCCACTGCGAAGTGGAAGCAGCGAGTTGGAAAAAGATAAAGGAACTACGTTGGCAAGAAAGCACCAGGAAACCCTTTAAACCGTCAGTTCCACAGCCGGGGCCAACTCGCACTCCTCACGCGTCAGACTTCCCGCGTCCATCTTCCGAGGCACGTTTTTTCCTGCAAAACAAACGATTTCGCGAATCCGCCACCTGTCAAACATGCATGCCGCACCGACTTCCTTCAAGTTGTGAACACGAAGCGTTCGTTTAAAAAACTGCAAATTGAAGTTGCAAAAAAAAAAGCTTTCGTGGGAGACGTCCTCCCAAAAAATAAAGTTGAAGCTGTGGAAAACACAAGCATGTGTGAGTGCACGAACGAGTGGGTGAATGAAGGATTGAATGAAGGATTGGATGAGGGATTGAGCGTGTGAGCCAGCCAGCTATAGTGAACGAGTGGGCACGCGTGAGCGAGCGATGGAAGGAGTGAGTGAGGGAGGGAGAGGAAGGAGAGGGAAAGGAAGGGAGGAGGGGAGGTGGAGCGGAATGGGAGTGGGGTGCGTGGGAGTGTGGGAGTGTGGGAGTGAGGGAGTGTGGGAGTGTGGGTGGGTGTGGGAGTGTGAGGGTGAGTGTGGGGGCGTTGGAATGTGGGAGTTTTGGGATGCGGGAGTATGGGAGTGCTCGACTGTGCGAGTGAATGATTGAATGAGTGAGTGAATGAGTGAGTGGGTGAATGAAGGAAAGAAAGAATGAATCAATGAACGAACGAACAAATGAATGAATGATCGACCGACTGACTGGATGAAGGAATGAAGGAATGAAGGAATGAAGGAAGGAAGGAAGGAAGGAATGAAGGAAGGAAGGAATGAATGAAAGAAAGGAATGAATGAAAGAAAGAAATTAATGAATGAACGAATGAATGAATGAATGAAAGAAAGGAATGAATGAAAGAAAGGAATGAATGAATGAATGAATGAATGAAATGAATGAAAGAATGAAATGAATGAACGAATGAACGA
>CAMXCT020002148.1:2500-13960 GCA_947184155.2 Cladocopium goreaui | reverse complement strand
TGAACGAATGAACAAATGAACGAATGAACGAATGAACGAACGAACGAAGGAACAAAGGAACGAATGAACGAATGAACGAATGAACGAATGAACGAATGAACGAATGAACGAATGAACGAATCAACGAATGAACGAATGAACGAATGAATGAATGAATGAATGACTGAATGAATGAATGAATGCACGAACGAACGAACGAACGAATGAATGAATGAATGAGTGAAGGAAGGAATGAATGAATGAATGAAAGAATGAATGAATGAAGGAATGCAGGAATGAAGGAATAAAAAAAAAAACGAAGAAACCAACGAACGAAGGAACGAAGGAACCAAGGAACGAAGGAACGAAGGAACGAAGGAACGAATGAAGGAAGGAACGAACGAACGAGCGAATGAAGGAAGGAACGAGCGAACGAACGAAGGAAGGAAGGAATGAATGATTGAAATCGAGCTCTCGCTACGGTCTCGTGCGCCTTTTGCCGACCTTATCTAGCAAAAATGTGAAACCGAGCTCTCGGTACAGTCTCGTGCACATTTTGTCGGCCTCATCTTCCAAAAGGGCTCCGCGCCCCTCATTTTTGTTACGATTTTGTGTGATCAACTACATGATGATGATGTGGTTGACATATGAAATCGCACTTTCGCTACAGTCTCGTGCCATTTTATGTGAGATTGAGCTCTGGCTACGGTCTCGTGCACATTTTGTCGACCTCATCTTCCAAAGGTGCTCCGCGCCCCTCAGCTTTTACGATTTTTATGTGAAATAGAGCTCTCCCTACAGTCTCGTGCACCTTTTGCCGACCTCATCTTCCAAAAGTGCTCCGAACGTGACAGTTGTTTTACGTTTTTATGTAAAATCGAGCTGTCGCTATAGTCTCGTCCACTTTTTTGTCGACCACTTCCCCGATCGAGCCGCGATGATTGGAATGCTGCCCATGACAATCGTCCGTAACTCGGAAGTTTTCAAACTAAACTTCCTTTGATTATATATTCATTGTATATCATATATTCTTAAATATATATATATACATATTATATATGTATATAGAAAATATTATAAAATCATCATTATATAATATGTATATATGTATACATATAGAGGAATCATTATACATATGTCTATAACATGTATATATGAATATATCATAATATATTAATAATATATTTATTCTACATATATTATATAAATATAATCATGTATATATATATTGTATATAGTATATATATAAGTTTACTCCAATCTAATTGCATTGTCCTATAGTTTTCTGCTGGTCAAGGCACGTTTTCAAAAGGCAGCTCCAACTGCTGGTCTTCGCAAAGCTGGTTCTGCTCATCGTGAACTGTGCAACCACAGGCCCAATGGTGAAGGATGCAGGCACCATCAGATTTCGAATCAAGAAGTTCATTTCGGGGCTGATGCGAGCGACACAGCTCAAGGTCTTCACGGAATCAAGCAAACGTTCAAGTGACAGAACTCGGAAGAACTCCAAGAAGCTCAAAAAGGGCTCAGACCAAGTTATGTCTTGTATTTGTTCCATCACGACGAAAAGCTGAGCGCATGTGATCAATTGATTTGCACACAAGGCCGCACCCAATAGCGCACTACGATAGGATCCGCTGGTTCGATCCGTCAGCGCTAGCACGATGTGCAAAATCCCAGTCCCGACTAGGACCAAAAGAGTCAGAGCCACAAGCTTAATGTAATCCCCGCCTTTGCAAGGCATGCACTGTTCTCCAATTGGCTGTAGACCTGGAAGGCAAGAGCTGCAAGCAGGGCTGGAAGGGTCCCTGCCCTCGGCGCAGGTTTCTGGTGCTCCACCCGGGCACCTCAAACTGTTGCCAAAGCACCGCAGAACTGCCCCAGGATCACCTGAGTTGGGAGCTCATGCCATGCTATGCCACGCTATGCCAGGTCCTTTATAGTCCCCTGAAATTTCTTCACAACCTGCCTCGAACAAATACACAAACGGTCACCTAAATAGTAAAAAGAATCCAGAGTCTTGATGCCTTGATGCCTTTGATGCAAGATAAGAGTTCACTGGGAAGAAAAGGCATGAAAAAACTTTCTGCCAAGACACCCAGAGTAGAGTAAAAGCCAGGTAAGAGTGTCAGGACTCCTGAGCCTGGACAAGAGGCGCCCTCGATGCAGATTTCGCATTGACCGGCTGACAAATGCCGTCCTTCAACACAATGACAAGAGCCTGCTGATGTCGCTCCTTCAAATTCAATCCATTTCTCTTGACCCCCAGCTTGCACAGCCTTACTTGTCGTCCAAAGCTCTTCAGCTCCACAGCTGGAACAACCTGTTGCTCCAGTGGAGCTGACGTAAGTCCCTCGCTCACAAGGTGAACAAGTTGCCTGTCCAACTGCAGCTGCAAAGGTGCCAGCCTCACATTGGATACATTGGCTCTGACCAAAGCCGCTTTGATGAAAACCAACTTCGCACTCTTGACATCTATAGGTTTGCCTCCCATCCTGTGTGAAAACCTCTGAGAAACGTCCTGCGGCACAAACTTGACAGTCGACCGCTTCGGCCAAAGATGCGACTGGCAAGCCTTGAACGTCAACCAGTCCATATCCTGCAGAGCAATCGGTTTTAACTGGCATCCACTTCCCCCAAATGTCGCTTTTGGTTTTCACCCATTGACAAGCTGCATCACCCAATATCTGGAGCTTTTGATCAGCAGTGGAGTTTATTGCAGTGGTTGCCAGCATATCCAGCAACTCACCTACCTCGAGTTTCATCTTCTGCACAAACGTCCTCACTCTTGGCGCTGAGATTTGGAGACCGACGTTGGCAAGCTTCGCGATGTACACTTCCTCTCCGCCTGTTCGGAAATCTCCCTTCAACCATCCAGCTGCGCTGTGTGGTGGCAATATGAGCCTGGCATGCCTAAGGTCAAGCAATGTCTCGTCTGGTTCAAACCAGTAATATAGTATCCGCTGGTTTCGAATCGCCTTCATAACGTTGGTCCCAGTGGTCCCGTGTGTCAGCGCCATCGGAATTCCATAGGCTACTGACCACTGCATCAATACGACCATGTATCCAGGTCCATTTTGCATTACAGGGATGCATTGAGTGTAGTTATGTCGGCAAGCAGGTGCGATCCAGAAAGCAGGTAGTTGACAATTTGCTGAATATTGGCCATTCCGCTCCACTACGCCATCGACATCGCCTGTCCAGTCGAGATAATTCTTCATCTTTTCAGAGTCTGTGGGTTCCAAGGGCCAGCCGAGAAAGGATCCGTTGCAAGGCTCAAGGTCTGCCTCCGGCAGATCCCACAAAGTGTCAAAGTATTTGTAGGGCTGGTGGAAGGACATGTTGTAACTCTTGTAGTATTCCAACGCCAACCCAGCATTCGCTGCACTTTCAAGCACCGATCCTTTGATGTAAAGGCCATCACCACCCTGATAGCCCATAGAGCCTAAATCTTCGGCTACTTGAGGATTTTGAGCTAGGAAACCCTGCCAAAAAGGAAAGACCGGACTCAACCAGGTGTCCAACACAACATCAGTTCTTGAGGTTTTCACCTGGCAATCAGAGCTCTCGCACCCTGCCAAACGTGAGATTCCAGCAGTAGTGTCGAAAATGGTTTCTGGAGTCACGAGGGCATGATATCCTAACACTTCAGAAATCAGGATCTGCGCAATCTGACTGGTCACAATGGAGGACCTCCAGGCGAATATGGTCAGCCGAATTGGACTTTGCTCGTTGCTGGCATTCAAAACATACAAACGCTGTCCTTCCGGTATGCCATTGGGCAAGCACAGTTCGGCCCGGCACAAGGCAGTCAGGAATAAGATAAAAACGCCCAATCCAGGCAGACCACCCAAAAAAATCATTGACCTCGGCTTGCAGAGCACACTGGTTAGGTTTCATGCTTTGGATATTGCCAGCCTAGGGCCTGCTGTTTCAAGCCTTTGGGTCATCCTCTGAAATGCCCATCTTTCTGCAATCAATTTGGTCAGATTCTTAGTTCCTGATTCTGAGGGGTTGCATCTGGTGTTTTCCAACAAATAGATTGCAAAACATACTCAACAAATAGATGCTGAGGGCTACACTACACAAGGCGTCGAGCACACTGAAGATGAATTGTGTGACGTCAAACGAAAGAAATATCGGAAAAACAACAGCTCAATGTACTTCAGCTCTGTCATCCTAAGGCATCCGTTGCTAGTCAATGTGCGATTTTCGCTGCTAGTCACCGTTGGTCGCTATGTTCCTGGGAGACTTTGGACTGTTGAGTTGTGTTGAACTTTCTCACCTAGAGGCACCACTGTGAGCCACACAGAGGCGGCGAAATTCTTTTGCCAGGCTAAACCTCAGCATACATGCTATATGGCATAAGATGCATAAGCTGTTGAAGAGAGCAAACCGACTCCAGGATACCATGGAGAGAATCTTCAGGATTAAACTGGCCTGTGGAGTGGGATTGCTCGGTTGATGCTTCAGAACTTTCAAGCAAACTTCCGCAAGCTTTCATGATGATCCAGTCTCAACCTTTGGAGCTGGCAGAGAAGCTCTACAGCCTTCACAGAAACCACCTGACCAAAGCTTCAGGTGGAGAGTTCTGACGGCCATTGGAACAAGGCTCTTGTGTTACAATATCACTCCAGTGAAAGAATGTTACTCTGGTGCAAACATGTCATTCCAAAAGTTTAAAGCCAATTGCATGGACTCTACAAGACAGCACCATTTGAATACAAGGGACTGGACGCTTGCACTGGTTGCACACAGGGCATGGTCTCTGGATATTTACACAAGCATTATGAATGGTGAATGACGAGCTTTCTACAGTAGATGGACGAAAAAATCAATCAAACCCTGCAGACGTCTACCAAGTAAAACCCCAGGCCCAAAATTTCAATGCTGCGGCCCCAAGTGCGCAGCCCAAAGGCAACATTGAAATTTGGGGATGCAGGGCGACAACAATACAGCAGGGGTTTGATTTCATCGTCCATCTACGGTACAACGCTTTCATTGAGAGCGCCTTCATGTGGTCCTGTTGTGTTCAACATAGTATGCGATCTTTGCTGCGTATCACAACGGTGTGGCATTGAAACCAGAAGGGTTATCATGGAAGCGCAGTGCCAAAATTCTTCCAGCACACGGCGGGCACGTTGACTGAAAGATGCTGTCAAGACACTACAGAGAAAGCCGCAGCAGCCCAGTCTCTTTGTGCTTCTCAGACCTGGGTTCAGAGATTTCCGCATTCCTGGGGAATCTGGAGGCAATACTGTGCATCCAAATTCATCCTGTTCACTTTCCACTGCTTGCCTAGCCTGCCCGCCTGCCAATCCTGCTTGTCATTTTCCACACGCACACACACAAAACACAACTCAAGCATCTCCAACTCCTGACTAGGACAAACATTTCGCTTCGCGAATTGAACATAGGCTGGAGGCTCAGCAACTGATTGAATGTATCACACTTGCATTTCCTGAATATTCTATCGTAGATGTTGTAGATGTCTGGCTACGGGCTTTCGCGTGCCGAGCCATCGAAATACTTTTTGCTGTACAGGGACTGCACCCAGCAGTCCGACTCCTGGAAGGCATCTTTGCCTTCCATCTGGCAGGCTGAAATTTGCGGCTGCGTTTTTTAATGTTTCATTGGATTTTGTCATATGATTGTCCCTTATTGACCACTTACGCCTTTGACCACTTAAAATTCTTAAACTCCATAAATCAAATCGATCCTCGCAGCCCAAAAATATGTTTCGGAACAGTGAAACTACCCTTCTCTGCCAAAGCTGGGCGCTGGTTTGTACAACGAATCTCTAGCGTGACAGGTCACAAATCAAATCCGCCCACACCGCTTTGGCGGTGAAGGCGTGCTTATTGGGGGGCAAAACAGCAACACTAAATGCTCAATGACATTTGTTAATATAGCAGTCGCTATATCAGCTTTAGCTGGGGGGGGGGGGCCAAAAACGGTTTCGCACCGAGACCAGAATACGGTGGTGTTTTCGACATTTTTCGAGGATTTTTGGGTGTCTGAGCGCAAGAGGGTATTGAAATGGAATTTTGGGTCATTTTGGTAGCTTTCCGGCAATGGAAAAACGGCCAAAAATGAAAAAAACATTGTACATAGCAAGATTTTGCAGGGTTTTTGGATGCCAGAGCATTGAAAACACTGCAAAAACAAGTGTTTTGGACTGACGTTATAGCAAAAAACGTGTAAATTACCGTATGCTTGACTGGAAACATTACAAAAACACTGTCAAAAGCAATGTTTTGGAAGGATTTACTGCCTTTATGGCAAAAAACGTGTAAATTACCGTCTGTTTGACTGGAAACATTGGAAAAACACTGTCAAAAACAATGTTTTGGAAGGATTTCTATATATATATGTTGGAGTTGGCTACCGGCATTGGAACATGGAAAAATTGAAGAAAACACTGTAAATAGCGGTATTTTCAACGGTTGGGGAGATAAGGGAATTGGAAGCATTGTCGAACATGATGTTTTCGACCGGTTTTATGGCGACAAAAGTGTAAAGTACCGTGCTTTGAAGGAAACCATTGCAAAAACATGGAAACACATTCAAAGAACACGGGATTTGGGGGACTATCTAGGCGTCGTTGTCTAGCTATTTGAAATTCCGCAGCTTGGAGAGCCTCCAAGGGAGGGAAAAGTGAAAATTCCATAGCTTGGGAAGCTGTCACGGCGGGGAAAAGTGAAAATTCCCTAGCTTGGGAAGCCCCACGGGGGGGAAAAGTGAAAATTCCCTAGCTTGGGGAGGCCCCACGGGGGGGAAAAGTGAAAATTCCCTAGCTTGGGGAGCCCCCACGGGGGGGAAAAGTGAAAATTCCCTAGCTTGGGGAGCCCCCACGGGGGGGAAAAGTGAAAATTCCCTAGCTTGGGGAGCCCCCACGTCGGGGAAAAGTGAAAATTCCCTAGCTTGGGGAGCCCCCACGGGGGGGGAAAGTTCAAATTCTTAGCTTGGGGAGCCCCCACGGGGGAAAACCACCCTTAGCCCCTCTCACGGACCTAAATAAACCTGCGGTGTGGGCGGCCACCCCACGCGAAGCGGGGTGAATATGACTATCATAGCGACCGATAGAGAAACACGCCAAACGTGTTGCAAACCGCGCCTTTCTGCACCAAGCTGCGTTTTGCAGTGGTGCGAGTGTTCACTATCATTCGTGAAACCAAAGAGAATTTCATTCTTCTTTTCGGCGCAAATGTATGATATGTATGCAATTACAGCAAGGGTTCATCAAACAAGTGATGCTCGAGACTCGAGATGCTTGAGCTCTGAATAGATGTGATGTCAGTGCTTTGAAGGCCAACTTGCCGAGGAAAATCGGGTCAGGACACGTCAGGACAAAGATGCGTGACCTGTCAACATGGTCAGCACCCAGCAGGAACCGATGGTAAGAGAAGTCCACTGCCAATCAAAAGCCGACAGCTGGGGCAAAGACCCAGATCTCTGATGCCTTGCCAAGTGTCTGGAGCCTCACGGAAAGTGCACCGCAATAGGTCTGCAAATGGATAAGAAAACAAAAGCAGCCCGATGCTTCGCTGCTCCTGTTGTGAGATCCACGAAAAATCATGCCATGTCCAAAATCTGTCCAATAGTTCCCGCTTTGTTCCCGCTTTGACCTCCCGGCAAGTCTGCAGCCAACCCAGCCCTCCATGCCTCGTAGTTGGTTCTCTCCATGAACTTCAGCAAAGCAACACTGGGTCCGTCCTGGAAAGGTGGCTCAGATTGGTTACTACTACCAAAGGTGCCTAGGCTGGGGTTTGGATGTCTACAGTTTGTAATTGTCTAGATGTTTATATATCTACAAATATATCATCCCAACAACCCTTCAACAACCAGCACTGTAGCAACATGAAGTCGCAGGCCTCTACACCGAGCATATCCCTTGTGCGCTGAAGCAGTCTTTGTGCAACCTTTCAGGGACCAAGTCCATGCTTTCAGCAGCCAAAGCACCCAAAGCACAGTCAAAAACCCTGGTACCCTGCTGAACATCAAATTGATTGCTGGTGAACACCAAAATAGCTGCGGTTTGTGGGTGTGATGTTCATCGCCATATCATGGGTTTTGACCCATGCACAATTCAGCTTTCTTTAGCTCAGGTTTCACTAGCAGCAAATGCGGGATTTAAAAAAAGAAACGCTCAAGCAGAAAGAGCACCTGCCATTCACCCTGGGAGTAGTTCTGGTAGCCCATGTTGAACACCTGACAGAGTGAGAGAGCTGTTGTGCATGTCCTTTCCACTATGTACCTTTATTTTGCCTGAAATATTCAGAGTACCCTCCGAAACACCTGACATGCTCAAGGTGAAACTGTGCGTTTTTCTGCTGGCTCATTCTGAAGGCAGCAAAAAAATCCAAGCTCCCCACATGAATAAACTCAAGGGTGTAGCGGAAGCGCATCGAGGCTATGTCTAGCGGACGATGGCAATGAATATCTTAGATTGCAACTTCATGGAGGCACTGGCAAAACCAACTTGAGTAACTTGAGATTCTTTTTTCTTAGCTGCCTTACTCATTAACATTGCAACAGTGGGGTCATTTTCTGCCTGCGTTCTCGTTGAACAGATTTACCATCTTGACCTAAGTGTCATGCGCAACGCAGTCTTGAACTGAGGCCGAGCAAAGCAACTGAGCTCGCAGACCCCGTCGGCCCACTTCTGCTCCTTCTCATTTTCCAAGAATTGTCGTACCTTTTGGAGAAAAGTCAAGTTTGACTCAAGCTGTGAGATGATCAGTCCGGTCTGCTCAGCTGATTCAATTGATATTCAGTTGATCACGTTTATGAGTTTATGATAGTTTATGGGCTTGTTAACGCTTGTTAACCATCCATTGTTGTTTATGGGTTGAATCCCTATGTTTCCGGGTCACCCAAAACTGGCCTTGAATCTATCTCGGGTTGTCCAGCGCTGAGGACCAAGAGGCTGCTCAACCTCGAAGATTTTAAGTATAGGAAATGTGGCAGAAAACTTATGTCTTTTACCTGCAATTTTTATTGGGGGGTATCCTGAAAAAAAGAACCCAAAAAAACCGTTTCTGGGACAGTACTTTCTGCCATCATCACTGCGTGGATAGAGCACCACCTAGAGCTCCAGGCTGTAAGGCCCAAGTAGTCAAGGTCTATGACGTACAAATCCATGGGGACAACGGACCTGGACAGCAGTCATCCATAGCTAACACCGTAAGGTGTGTTGTACCAAAAGCAGACTGCTTAATCTGACATCATCAACACGTGATCAACACAAATCACTGTCACTCGTGTCACTGTCACTCGTGTCTTGGGCTTGTGCCCAGTGATGATGACTCGATCAATCAATCGGCATTTCGTCGCCATTGGAGTGGAGCAAATTGACACCACAGATTCTGCAACCTGAAGTGGCAAGCAACACCATCAGGCGTGCGGCATTTGAGGATGTGGTTGTTGATCACTCGAGCACTTCATATTCAAAGCTGCTGGAATATACTTTTACTTTTAACATCCCTCAATGTGCAGCTATGCGGTCCAGAAGTTTGAGGTCAAAGCCAGCACACTGACACCATAGATTTGTGTGGCACGCTCCACAGTCTCAGCGATGCTGACCTAACACAAATGGAAACGCGGTGTCACCCTTTCGTATAGAGGACGTGTGATATGACTCATATGACAATGGCATTCGTGACTGAAGTTGTGAAACAGCATCCAGTAAGCTTCTTGCATTTGGCGATAGGTAGGACGCATCGATCTTGAACTCGCTGCCAACTGCCCCTGCAAATTGCACTTCTTGCTACTGCATCTGTCACGTTCTCATTACAATCTCGAGACCTCAATACCATGCAGCAAACTCAAAAAGCAGGAAGGCTCTGCCTTCAATGGCCCAGCCATAATGGAGGCCGCTGCTGAGGTTGACCCTGACAAGCATGCCATTCTGCCAGAATTTCTGCCAGATTCTTTCAGTCCCAGTATTCCCCGTATTCCCCGTAGTCTCTTACCACCTTGACTTTTCTCTCATATACATGTGACATCATGTGACTGATCTCCGCCCGCCTGCAGTCCTTTCCAAGCCGTTGTTGTAGGCCCGGATGACCTATATAAATTTAATCAAATTTATATAAACATCACAGTGCAAAGCCCGGCTCAAAAGTCTCAAAGTTTCTGAACTCACGAGATTCGACCTCTGTATGCTGCCAGCACCGGTGTTCGGTGAATGGCTCCCAATATCCTGGAATCGCGCACTTGGCAAATGCCGTTGCCGTTTCGCTTTCACAGAACTGCTATGCCACCCTTTTTTGCCCCGATCTTTTCGACTGTGCTGGTCTTCTCCTTGTGAACGCCAGGATGGACATGTCAGCAAGCTTTGATACCTGAACAACCAAAGCATTCCAAAAGCTGATCACACTGGTGGCATTCCAATCATCCAAGCACCAACCTTGTCGATGTCACCCATTCGCCAAATCACCAAGAAAGTGTCACCTCACACTTTCTTGAGCAGCTTAAGCATGTAAATCAGGCTGGCATGCTGAGGTTGTTTCACAGCCGATTTTCAAACAGCATTTCAAAGGCTGGCACCGTTGTTCTTGTTGGCTGCTCCGTGAAACTCATCTACCACTCCGTGGACGATCTGCAATCAGGTCAATTGCAGATTTGGTCAACTTTAGCACAGCTCAACACGTCTGAACACATGCTTTCATCATCTTTCATCATCTTTCATCAGTCCCTGGCTGCGCTACGAAACGTCTGGTTGAACAGCGAAGCACAAGACATCTGCCTCTGCGATCTGATTCACGAAGGTCATGACCTTTGCCTGGAGCACCTGGCCACGTTGCAACTAAAAGGGAATTCCACAACGTTTTGGCATGTTTTGGCATGTTGCCATTCGAAAACTCATTGTCTCAATCAAGTTCAATTCGAACAATCAACAATCTCCTATATATCATTATATTATGTATATATATATATCATATCCAATTAGCAGGTCCAATCATTTATGGATTCTAACAATTTAAACCAACCAATTCACCTGTTACCTGGCAAAAAAAGAGCTGCACCTCAGTAGCTGTGCTGAAGTCTCGAATGCGCGTCGCACCAATGATGCACTCCACACGGGTGCCTTCCACCATGGCCTGGCCATCAGCGGTTCTCGGACAGCATGACTCATCATGACTCAGCATGACTCAGCATGACTCAGCATGACTCAGCATGACTCAGCATGACTCAGCATGACTCAGCATGACACTCAGATCCTCAAAACAAACGGCTCCGGGCATTGCTGGGCATTGCTGGGCATAGTGCGATTGAAGAAAGCCTCCTTTTTACGAAAACATTGTCCCTTTTCAGAAGGCAAACCAGATTCAAAGCTTGCCAAGGCACATCAACGCAAGCGCTGTCGACGCCATGCATGTTGTGCTCAATGATGTTCGCACCAGCCTGGTGCGAATTGAGAAAACAGGCTGGCTACATCTCTGGGTGCTTTGAAAACTGAGGCCTCCCCGAAGCCAA
>CAMXCT020002147.1:108673-113212 GCA_947184155.2 Cladocopium goreaui | reverse complement strand
CCGACCACACTGTACCCTTTCGGACCACCCCCCATCCTGCGTCTCATCCACTTCTGCAAGGTGATCCTGACCGTGACCACCAGAAAATCGATACATTAGCATAGACAGCATAGAATATGCCACACGATAAGGGTGGTGGTGTCTGGAAACCAGACAAAGGATGAACTGATCAATTAGGTTTAATTAATGAATGAACAAACGAGAAAAACGGATGCAAATAAACAAATAAACAAGCAAAACATGTATGTGCGCACACAAATAAGTATGTATATATATATATATAATACATTAAAAACATCTGTGTGTCCGTATGTCTGTATGTCTGTGTGTATGTATGTCTTGTCTTGTCTTGTCTTGTCATGTCATGTCATGTCTTGTCTTGTCATGTCATGTCATGTCATGTCATGTTGTCATGTCATGTCATGTCATGTCATGTCATGTCATGTCATGTCATGTCATGTCATGTCATGTCATGTCATGTCATGTCATGTCTGTCATGTCTGCATGTCTGCATGTCCGCATGCCTGAATGTCTGCATGTATGTCTGTCTGTCCTGTCTGTCATGTCTGTCATGTCTGTCATGTCTGTCCTGTCTGTCCTGTCTGTCCTGTCTGTCCTGTCTGTCCTGTCTGTCCTGTCTGTCCTGTCTGTCCTGTCTGTCCTGTCTGTCCTGTCTGTCCTGTCTGTCCTGTCTGTCCCGTCTGTCCCGTCTGTCCCGTCTGTCCCGTCTGTCCCGTCTGTCCCGTCTGTCCCGTCTGTCCCGTCTGTCCCGTCTGTCCTGTCTGTCCTGTCTGTCCTGTCTGTCCTGTCTGTCCCGTCTGTCCCGTCTGTCCTGTCTGTCCTGTCTGTCCCGTCTGTCCCGTCTGTCCTGTCTGTCCTGTCTGTCCTGTCTGTCCTGTCTGTCCTGTCTGTCCTGTCTGTCCTGTCTGTCCTGTCTGTCCTGTCTGTCCGGTCTGTCCGGTCTGTCCTGTCTGTCCTGTCTGTCCTGTCTGTCCTGTCTGTCCTGTCTGTCCTGTCTGTCCTGTGTTTCCTGTGTTTCCTGTCTGTCCTGTCTGTCCCTGTTCTGTCCTGCGTCCTGTCTGCCGTCTTTCCCTTCCTGTCCCGGTCGTACTGTCTGTCCTGCTGATCATGTCCCTGTCTGTCTTGTCTGTCTGTCTTGTCTGTCTGTCTTGTCTGTCTGTCTTGTCTGTCTGTCTTGTCTGTCTGTCTTGTCTGTCTGTCCTGTCTGTCTTGTCTGTCTGTCTGTCTTGTCTGTCTGTCTTGTCTGTCTGTCTTGTCTGTCTGTCTTGTCTGTCTGTCTTGTCTGTCTGTCTTGTCTGTCTGTCCTGTCTGTCTGTCCCGTCTGTCTTGTCTTGTCTGTCTGTCTTGTCTGTCTGTCTTGTCTGTCTGTCTTGTCTGTCTGTCTTGTCTGTCTGTCTTGTCTGTCTGCCTGTCTTGTCTGTCTGTCTTGTCTGTCTGTCTGTCTGTCTTGTCTGTCTGTCTTGTCTGTCTTGTCTGTCTTGTCTTGTCTTGTCTTGTCTTGTCTTGTCTTGTCCTGTCTTGTCTTGTCTTGTCCTGTCTGTCCTGTCTGTCCTGTCTGTCCTGTCTGTCCTGTCTGTCCTGTCTGTCCTGTCTGTCCTGTCTGTCCTGTCTGTCCTGTCTGTCCTGTCTGTCCGGTCTGTCCTGTCTGTCCTGTCTGTCCTGTCTGTCCTGTCTGTCCTGTCTGTCCTGTCTGTCCTGTGTTTCCTGTGTTTCCTGTCTGTCCTGTCTGTCCTCTCTGTCCTCTCTGTCCTCTCTGTCCTCTCTGTCCTCTCTGTCTTGGCTGTCCTGTCTGTCCTGTCTGTCCTGTCTGTCCTGTCTGTCCTGTCTGTCCTGTCTGTCCTGTCCTGTCCTGTCTGTCCTGTCTGTCCTGTCTGTCCTGTCTGTCCTGTCTGTCCTGTCTGTCTGTCTGTCTGTCTGTATGCAAGTCTGCATGCCTGCATGCCTGCATGTCTGCATGTATGTCTATATGTCTTTCTGTCTGTCTGTAACTCTGTATGTCTGTCTTGTCTGTCTGTCTGTCTTGTCTGTCTGTCTGTGTCCTGCTGTCTGTTGTCCTGTCTGTCCTGTGTCTGTCTGTTCTGTCTGTCTGTTCTGTCTGTCTGTTGTCTTGTCTGTCTGTCCTGTGTCTGTCTGTCTTGTCTGTGTCTGTCTTGTCTGTCTGTCTTGTCTGTCTCTTGTCTTGTCTGCATGCCTGCATGCCTGCATGTCTGCATGTCTGCATATCTCCATGTATGTCTGTATGTCTGTCTTTCTGTCTGTCTGTATGTATTATGTAAGTATGTAATTATGTAAGTATGTAATTATGTAATTAATATGCATAAAAAGGCTCCATGTTTGTCTCCGTATCATGTGCGTAAACATTTACGTATCGACATACCCGTTATTTGTATGCCAGCACGTAGGTGTTGCCAAGTCGGCCAAGCGTACAAGTGTCTGGTGTTTTCTATGTTCTTGCTTGGAGTTGAGGTTTTGCAGCCGAAGCCAAGGGCGGCGAGTGCACAATCATGGCAAGATCCGTGTGGAACAGTTATATACCTTTATTTAACGGAAAAAATTGGAAAACGTACAAACATGCTCTGTCTAAGGTGGACGAGTTCAGAGCATCGTTTGCCACGTGTCTGAGAGGCTCAACTACAAGGGCTGAACATTTTGGCAACAGAATGCTACCGAAAGCTCAAAAGCGAATGGCGGGACAAACGTCACCCAAGGGCAAGTTTGGAGCCAGATCAGCCAGCACGGCATACAGAAAGGATCAAACCTTCTCAAGCGGCCAGGATCCATCGGTCATGAATGTTTGCTGTTGTGAACGCAGAGGGGGGTACTTCGTGGATTCGCGCCACAACACAGAACATGCCTCAGAGTTCACGACCTGCTCATAGAAATTTGCCGAGGTACTCTTGACTTGACTATACTTCTATAACCTGGTTGGTGGTTTCAACCCCCCTCTGAAAAATATCAGTCAGTTGGGATTACTATTCCCAATATATAGAAAAATATAAAATGTTCCAAACCACCAACCAGTAACTGTCTTCTTATATAATTGTTTGCACATCATGTTCTATTACTTCTGATGACCCCAGTCGCAATACTGGGCCCGTCTCCTCTTTGAGCGGTTCACCTTCTTTGACTCCGATTCCTCTGTAGCAAGTGCAAAGAATCTATCTACCCCATGCATCCCCATGCTTTGCCGGAAAGTAAATGTTTTGTCACTTGTTTCATGTTGTTTCTAACACTTCGGTTCCTGCCCACCTTTTGCCGGATCATGGGCACAGGCTAGTCACAGCTAATCACAGCTAATACACAGTACAGCTAGTCTCAGCATCTGGCCGATTTGCATGGATCGCAAGTCAGACAAGGCTGAACCTGTGGGCAAAATTTAAGTGTGACAGTAAGGGGCAGGGTTTGGAACCTTTGCGACTGAAATCCCAAACATGGCAAAACCATCAGGAACAATGAATATAACGAATTGTATATAACAATAATGAATCAAATTGAACAAATCAGGCTTCGATTCTCAGACACCAACAATATGTTGCACAAATTGGATCATCTTGCACGGTGCACACCGACAGTGTGCCCAGGCACTGGGTGGGTGTGTTTCAATGTTTCTCTCGTGTGTTTCTAATGTGTTTTGTTATTCATGTAATTTATATGTATATAGCTATCTGTGTATAGCTCTCCGTATAGATCTATCTGTAGGCGATCATATATATATAGGTAATACACAATATGTACACTATTTTGTTGACGGTTGCTGCCATCATATCATCATTATACTCATCATTCGTGCCTTTTTGACTGCGCTCTCCTATATTTGTATTGAATGTGTGTTCTTGCTTTTTCTGCTTTTAGATCTATATAAGCCTTGACAATTTTCCGCAACAAGCACTTTTGGCGCCCGGAGCTGCACTTGGCGCTGCCAACAATTTTCATGTGCTGCAAATTCCAAAAATGTTCGGCGCATCTGTGGGCTGACTTCTCCTAGGCAAAGTCGCCCAGCTGAAATAAAAAGTCACTGTGAAGCCAAACAGCAGCAGGGCATTTCAACGTCACGTTCCAACAGGACATCAAGCAAGCTGACAGACCGACCTTTCTCATGCTGGTTTCACATGTTCCCTTTCGAAGCACATGGATATGAAAGCGTACACCTTGAAGAGCTGCAAAAAAGAATATAAAGAATCAATAAACGTAAACATTTAGCGCCTGAGCCCACTTGAATGACCTGCGCCAATATGTGTCAATGCAAATGAGCACGGGAAGCTCCCGACTCAAATGTTGGTGAAACATGGTGAAACATGAGGAACAAGACGCACGCTAGGAAAGCGGACCCCACACTCAGATCCCAAACCTGGCTATGCTGATGCTGCTAGAGAACCTTCAAGGAACCTCCTAGAGCACTCTAACCCAAACCCTGCTCTCTGGAATTGGCCCATGCTGCTTGTCAGTTGAAGGAGTGCAAGAGGTTCGACAATCTGATAATCAATGATGATCTATAGAGCGCCACCATGCTACACCGCA
>CAMXCT020002147.1:81173-103673 GCA_947184155.2 Cladocopium goreaui | reverse complement strand
TGACCCCTGCGCCTCGGCCTCTTCAAGTCACTTTTTTGGTTGGTGAAGCTGAACATGTGTGTTTGTACCCTTTTGCAAAGTCATGTAAAGAATCATACCCCCTCAAGTAATCATGGTACATTTCTTCCTGGGGTTTGACATTTAGATATGTTCTAGTAAACTCCCATTTGATCCATCCACCTTCAAATTCCTGGCTACTAACCTTGGGAATTCTACAAACTTACCCATTATCAGAGTCATTCATGATTGATTTCCTGATGCCTTACATACACAGACTGATAGATCAACCCCCTCAATCACAACAGACAGAAATTGATTTCCTGCCACTGTACGTCAGGAAGCTTTCAGGAAAAAAAACTGGGCCTTTTTTGGTATGATATTTGATTCCTGGCCCCGTATCATGCCCCTGGACCCTCACCCACTGTCTGCTAGATTTTTGGAAAATAGTGTTTTTTAAAAAGCGTACTGAACCCCCAGGGAAAAAAAACTGGTAGTACAGAGGAGGATATTGTTGAAGAAAACCATACGGAGTTCATAACTGTTCAAAATTAAAATCCAGTGAGCTATCGGATTCAACCTTTTTACAAACCACTGAAATGCATTAAAAAGTATGATCACAACCTTTATGTAGATCCTACCCTCTCCTGTTCGACAGATTGGCCCAGAGATTTTTTTCCTGTACCCCAACCTTGTTTGGAAAACCATGCAATCCTGGCAAGCAAATCTTCGAAACATATAAAATCCTGTGGTACAACCTTATGTTACTAATCCTGCTTTCCTGGCTCCAACATTTGTTTTCCTGAACCCCAACCTTGCGACATCCATTTTTTGATGATTTTTACCTGACTTGGCATTTTTATTCGCCGAAGTGGAGTCACAGGAAAAAAAATTACCGGTAGCACGGAGGATCATGTATGTATGTATGTATGTCTGTATGTGTGTATGTATGTGTGTATGTGTGTGTATGTATGTATGTATGTATGTATGTATGTATGCATGCATGCACGTATGTATGTATGTATGCATATTTGCATGTGTATATATATATATATACGCGTACATATATACATATATATATAGATATAGATATATATGTATATGATTGTGTATGCGTATTGTCCATGTGTGTGCGTGTGTGTGCGCGCGTGTTGGGCAAACTATTCTCAATACGAACGTTTTTTCCAATCTAGATTGAAAACATCAAGGTGGAACAGCTTACTGCATGGGATTCTCATTTGTACACTCAGAGGTGTCCATCATCTCCAGGCCCCTGCGCAGTGAAGCGACTGGATAAAAGAAATTGAGCGATGATTTATTTCACCATTTCGAGAGTCCACCTTTCTGCTTTCAACACCTTCTCATGCCTCCTTCTCTTTCTGACTTGGACTGTTTTTCCCCTTTTATGTAGCCTTTTCAAACTCGCTTCACCAAACGTTCTGATGCTCTGCTTTCAGGTATTCCCAGAAAAGCGGGCAGTGACGCACTGCTTCAGGTACCCTTGTTGCAAGTTTTGCCCTGACTTGACAGACCTCTTTTGCCCCTGAGGGCCAGCTGATTGCCCCAGGGCTGGTAGCAAACCACTGTTGATTTGCAGCTGCACCTGCAACAGAAAAAACGAGAAAAGGTTTCAGGTTTCTGGAAACACCAAACTCAAGATGCAGCATTGCCGCAGGGTTGGCGAAAAGGAGACAAGAAAATGCGATGTCAACGACATGTTCTTGAATGTTCTTGACATTTAGAAAACGTCTGAAGCCACTCAGGACACGACTCTGTGCAGCATCTCGTACTCCCTCAGCATGCAAATCCAGGCCCACACCCCTGAAACTATTGACCCTGTGTGCCCCCCGCTGAGGAAGGTACGTCTTTTCAAAATAAACCTACCACGACCTACCTAATCTGTACCTCACCTACTATATACTATCTATCCAATCTAATCCCATCATCTTATCTAATCTAGACTAAACTACCTATGCCCTGACCAGCATATATATATAATACATGTGTGTGTATACAGTGTATACATAAATACATATCCAGAGTATATAGGCTCATCTAGTCTTGTCCAATCGAGAAAAAAATTAGCCGCATCACGTCACATCTTGCCTCGTGTGATGGAACTTCATGAATCGATCTAGTCATCTCTCTCTCTCTCTCTATCTCTCTTCTGCAATCTGGTGCTATGTGTCTGTCCGCTTTACTTGCTGTTTGAGCTAGTTTTTGGGTAGCCAACTAGACCCTGGAGGTTTTTGAGTTCGACAAATTGTGTCACGTCAACCGGGCGCAAGTGACTTTGCTTTTGATCTTTGAATCCCTCGTCGCGTGTCTTCGGCTTCAGATGAAGGCGCTTCACGATTGACAAGTTCCATAGAGCCAAAGTAGTGCACAACAGTATCTTATAATTTGTATAATCGTAATGCATCATGTATATTCATTTATACACTAGCATTCTGAGCAGGTTTCGTTTTGGTAGAAAAAGGAGCCACTTTGAAGTTTGAAGAATGACTTGCGTGAGCCAAGTCTAATATCCTCCACTCGCTCAACTGATCGCATGATGTGGACCCCTCAAGTCCCAAAGATCCGTGGCCCGTGGCATTCTGAGGTGAAGTATACACTGCACCGCGACATTGTCCACCCACTTACCGTGCCCCTACCTAGAGAAAGCGCTTTTGTTACTTGCTGTGTACCACTTTTCAGCCACTTGACATCTCTATGATTTCATTCAGATGAACTACATGAGAAGCACAATGGAAAGATGCGACCAACAAACAGAAACGACACATGAGAAACGAAGAAAGGAAAAAAACGAAAGAAAGCACGGATGAAACATGGACAAACGAATGTGGACGGATGGCTTTGCAAGGAGGAGGGATGCGCAGAAAAAGGATAGACAGACTAGCAGAAGTTTGGACAAACAAATGACAAACAAATGAAAACAGAGAGGCGGGCAGCAATGATTAACGAATAGTTTCAATATGATACAACAAAACCCGGATAGAAATATATATATATAAACGGGATGAAGCAAAACAATCAGGCTGTGTATTACTCAGGTGCTCAACAAACAAAACAGCATTAACAGGACAGGATACCGATGGATGGATTGTGACATTGACTTTACTGATCAATTATTGATGGCTTGGCTGATGGCTGGACGCCCTAAACACGTGTGTGTGTGCGCGCACAGTGTGTGAAGATTTGGCAACTTCCAATCTGTGGGTTTTTTCAGATGCTGTCGATGTCTCCAAGTGCCAAGGTACCGGATCTGATTTCGAAAGCCCTCGTTGATGGAGATACAATGCCGTCGGGTCAGCACATAGGTGTGGGCTTGGTCTGATGGAAGATTGAACTTTTCCATCACATACCTTCGCCAATGCCAAACAGTGCACCGACTATGCAACTCGCATTTGTAAAGCTTTAGCAAAAGGTCTCACACTCTCGACAAACATCCTGCCAAGACCTGTAGTGTTCATGACATAGTGCCAACATGATTGCAGTATTCATCAAACTGCATCCAAGAAACGCAACAACAAGTGCGGCAGACCGAGACATGCCTGAGATCCAAGATATCCCTGGATATCCCTGGTGAAAGGTTACCCCTCAATTTCTTCCCCCCCTTGAGGCGCAGTGCTCACTTTTGAATTGGCGTAACTTATCTGACTTATCTGCTGCACGTTGCCTACTCCAAGAGAGGATCTATCTTACCGTTACTATCTTGGTTTGGTGGTGCCAGTGCCAATGCGGGGGAACCGTTCGGAATGGTCGTCTGCGCGAGACTCGGACTGACATCTGCCCGAAACTGCATTGTCTGTATTCAACTGACTATGCCTTGTTGCACTCACAGCTGGCTTCCACATCCCTCAATGTATGACTTGCTGTTGGTTTTTATCACATTGCTTTGAGACCAACTTTGTCCTGGAACTGCACAATGGATACAAACCTCTTGCGGTGAATTCTGCTATGAAGCACACGTTTGCGAAAAACAGTTGCTGTGTTTGGTAGTCCAAAACGAGAGCAATGGCAAAAGACCTCAAAGATCTGAAAGGATTAAAAAGGGTTAAGCAAAACGACACGAAGGCAGAATCTAAACAACATAATCTAACCGCTATGAAACTTGAGAAGGAAGAAACGAAAGCCAGCAGCACAGCGGAGAGGGGTGTGACAAAGGAAGAGATGAAGTGATGAAGTGAGAATGAGGCGGGGAGAGGGAAACTGAGTTACCAAAGTGGTTTCCTGGTTGTCGAAAAGGGGGAAAGGAGTTAAAGGATGTAAAAGGCACTTGTAGAGGAGGGGTGTGCGAGACGAGTCGCAATGCCTTTTCTTCGCTGAAACGATTTCTTTAGAGTGCTACAAGTCATTGTTACATTCGAAGGATGCAGCTTCAGCGCTCCTGGAATATCTTGACACAAGCAGCGAAAACTAGAGAAACCCGGAAATCCAGAACATCCTGGTCCTGACATAAACCCATGAAGTCACAGCTCTGGCACTGTCAAAGCCAGATCCCACAATATCACACTATATGATGGTAAAAGCTACATCGGTTTTCCAGTGCTAAACAAGCCTGCACAAGAAAATGCATGCACTTTAGTAACTGTCAGTATGATACCGTATTCTTGTAAGTGTTCACAGTCCCGAAAAGGTGCATTCAGGGGGCCTAACGCAGTCATGGCACCAGCATTGCCATGAACTAAGATCCGACCACCTCTGGCGAGAACACCATCGAGGAGCTGCTTCACATTTGGAAAGAAGCGAATGATGTTCTCAAAGGGGTTGTCACCTGCATGCATGTCGGAGCACAAAGGGCAAGGTACCGAATAAATCTTCACATATGTTCGAGTGTAAAGTGCGTGCATAGGGCGTATCGTGACAGGATTTATGAATGTGTAAAAGAGGGATTGAGAAATAAATGGATGGGTGGCTGGAAGGGCAAATGATTGACGAATGGATTGATGAATGATTGATGAATGGACAATGTGAATGCGGGTACCTGTATGCATCCTAATATGATATATGCAATATAATATGTATGAGATTGAGTATGTAAGTATGCATGTGTAGATGTACAGTATCTGTGCCTGTGTGTACAGGAACCGACAGAGTCAAGATATGTCAAGATATGTCAAGATTGCCACCCTCAAAGGTGGGACAGGCCTGCAAAGTCCTCTGAAGTGAAGCTGGGGAATTACATGTAACTACTGCATAGTAATGCTACTTTCACAACCAGACTTCCTCTGACCTACTATGACTGCTCCAGCGTAAAGATCCGTTAACCAATTTGCTGAGGTCTGTTTGCTGGGCGTTCTCACGCAGCAACGAACTGCATACCCTCCATACCCTGCATATCTGTAGACAAGCGACGGCATTCCAGCACCTCCAGGATCAAGGATGCAAATTTCCATGTGATGGCATTCTATGTGAGAATCATTGGGAGAATTATTTGTATAGATACTTCATGAACCTTAATGATTAATCAAAGGAAGTTGGGAAGCAATACTTCCGAGGTACGGACAAATAGAATTCTGAGTCTTGAAATGATGAAGGGTGGTGCGCGATTGACACTTGACCTTGAAGGGTGGTGTGCGATTGAGACTTGACCTTGAAGGGTGGTGCGCGATTGAGAAAGGGTGGTGCGCGATTGACACTTGACCTTGAAGGGTGGTGTGAAGGGTGGTGTGCGATTGAGACTTGACCTTGAAGGGTGGTGCGCGATTGAGACTTGATCTTGAAGGGTGGTGTGCGATTGAGACTTGACCTTGAAGGGTGGTGCGCGATTGAGAGTTGACCTTGAAGGGTGGTGTGAGACTTCACATGACCTTGATGAAGGGTCGTTGCAGATCGGATTGAGACTTGACCTTGAAGGGTGCTGCGCGATTGAGACTTGATCTTGAAGGGTGGTGTCGATTGAGACTTGACCTTGAAGGGTGGTGCGCGATTGAGAGTTGACCTTGAAGGGTGGTGTGAGACTTCACATGACCTTGATGAAGGGTGCTTGCAGATCGGATTGAGACTTGACCTTGAAGGGTGGTGTGCGATTGAGACTTGACCTTGATGAAGGGTGGTTGCAGATCGCATTGGAATGGCTGCATGAATGTTGCATGGGTTATGTTTTGGGGAGGAAGCCGGAGCACGAAACCTTGCGTTTTTCCGTGTAAAGTGGCTGCAGCCGGCGATGAAAGGTACCTCGTCTGTGCGGCGGGTGCGGCTGCGGTCGGTTTGCCTTTTTTTTTGCCGCATTGTAACGGTGGCTTCAAGCTGCTTTGGGTGTGCTTGTGTGTGCGTAGTTATAGGGTGTTTTGGAATCTGTGCTTGCAGATCGCATTGGAATGGCTGCATGATGTTGCAAGGGTCTGTTTTGGGGAGGAAGCCGGAGCACGAAACCTTGTGTTTTTCCGTGTAAAGTGGCTGCAGCCGGCGATGAAAGGTACCTCGTCTGTGCGGCGGGTGCGGCTGCGGTCGGTTTGCCTTTTTTTTTTGCCGCATTGTAACGGTGGCTTCAAGCTGCTTTGGGTGTGCTTGTGTGTGCGTAGTTATAGGGTGTTTTGGAATCTGTGCTTGCAGATCGCATTGGAATGGCTGCATGATGTTGCATGGGCTATGTCTTGGGGAGGAAGCCGGAGCACGAAACCTTGTGTTTTTCCGTGTAAAGTGGCTGCAGGCGACGATGAAAGGTACCTCGTGTGTGCGACGGGTGCGGCTGCGGTCGGTTTGCCTTTTTTTTTTGCCGCATTGTAACGGTGGCTTCAAGCTGCTTTGGGTGTGCTTGTGTGTGCGTAGTTATAGGGTGTTTTGGAATCTCCGGTGGCAGATCGCATTGGAATGGCTGCATGACTGTTGTCATTTGGTGTTCTGGTGTTGTTATGTGTGTAGATACGTGCAGGTTTGCGACGTGATGCTGCGAAACGCATGGTAATGGCTGCGTCAAGGTTGCTTGGTGCCGCGGCTGCATGCGTAATACTATCGTCTTTTGCAGCTGAAGATTGTAAATCGTATTGGAGTGGCTGCATCCAGGCTGCGACAGTGATTTGTCAGAAGATTGTCCCAATTTTGGCGCTAGTAATTTTCCTTTTAAAACTCCTTTGAAAAAGTGCTTCAAAATCGTCTTTTTTTCGTCGAGATCTGGTTTTGGAGCTGCAGTTTCCGACATAGTTCTATTGTGCTTTGCAACTCAGTCTCCACAGATCGCATTGTAATGGCTGCGTCAAGGTTGCTTGGTGCCGCGGCTGCATGCGTAATACTATTGTCTTTTGCAGCTGAAGATTGTAAATCGTATTGGAGTGGCTGCATCCAGGCTGCGATAGTGATTTGCCAGCAGATTTTCGCAATTTTGGCGCTAGTAATTTTCCTTTTAAAAATCCTTTTAAAAAGTGCGTCAAAATCGTCTTTTTTCTGCTTTGGCGTCGAGATCCGGTTTTGGAGCTGCAATTTCCGACACCATTGCGCATAGTTCTAGTGTGTTTTGCAACTCAGTCTCTGCAGATCGCATTGGAATGGCTGCGTCAAGGTTGCTTGGTGCCATGGCTGCATGCGTAATACTATTGTCTTTTGCAGCTGAAGATCGTAAATCGTATTGGAATGGCTGCATCAAGGCTGCGAAAGTGATTTGTCAGCAGATTTTCCCAATTTTGGCGCTAATAATTTTCCTTTTAAAATTCCTTTTAAAAAGTGCGTCAAAATCGTCTTTTTGTCGCTTTGGCGTCGAGATCCGGTTTTGGAGCTGCAGTTTCCGACGTCGTTGCGCGTAGTTCTATTGTGTTTTGCAGCTCAGTCACTGTAGATCGCATTGGAATGGCTGCGTCAAGGTTGCTTCGTGCTGTGGCTGCATGCGTAATACTATTGTCTTTTGCAGCTGGATCTCGTAAATTGTATTGGAGTGGCTGCATGAAGGCTGCGAAATGGATTTGTTAATTTGTTAGCAGATTTTCTCTATTTTCTCTATGAGAAGAGATCTGGAAGAAGGTGAGAAGAGATGAGCTGGGATAAGATGAAGTGTGGAGTGTGTGAAGAGTGCAGTGTGAAGTGTGGGGCGTGAAGAGTGCAGTGTGAAGTGTGAAGTTTGGAGTGTGGAGGAAGCAGTGAGAAGTGAGAAGTGAGAAGTGTGGACTTTGAAGTGTGAAGTGTGAAGTGTGAAGTTTGCAGTGCGAAGAGTGCAGTGTGAAGTGTGGAGTGTGAAGTGTGAAATTTGGAGTGTGAAGGAAGCAGTGAGAAGTGAGAAGTGTGAAGTGTGGACTGTGAAGTGTGGAGTGTGAAGTGTTGACTGCCAAGGGTGCAGTGTGAAGAGTGCAGTGTGTAGTGTGGAGTGTGAAGACTGCAGTGAGAAGTGTGAAGTGCGAAGTGGAGCTTCAAATCTGACATGTGCAACAGGACACCACTTTCGCAGAGTGCGCACGGGCTTGGCTGGCGCACGGCGCATGCAAGTTCTATAGATGAGAAAGGTCTCATATATATCTTTAAGGCAACTTCCGCCCCGCCTCGTGCGGGTACTACTGGTAATGATTATACAATATTATACAAATGCGGCTCAATTTCATAAGACACGTCACATAAGTCACACTTGCCCCCCTGGCGTGGGACTCAACCTCACCTCGTAGTGGATGAAGTCTGGGTATTTCGGACAAATAATTCCTATGGCGTGCTCAGGGGTGGTGAATGTGTTAAAAGCTCACCGAAGTGCAAGCTAAACATGTTTTAAAAGAGTAGCTGAAAGAAACTGAAGAATCTTTCAAGAGTCTCATGTCAATAAGAATCGGTAGAAAATGCAAAACTGCCTTTGATGTCAAAGCGGCTGGCTTCTTCTGGTGCTCGGACTACCAAAGCATCTGTAATGTGGACCCGCTTCAGGAACTCCTGCTCAATCGGTTCTGCTTTGCAATCAGTCAATGGCCCAGAAATCAACCCGCAAAGCAAACGCAAGCACAAGCCCCGACATGAGGAAACTAAGAAACAAAGATAGAAACATGAGGAACATATCAGAATTATCAAAATCTCATCAGGGTGTCATGTCTCTCATGTCTCTCATGTCTCTCATGTTTCGTAGATTTTCGAGCCATGGCTGTCTCCTGATCCCGCGCTGCCCCGAAAGGGCCGAGCCACAGACCAGGGATGATCTCCTGAGCCTCTCGCCTCGAGAGAACGTTCCTACAAAAAGGGTACCGGGTACAAATGTTGTTCAAATGGTGGAAGATGTGGAAGATGTGGAAGATGTGGAATTCTTCAAGATCTTCAAGTGCCTCGGTATGCCTCCAGATTCTCCCATCTCCATTTCTATGTTACATGTTTAATTTTACACTGTTTCATTCATATACGACACGTTCATCATAGATCATCATAGCATTATATCGACATTTTTTCTTGCTTTGGGTTTGATCTGTCTTTCTGCTTACAGCCTCTGGTTCCTGGTTACCAAACCCAGGGCAACAGTCTCCACTCACTGGTCATTCTGTGCCGAGGTGCTTCTTGGTGTAAACCCAGTCGGTATCTGGTTGAAGCAAACCCTGCACTCCGGAAAGCGCTGTGGAATACATGCCACTCCTTGCCGCATCGAAACTTTCAGACTTTCTAGCTTTTTCCCCATGTTGGACTACAGATCTTCCACTTGCCAAAATCAAGCATGAGGTGCGTGCCGTGGAGGATTCGAGACATGCAGGGAAAGCAAACCCCTCGTACAAGTAGAGATTTGCATTTTTTTCTCTATGAGAGAACGCCTTCATGACACTTTGGACCATCTGCTGGTCCTGGGATGCGCATTGCCGCTAGGCCATGGGCACCCAACACCGTTTGGAAGACCAGCTGAGCCAAAAGATGCCCAAAGCAAATCCATTTGCTGCAAAGCAAAGCAGGCAACTTAGATGACTTAGATCAACTTACTGTAGGGGATTCCGGGATTCCAACAGTGGCGTGAAGTTGTGAAGGATTTCAGAATCGTTGCAGAAGAACGAAAATGACATCAGCAATGTGTGACTCCTCAGCTATCTGGCAGCTACCTAGCAGCTAGCTGAAAATCACTCCGCACACACCCAGTGTAGGAAGCAAAGTTTGGACTTGCGATCCGCAGCTTCTACCATTTGAGTCTAGGGTGCGCCAGTTCAACATGCAGGAGGCACGGCCAAACCTGTCACCTCGCAAAGACCAACACCATCGGCAATAGAAATATACCTGCAGCTGTCAGCAGGAGGAGCCGTCCGGGAGAAAACTAGGCAGCGGTCTCATAGCTCTCAAAGAACTTCATATTGCAAAAAAGAACCGAACGGCTTGGAACCTCATTGTCTCTGGTGCTGAAAAAGGCCTGCAATCCCAAGGAGGGGGGAAAGGAACAGAAAGTCAGTGGACAAAAAAAACACGCAAAAAACTAGACGACGGTTGGCCCGAGAGCGAAAAAAATGTTTTTCAAGCAGCTCTGAGCATGGTAGTCGTAAAAGATAGTCGGTGAATGGTTGGTGAATTTTATATGAGCTATGGAGGGATAAGGTGTGAAAAGTAAGATTGATTATATAAGAAGAGGATAATTGGTAAACGGCATCAGATGACACGTGTCTTGCAACCACAGAGAGACATAGATAGAGAGAGAGAGAGAGGGAGACGGAGAGAGAGAAAGAGGGAGAGGGTGAGAGAGAGAGAGAGAAAGAGGGGGAGAGAGAGAGAGAGAGAAGGAAAGGGAGATAGAAAGAAAACATGGAGAAATATAATGTGAGCAACAAAAGTGCACAGGAGGCTCGGTACCATGATGCTGCGAATGACATGTGTTATCTCATTTTACTATGGTAATTCCTACACACATTGCCGAAAAAGCTCGGTACCATCATTCCTCGGATGTGAAGAAACGCGGCGCTTATACAGAGACGCTTTTACACACAGAAGCTTTTACACACAGACTCTCTTACACACAGCAGCTTTTACACACAGACGCTTTTACACACAGACACTTTTTACACACAGAATCCTTTACACACAGACGGTTTTACACACAGACACCTTTACACACAGACCATTTTACACACAGACACTTTTACACACAGAAGCTTTTAAACACAGAAGCTTTTACACACAGAAGCTTTTACACACAGACACTTTTGCACACAGACGCTTTTACACACAGACGCTTTTACACACAGACTCCTTTGCACACAGACGCTTTTACACACAGACACTTTTACACACAGACTCCTTTACACACAGACGCTTTTACACACAGACACTTTTACACACAGACCATTTTACACACAGACACTTTTACACACAAAAGCTTTTAAAAACAGGAGCTTTTACACACAGAAGCTTTTACACACAGACTCCTTTACACACAGACGCTTTTACACACAGACACTTTTACACACAGACTCCTTTACACACAGACGCTTTTACACACAGACACTTTTACACACAGACGCTTTTACACACTGACACTTTTACACACAGAAGCTTTTAAACACGGACACTTTTACACACAGAAGCTTTTACACACAGAGGCTTTTACACACAGACTCCTTTACACACAGACTCCTTTGCACACAGACTCCTTTACACAAAGACGCTTTTACACACAGACTCCTTTACACACAGACGCTTTTACACACAGACCATTTTACTGTACACACAGAAGCTTTTACACACAGAAGCTTTTAAACACAGAAGCTTTTGCACACAGACGCTTTTACACACAGACGCTTTTACACACAGCAGCTTTTACACACAGACGCTTTTACACACAGACACTTTTACACACAGACTCCTTTACACACAGACGCTTTTTACACACAGACACTTTTACACACAGACCATTTTACACACAGACACTTTTACACACAGAAGCTTTAAAATGCAAGGTTTTCCAAATAATTAGATGCTTTATCCGCCGACCCCGGCCTTAGCCAAGGCAGGGGCGGCGCCTGGGACCACCTCAGGTGTGGAACTTGTCTTTCTTAGCAACAACCCCAAGGCCAGATCCATGGTTTCTTCTCAGCGCGGTCCACGCCAACAGGCACCACAAGGCCACAACAATGGCTTCTTAGGCTTCTTATGGGCGTCCAAGCCTGCCGTTTGCCAGCCCTTAAAACCCTAAAACCCCTAAAACCCTTAAAACGCCTAAAACCCTTAAAACCGTTAAAACTCTGCCACAGCGTATGGGACGCCCAACCGCCCACAACAATGGCTTCTTAGGCTTCTTATGGGCGTCCAAGCCTGCCGTTTGCCAGCCCGTAAACCCCTAAAACCCCTAAAACCCTTAAAACGCCTAAAACCCTTAAAACCGTTGAAACTCTGCCACAGCGTATGGGACACCCAACCGCACAGCTTACAACCGTTAAAACTCTGTCCAAGCGTCTGGGATGCCCAACCGCGCAGGCATAAGCTACCCCAAGGCCAGATCCATCGTTTCTTCTCAGCGCGGTCCACGCCAACAGGCACCCCAAGGCCACAACAATGGCTTAGGCTTCTTATGGGCGTCCAAGCCTGCCGTTTGCCAGCCCTTAAACCCCTAAAACCCCTAAAACCTCTAAAACCCCTAAAACCCCTAAAACCGTTAAAACTCTGCCACAGCGTATGGGACGCCCAACCGCGCAGCTTAAAACCGTTAAAACTCTGTCCAAGCGTCTGGGATGCCCAACCGCGCAGGCATAAGCTACCCCAAGGCCAGATCCATCGTTTCTTCTCAGCGCGGTCCACGCCAACAGGCACCCCAAGGCCACAACAATGGCTTAGGCTTCTTATGGGCGTCCAAGCCTGCCGTTTGCCAGCCCTTAAACCCCTAAAACCCCTAAAACGCCTAAAACCCCTAAAACCCTTAAAACTGTTGAAACTCTGCCACAGCGTATGGGACGCCCAACCGCGCAGCTTAAAACCGTTAAAACTCTGTCCAAGCGTCTGGGATGCCCAACCGTGCAGGCATAAGCTACCCCAAGGCCAGATCCATCGTTTCTTCTCAGCACGGTCCACGCCAACAGGCACCCCAAGGCCACAACAATGGCTTCTTAGGCTTCTTATGGGCGTCCAAGCCTGCCGTTTGCCAGCCTTTAAACCCCTAAAACCCCTAAAACCCTTAAAACCGTTAAAGCTCTGCCACAGCGTATGGGACGCCCAACCGCGCAGCTTAAAATCGTTAAAGCTCTGTCCAAGCGTCTGGGATGCCCAACCGTGCAGGCATAAGCTACCCCAAGGCCAGATCCATCGTTTCTTCTCAGCGCGGTCCACGCCAACAGGCACCCCAAGGCCACTTGCCAGCCCTTAAACCCCTAAAACCCCTAAAACGCCTAAAACGCCTCAGGCCAGATCCATCGCTTCTTCTGGGCGTATGGGACGCCCAACCGCGCAGCTTAAAACCGTTAAAACTCTGTCCAAGCGTCTGGGATGCCCAACCGCGCAGGCATAAGCTACCCCAAGCGCGGTGCACGCCAACAGGCACCCCAAGGCCACAACAATGGCTTCTTAAGCTTCTTATGGGCGTCCAAGCCTGCCGTTTGCCAGCCCTTAAACCCCTAAAACCCCTAAAACGCCTAAAACCCCTAAAACCCTTAAAACTGTTGAAACTCTGCCACAGCGTATGGGACGCCCAATCGCGCAGCTTAAAACCGTTAAAACTCTGTCCAAGCGTCTGGGATGCCCAACCGCGCAGGCATAAGCTACCCCAAGGCCAGATCCATCGTTTCTTCTCAGTCGCGGTTCCATTGCCAACAGGCCACCAAGCCACAACAATGGCTAGGCTGATTAATGGGGTCCAAGACTGACGTTGCCAGGCCTTAAACCCTAAAACCCCTAAAACTCTAAAACCCGAAAACCCTAAACCGTTTTAAAAAAACCTGCCAAAGCGTATGAGACGGCCCAACCGCGCAGCTTAAAACCGTTTTTTTTATTTTAATAATTTTTCTTTTTATTTTTTTTATTAAAACTCTGTCCAAGCGTCTGGGATGCCCAACCGCGCAGGCATAAGCTACCCCAAGGCCAGATCCATGGTTTCTTCTCAGCGCGGTCCATGCCAACAGGCACCCCAAGGCCACAACAATGGCTTCTTAGGCTTCTTATGGGCGTCCAAGCCTGCCGTTTGCCAGCCTTTAAACCCCTAAAACCCCTAAAGCCCTTAAAACCGTTAAAACACTAAAAACTGTTTGAAACTCGCCAACAGGAGTTATGGGGACGCCCAACGCGCCAGCTTAAAACCGTTTTTTTTTAATTTTTTTTTTTTAATTAAGTTTCTTTAAACTCTGTCCAAGCGTCTGGGATGCCCAACCGTGCAGGCATAAGCTACCCCAAGGCCAGATCCATCGTTTCTTCTCAGCGCGGTCCACGCCAACAGGCACCCCAAGGCCACTTGCCAGCCCTTAAACCCCTAAAACGCCTAAAACGCCTCAGGCCAGATCCATCGCTTCTTCTGGGCGGTCCAGCCTGCCGTTCACTAGGCGATCGCAGCCAACAGGCACCCCAAGGCCACATCAATGGCTTCTTCAGCGCGGTCCACGCCAACAGGGACCCCAAGGCCACAACAATGGCTTCTTAGGCTTCTTATGGGCGTCCAAGCCTGCCGTTTGCCAGCCCTTAAACCCCTAAAACGCCTAAAACCCCTAAAACCCTTAAAACTGTTGAAACTCTGCCACAGCGTATGGGACGCCCAACCGCGCAGCTTAAACCGTTAAAACTCTGTCCAAGCGTCTGGGATGCCCAACCGCGCAGGCATAAGCTACCCCAAGGCCAGATCCATCGTTTCTTCTCAGCGCGGTCCACGCCAACAGGCACCCCAAGGCCACAACAATGGCTTCTTAGGCTTCTTATGGGCGTCCAAGCCTGCCGTTTGCCAGCCTTTAAACCCCTAAAACCCCAAAAACCCCTAAAACCCTTAAAACCGTTAAAGCTCTGCCACAGCGTATGGGACGCCCAACCGCGCAGCTTACAACCGTTAAAGCTCTGTCCAAGCGTCTGGGATGCCCAACCGTGCAGGCATAAGCTACCCCAAGGCCAGATCCATCGTTTCTTCTCAGCGCGGTCCACGCCAACAGGCACCCCAAGGCCACTTGCCAGCCCTTAAACCCCTAAAACCCCTAAAACCCCTAAAACGCCTAAAACGCCTCAGGCCAGATCCATCGCTTCTTCTGGGCGGTCCAGCCTGCCGTTCACTAGGCGTTCGCAGCCAACAGGCACCCCAAGGGCACATCAATGGCTTCTTATTGGCGTCCAAGCCTGCCGTTTGCTAGCCTGTACAAGGATCAAAATGTACCCCAAAGCCAGATCCATGGCTTCCTCTCGGCGTTCAAGCCTGCCGTTTGCCACCTTTTTCTTTCACAACGCCGTCCTTGACAGAAAACTGGTTCCCACACACCGTTCGATGGTCGATTTGCCCTGTCTTCACGTCACTGGCCACATTCCCTTTGCAAGCGGGGCAAACGTAAACATACGCTTTTTCCGTCACAACGCCGTCCTTCACAGAAAACTTGTTCCCACACACCGTTCGATGGTCGATTTGCCCTGTCTTCACGTCACTGGCTACATTCCCTTTGCAAGCGGGGCAAACGTAAACATATGCTTTGTCCTTCACAACGCCGTCCTTGACAGAAAACTTGTTCCCACACACCGTTCGATGGTTGATTTGCCCTGTCGTCACGTCACTGGCTACATTCCCTTTGCAAGCGGGGCAAACGTAAGCATACGCTTTTTCCTTCACAACGCCGTCCTTCACAGAAAACTTCTTCCCACACACCGTTCGATGGTCGATTTGCCCTGTCTTCACGTCACTGGCGACATTCCCTTTGCAAGCGGGGCAAACGTAAACATACGCTTTGTCCTTCACAACGCCGTCCTTCACAGAAAACTTGTTCCCACACACCGTTCGATGGTCGATTTGCCCTGTCTTCACGTCACTGGCCACATTCCCTTTGCAAGCAGGGCAAATATACACATACCCTTTCGGAACGACCTGCGCATCCCACACCTGGAAACGGTTACCACATGCGCGCCGGTGATCTACTTGGCCCGTGCGTATACTGCTCCTCACAGACTTTTGGCAAGCGGGACAAACATATTGGAAACTCTTGCCTTTCCCCCCTGCTTGTGCTCCATCTGCCAGCAACGTCACCGTCTCCGTCGCGCTGCCCTTGCTCTGCTGCTTGCAGCTCATTTCTGCCTGGCTGTCTGTGCTTCTTTCCGTTCCGCCGTCTTCTCTACGTTGCTTTGCTTGCGGCTGGGCTTCCTGCATTTGGGCGGTGTCCTTTGTTTTCCGTTTTCGTTCCACGCTGGCAGCCCAGACATCAGTCGTCGCCCGCACCGCCCTCTGCCTTTCGTCGCTGTCTTCCCGTTGGCCACGTCCATCTTCAGGCCCGTCTGTGCTCATTTCTGTTCGGTTCTCTTGTTTGGGATGTTTTGCCTTCGGCTCTGCGTCCTTCATTTGGGAGCTCTCCTGTTCTCTGTTGCGTTTTCGTTCCGCGATGGCGTCCCAGACATCGGCGATGGCACGTACTTTTTTTTCTTCCGCTGCCGTCCTCGCGACTTTTGCCTGCGTTGCAGCTACCCGCTGTACCGCTTTGCTGATGCTTGCCCGGGGAATGGGGCACTCCACACTTTGCACTTTACACTTTACACTCCACACTCCACACTTGACAATCAACACTCCACACTCCACACTCTATACTTTACACACTACACGTTACACTCTACACTCTTCACTCGACACTCCATACTTTACAAGTTACACTTTACACTCCTCACTGCTCACTGCACACTTTACACTCCACACTCCGCACTCAACACTCTACACTTTACACTCCCCCTCGCAGCAGCTTCCACCAAGCCCTGCTGTAAGCTCTTGCTGTTCCAGCGTTGCAGCCTGCCGTTTGCCTCCTTCCAGAAGATGATGCCGCCGAAGAGGTGGCAAAGGAGAGTTGCATGGGCCACGGTGACTGTGGGAACTTCGGGTGGCTTCTACATGATGGCCTATAAACTTACACTATATCTTATTTGGGCTTTTATGGAACTTGCCCTGACCATCTTCTTGCTCCCATATTTTTCTCTTAGAATCTTAGAGCCTCCCAAATCCCAAAGGTTGAATGCGCTGATCGATGTGGGAAGATTGCTGCAATGGTCTCTAAGCTTCGCAAAAAAAGAATCTTGATAGCAACGTATTATTTGTCTTTCCTGAGCATAAGTGGGCGGACAGTTTAAGGATGCATCAGCCCAGAATGGCTGCCGGGCAATTCACTTGTTACTAGAAAAGACATCCAGGTGCCCCTCAATATCCATCCGTCCATCCGTCCATCCATCCATCCATCCATCCATCTATCTATCTCTCTACAGGACCCCCCAAATAGGGGGGGTCGGCGGCACCAGGGCGCTAGCCCATTCTATAATTGGTAAGGGAAACCAGCACTTGTCAAAGGAGAAACTGGCCATGGATATTTTGCTAGCTATTATTGATATCATCCCTCTCAACTTGTGGGTAACGGTCCCCCTAGGCCTCAAAATCATGATATTGGCAGTGGCATACCCGCCATCCTCGTACTATCCAGCCATAGCCCACGATGTCAATTCCGACCTGCGATTCGGCACCAAGCTTCCCACTTGACTTCCGCTTGCACCTGGACCTCAACAGTAACAAACGGACTGATGGCTTTGCTGCACACCTTTCTGTTTCAGCTGGACAAGCGTGGAACAACTTTCCACCAAAAATCTATGTTTCTATTCTTCATGTGACTTCATGTTCGCATGCTCACTGGAAAGCACGCGCCACACACCTCCTTTTGTCCTGCGTGAGGGCAGGAGTACTAGGAAGTGGAGTAGGCAAGGATGCCAAGACTAAACAACCCACGATCACAACAGGTTGCCAATGGTCACAGCAGAGGCTGTCCATGCAGTCGCACAAAGAAGGGTTCAAGAGTCAATTGGTTCCTGTATGTCTGTACAGCTTGACAGCTAGCCGAAATTCGTCAGCTAAGACTGTCCAAAATAGTCGATACAATCCCTTCGGTAGTGCTCTAGACGTTAAAATGGAAAAATTGATGATCTCAGAATGATTTCCATCAAAAGTTTTCAAGTGTATAGCATTAAAGTGTATGGCTTTTGTATTCTTTTGTATAATGTGTGAATAATTGATTATAAATTATAACTGTAAAACTTCAAGCCAACTTCACGCATCTTTAAGGCACCTCTTCTGAGCCTTCGGCATCAGAAGGTTCCGAATCCTCACTCGCGGCTTCAACTGGATCTGTTGGGCACTTGTCAGTTTGATCACTGACCAAACCGACCAAGGCCATCAATAAAAGAAGAGATCCAGCGTAGACCACCGACGTGATGAAAATGACGAAGGTGTAGCCATGTTGGTCTGCCAGGATCCCACCAAGGAAGGCTGAACCAGACCAACCTGCAATACCGATACTCAAAAATGCGTTCCACATGCCTCTCTCTGTTGAAGGGGTGAAGTCTGCCACCACTGAATCGAGCAAAGGCTTGATACAATTCCCCAGGCCACGGCGGAAGAGGAAAACTACCATGAGTATCGGGGCTGGCAATCCACGGCGAAGCATGAAAGTCAGGGCAGTGCATAATGTGAAAATCGAAAGCATGGTAGGTGCTCGACCAAAGTGTTTCGAGATCCATGCCCCTGCTTTGCTGCATATTGCGATAAAGAACCAAGAACATCCTTCAAGCAGGTTGACTTGAATGAGCGACAGGTGAACGTCGTTCTCGAAGAAAAGGATGAAGAAAGGCACTATGAGACCACCTGCAAAAACTACCACAACGTAGAAAGTCACGCACAGAATCGGAACCCGGCGACCTGTGCAGCTCTTGACTGACAAGTCCGACACATTGACCCTGTCATTTCCGTTCGTCAACTTTGGCCCACATTCCATGGATTCTCTGGTGAGCGGATCAACAAAGGTGAAAATGATGGAGGCAATGGGAGCCACCGCAACCAGGCCACATACAAGTGCAAGCTTCACGTGACTTGCAGAACTTGACCCACTCGAAGCAAGGATTGCCAGTGCTGCAAGAAATGGGCCGCTGGCTGCACCTAGTAGGTAGCAAACCCAGTTTGTGACGAAAATTCCTTCCCTCTTGCCTTCAGGGATACTGTCAGTCAAAATGGCTCTGGAAGCACTCTGACAAAGCTCGATGAAAATCCCACAGCAACTGGTAAGGACCGTCGCCAAAGCAAACTGGTCTGTGTGCAACAAGAATCCTCCGATGATCACCGTGGCCAAACCAAAGAAAAGGGACGCCCTCAAAGGTAGTACCCGACGTGTGGGGTCACGATCAACCAACCAACTGATGGGACCCACAGAGAGCAGCTTCACCACCCCACAAACACCTTGGTTAAAACCAACCAGCGAATTGGGCCCGGTGCTGACTGATCTGACGGGGCCCTGAACGTCAAGGGCTATCTGGTAGAGGTAAAGCACAAGAACAGGTCCTGTGATGATCTGCTCAAGGATGCCCAGACAGAAAGATAGGGCAAACGCGCTGCGGATGTTTGTAGACTTCAACTCGCTCATGTCGGCAAGGTTGGCAAGATGATGTCGGGTTCGGGCCAAACAGTTTCCGAAAATTACTTCCAACACAGTAGAGAAACAATTCAACACAACCATTGAAACCGGACTCAGATTCCAAGTCGCTTCATGCTTCACTTCCACCTCCGGTGGTTTCATCTTTCTTTAGAAGTTTTCTCCGTGGCTCCGGCCATGAAATCTTGTCATCCATTTCATTTGCCATAGCACCTCGAGAGGTGCCATGGATCCCAACAATTGATCCCAAAAAAATCTTATTTTATCCCAAAAATTGATCTGCACATCCGCGGACCCCAAACATGTGAGAGCGCTGATGCTTCTGCAACAAACCAGGTCGCCGCAGGTTCAAAATCATACTCGGTTGGGCATCCAAAATGGAAAGCGTACACCGAGACTACCACAACCGCAACATGCTACAAGTCACAAACAAGTTTGTGCCGGCGGGGGGAACCGGACAATATGGGGGGGTTGGGGGTGGAGGCACGAGGGAAAACATGTACTATGTGGCGCGTGCAGTTTTCCTTGTAATAATTCTAACAATTTGGATAACGTGAATTTAGAATTCAACCGTAAAATTCCAAATTTTCCAAGCTCCAAATTTAGAATTCTTAAAATTCAATTCTAAAATTCATAAGTATTCAAATTTTTTCCAAGCTCAAAATTTAGAATTTTCATGATTTTCACAATTCAATCAATTCAAAAAAACTATAAATTCCAATTTTTTCCAAGCTTAAAATTTAAAATTTCTATATTTTAAAAAAAACACAATTCTAAAATCTAAAAAATAAAAAAAAAAACTCAAAATTTAGCATGTTTAAAATTCAATTCTAAAATTCAGAAAAAATCAAAAATTTTTCCAAGCTCAAAATTGAGAATTTTTAGGATTTTTTGAATTCAACTCAAAAACTCGAAAAAAAATCTAATTCTTTCCACGCTCAAACTGTAGAATTTTTAGAATTCAATTCTACAATTCCAAAAATTCTAAATTTGTCCAAGCTGAAAATTTAGAATTTTAAAATTTTCAAAAATCAAAAAAAATATCGATCTTTTTCCAAGCTCAAAACTTAGATTTTTATAGTTTTTAAAACTCAAAGCTGGATTTGGGGAAGTTGACCTAATCCTAATTTAGACTTTTGAGATTTTTTTTGAATTTTGAGAATTTAAGTCAAAAAAATATAACAAGTCTTAAAATTTAGCATTTTCAGAGTTTTTAGAATTCAATTATTCTAAAATTCTAAAAAGGTCGAACTTTAAAATTTTTATTTTGTTTGAATTCAATTCAAAAATTCTTAAAATTCGAGATTTTTCCAAGCTCAAAATTTAGAATTTTCAGAATTCAATTCTAAAATTCTACAAAATCAAAATTGTTCCAAGCTCAAAATTTAGAATTCTTAAGATTATTATAATTCAAAGCTGGGTTGGGGGAAGCTGAGCTCATTCTAATTTAGATTTTATAGAATTTTAGTAATTTTTAGATTCAGTTCTAAGAATCTGAAGTTTCTAAATTTTTCCAAGCTTAAAATTGTTTTTTTAGCATTCAGTTCTAGACGAAGGATGGCCCGAGAGCGTAGAGGAGCAGAGTCTTCTGTTGTTAGTATGGAGAAACGCTTTTTACACACAGGCTCTTTTACACACAGACGCTTTTACACACAGACGCTTTTACACACAGACGCTTTTACACACAGACGCTTTTTACACACAAACACTTTTACACACAGACGCTTTTACACACAGACGCTTTTTACACACAGGCTCTTTTACACACTGAGACTTTTACACACAGAGGCTTTTACCCGCAGAGACTTTTACACACAGACGCTTTTACACACAAACACTTTTACACACAGACGCTTTTACACACAGACACTTTTACACACAGACGCTTTCTACACACAGGGGCTTTTACACACAGACTTTTTTTACACACAGGGGCTTTTACACACAGAAGCTTTTACACACAGACGCTTTTTACACACAGACCCTTTTACACACAGACGCTTTTACACACAGACGCTTTTACACACAGACGCTTTTTACACACAGACGCTTTTTACACACAGACGCTTTGACACACAAACACATTTACACACAGAGGCTTTTACACACAAACACTTTTACACAAACACTTTTACACACAGACGCTTTTACACACAAACGCTTTGACACACAGACGCTTTTACACACAGACGCTTTTACACACAGAGACGCTTTTACACACAGAAGCTTTTACACACAGAAGCTTTTACACACAGACGCTTTTACACACAGACGCTTTTACACACAGACGCTTTTACACACAGACGCTTTTACACACAGACACTTTGACACACAAACACTTTACACACAGAGGCTTTTACACACAAACGCTTTTACACACACTTGACACACACACAGCCGCTTTTACACACAGAAGCTTTTACACACAGACGCTTTTACACACAAACACTTTTACACAACCACTTTTACACACAGACGCTTTTACACACAGACGCTTTTACACACAGACACTTTGACACACAAACACATTTACACACAGAGGCTTTTACACACAAACACCTTTACACAAACACTTTTACACACAAACACTTTTACACACAGACGCTTTTACACACAGACGCTTTGACACACAGACGCTTTTACACACAGACGCTTTTACACACAGACACTTTTACACACAGACGCTTTTACACACAGACGCTTTTACACACAGAGACTTTTACACACAGACGTTTTTACACACAGACGCTTTTACACACAGACGCTTTAACCACAGACACTTTACACACAGGACATTTTTACATCACAGAGACGCTTTTAACACACAGAAGCTTTTACACACAGACACTTTTAACCCACCAGACGCTTTAACACACAGACGCTTTTACACACAGACGCCTTGGTTTACCACACAACACTTTTACTACACAGAGGCTTTTACACACAGACGCTTTTACACACAGACGCTTTTGCACACAAACACTTTTACACAGACGATTTTACACAAACGCTTTTACACACAGACGCTTTTACA
>CAMXCT020002147.1:62500-80000 GCA_947184155.2 Cladocopium goreaui | reverse complement strand
AAGACTCCAGCTAGCTGACGCTAGCTTTCGTGATGTGAGAGAAGATGTGAAGATGAGCAGATGTGAGAGAAGATGTTAGAGAAGATGTGAAGATGAGCAAATGTGAAGATGAGCAGATGTGAAGATGAGCAGGTGTGAGAGAAGATGTGAGAGAAGATATGAAGAAAGATGAGCAGATGAGAGAAGATGTGAGAGAAGATGTGAGAGAAGATGTGAGAGAAGATATGAAGATGAGCAGATGTGAAGATGAGCAGATGTGAGAGAAGATGTGAAGATGAGCAGATGTGAAGATGAGCAGATGTGAGAGAAGATGTGAAGATGAGCAGATGTGAAGATGAGTAGATGTGAAGATGAGAAGGTGTGAAGATGAGAAGGTGAGATACAGACCCCCCTATTGGAAGAACCCTGCGCTCAGACGCTCTCGGGAAAAAACACACAACATGACACAACATCTAGCTTGCAGTAAAATGCGGACACAGCTCTCAGCTCTCGCACGTGTCCTGCAGGTAAAATCTTATAGGCTCTGAAGTCGCCGTTCGCCTCCACTCTAAACTGCCCAACTTACATTGAAGATCTTCAAGAAGGGATCAAATCCCCCAGCCCTGTGGAACTATTGCACTCATTGAAGATCTTCAATAAGAAATCAAATCCCCAACCCTGTGAAACTAGTCCACTCATTGAAAAGGGGGAAAAAGGGGATTTGGAAAACGAGTTTTCGAAGACCCTTACTCGCAAATCGCAAAGCCATGTTCGATCACAAACAAAACCATATCAATATATCATGTTGATACAGTCGAATTACCACGGTTCTTGCTCTTCGTCAAGACGTCATGAATTGCATTCCGGGCAAACGGAGACTCCAGGCCGAAAAATTACTTGCAATATCTTGCAATCATAATTATAGCCTATAGCGCAGTTTCGGTTGGCACGCGTGGCATTCCATGAGCGATCCTCTTCCTGTATTTCTTTTCTAGCGGGCAAGTCTAAGTCTCACCACCAGAACGTGCACAGCTTCAAGGTGCCCCTTGCATGGCCACAAAAGAAAATGAACTCCAGTAGCGTTGTAAGGGATCAGGAGCATGTTGAGAGATTTGAAGAGATCAGAGACTTTTTGGATCTTTGAGGGCTCTCGCCCCTGCCACGATGTATACAATGTATACTTGTCAATCTTGTCATTTCGCAGCTTACAGTGTTTTGAAGGTGATCAAACGCTGCTGGATCAGCGGCCAGGAATCCGCTGTCACCCAGATGTCACTTGCTCCATCTTAATCCCAAAAGCGGCAATGGGACCAGGAGAAAGACTATCATGCAGGTGACAGCATGCAAGTTGGAACGAAACAGTGACAGATGACAAATGCCAGGAATACCTCTGGCCTCCATCACAGCTCAAACAGCCCCCTTACCACGGTGCTTTGTTAGGAGTCCCCTTCAAATCGCGTTGGGAAAACTCAATCCGGCACTCCAGAAAAATTACGCAAAATTAGTGTTAGATTTGAAAAACTTTCTGGAAAGTGCAAGTATGTATATATATATATAAGTAAACAAAATCCAATCCATTGGAACTTGCTGTTTACACCACCTAAAGACTGCATTTTGCTGGAATTGTCTGGGCAAATTGTTACCATCTTCCTTGGAAATTGTTCAGGGGTTTGCTAGAATTGTCCTATTGCTTTAAGCCTTTTGTTGAAATTGACCTGAATTTGGTAGCTTGAAATTAGATTGGAAATTTCCGAGGATTTGTGTGGGATGTGCGCGGAACTGTCCTGGAATTTGTGTGGAATTGTCCTGGGATTCGTATGGAAACTTTGCAATTGCTTGGATTTTATTGGGATTTGTCTGGAACTCTCCTGGAAATTTCAGGTGGTGTTGACAACAAAACTGAGCTCATCAAAAGAAAAGATCTGGATTCAAAGAGCGCCCCTAACCAAGCACTATGATAAGGGCCTTTAAGAACAGCAGCACAGGCTGGTGGAGTCATGTTGATGCAACCCATTTCTGCGCGTACTTAAAACTGTAACGCCAGATTGGTGCAAATCTGATCCAAGCTGCAAGCAACATCCAAAAGTATGTAGTCATATGTAGTCATTAAATGTCATTAATCATTGCAATCAACTGTGTAATCACCTGTAATCACCTGTAATCAATCTTGAACTGTGAGTCTCATCGCATCTCAGAGGCTAGCTCCGCAGACCATGATCCAGGCATGCATGGCCCACCCGCATCACATTTGGACATGAAGTGGGGCCGGTCAGGCTAAAGACCCAGATCTTCTGATCACCAAACTTTGCACCGGTCTCTGGCAAAACCCAAATGGTGTGCCAGATTGGCACCTAAGGTGCTGATTGACTCTGTTCCTGGATGTGGATGGACAATTAGCTTGGGGAATATTGGAGATGAAAATTCAAAAGGTATCACAATGACTTCTAGCAGCGACCTTTATAATGTTTATCATTAATAGAATTTTTTGTCCATTCTTCTGTTGTTGTGGGTGGTTCAGTTGGGGGGTGGGGGGGTGGGGAGACAATAACACTCTGTCGCCTCGCATTCTTTGGCAGAGGTTTTTGATGCTACACTCTTATCTTTTTTCATGTCACTTCCAACACACTCTTGATGCTACGCTCTTCACGTGTTGTTTCCTGTAACTTCCAAGATGCTCTTGATACCACGCTCTTCACTCGTTTTTTCCTGTAACTTCCAAGATTCTCTGCATGCTACGCGTTTAACCTTTTTACATGTAACTTCCAACACACTCTTGATGCTATGCTCTTCACTTGTTATTTCCTGTAACTTCCAAGATGCTCTGCGTGCAGCGCTCTTGAATCTTAACCTTTCTCATGTAGCTTCCAACACAGTCTTGATGCTACGCCCTCAACCCTTCTTATGTAACTTCCCACACGCTCTTGATGCTAGGCTTTTAACCTTTTTCAAAGAGAAAAAGTTCCGAAACTTTCAGCACACCCAAGTTGGAAAAAAACATAGTGTTTATTTCTATTGGAACTGCGATGCCAAGCGCCATTTTCCACAAACCCTCCGCGGGATTTGAGGTTTAAAATAGGTTTTAATATCATGGGCAATTTACAAAACAAGCTTCTCGCCCGCATTTCGGGCATGTACGATCAGTTATTCCATTTTCCTGACCTTCGCGACTACCCGGCGTCGTACAGACGCCGTAACCACAATTTTGCGCCACGTATCCAGCAACTTAACAGCACCAAAGCAGTTATAAAAGGACTTGTAAGGCGCTGCGCAACGTATTGAAACATTTTGAAGTATTTCGAGGTGGCATAAATGGTTGGCCGGGATGCACTTCTTCTGAGTCAGCACTGCAGTCCCTGGCCAAGAAGACAAAGTTCTGGGCATGAACCAATTGTACGACTCTTGGCATTTGACAGATGAGACTCCGTCGTGCCGTGCAGATTCTCTCTGCAAGGTGCTCAAGAGTCTATTCATAATCAACAACCTGGACCCTTGACGTGATGTGAACGCTGCATATAGCATCGTAATAGCCTTAATTGCACATCATATATAAATATATCTAATATATAGCTACACGCCCTCTGTGACAAAAGGATGGAGTCGGAAAATGTATGTGCAAACTGCGCATTGCTCCGAGTTCTACTGCCCATGCTGCAGAGCTCGTGCAATACTGCCGGTCTTCGCAGTGGCCAAAAGAGAAGGGAGCACCTTCGTCCAACATTTGGCCGAGCAAATAGACCCCGGTGCACAGATGCACCTGTACATGACATCATCATTGATCAATGAATCATACATAGTCATATGATGTCATATGCATGCATCTGCTGAACATGGCCAGGAGCATGGCCAGGAGGGTGGCCAAGAGGGCTTCCTCTTCGCAACAAAGATCCCTTACAAAAGATCCAAAAACATTCAAAAGATATCAAAAGATGCCTTTAGACATCTTTAGACTAATTTTGCACTTGAGTGACTTGAGTGTATTTATTTAACATTATTTAACTTGTCTTTGCTCCAGGCATGTCCAGCTCTACTCAGAATCGTCAGGTTCGCTGCTTGTTGCGCTTTTCCCTGCCAAACTATTCAGCAACAAACGCCCATACCTCAGCGCACTGTCAGTGCAACGTGGCATTTGGCATGAAACCCTCCAGCAGACTTTTCAGCACTCTTCAGCACTCTTCAGCACTTGTCTACTCATGTCTACTTCCATCCCAGTGGCAAGATCATAACTTGCCAACATCTTTGGAATGCGGACCACACTTTCCATGTAATTATAACCATCGCAATTTATAATGCAATCCAGTTTTTGCCTTTTAGACTTTGATGCAATGTCTTTTCACAATATGTTCACATCATGTAACAAATCATTGCGTTACTCACAGCTGATCACAATTGCTCGTGAGCTCCTCAATTTTCATAATTATTCCACCTCAGCTCCTGATATGTTCCTTATATACTATACATATAATATAATATATATGTATATATAATAATATATATACATATATTATTATACGTATATGTATATTATAATATGTATATATATATATATATAATGAAATATTGTGCTTAAAATAATGCCACATTTTTTTTTGATGCTGAAGCTTGGGGGGCATGGGTTTCATGTCATAGCATGGGTTTCATGGCAGGAGTTTCATGTCACAGGCTTCACGTCATGGCATGAGTGTCATGTCATTGGTTCTTGTCATGGCATGAGTTTGATGTCAAGGCATGGGTTACGTCAAGGGGCTCATGTCACTGCATGGTTTTCATGTTATGGCATGGGTGTCATGTCATGGATTTTATGTGATGGCATGGTTTTGAGAACTTTGCTCATGGCATGGCATGACACAGGAAAAGGTTCCTAGGCCTACTAGTTCCCACCCAGAGAAAAGTTTCCGAATGGTAAGGTTCTTCTTGAGTTTCGTGTATGTCTTTGGAACTTTGGTCACCAAAATGAAACACATTTCTCTGTTTCAACGTTTACCTTGCTAAGGTATTTTGTCTTGTTCAATTTCCACACTTTCCAATGTTCTTGGCCCTTCGAAATTCTCATTTTTTTGTGGTCTCAACTTCACACGCTTTCACGATCTGATCTTGGGAAGTTTTTGGCCCTTGGACATTCTGAACTTGTCAAAATGTTATTTCAGAATGCGAGCAGTATGAACACTTTGTAAGCTGTTTGACTCTCGGAGATTCCCCAATTTATAAATTGTGACATGTGAGCCTTGTGGCCCTTGGATTTTTTCAGATTGTATAATGTTATTTTGGGAATTTTGTAACCTTTGTTTAGGCCCTTTCAAGTTCTGCACTTCGCATTTTCTGTTTTATTGGGAACGCTATCCATATCTGAACTTTGTGAGCTTTATGTTTTTCCTGAATAGGGAAGGCTTTTAATTCCTGACCTTTCTGTGTTTTTTTGCACTTCAACATCTTGAAAAAACAATTACTTAGTCTTCTGGAGCACGTCAATCGCGAAAACGCTCAATGTTTGAAATTCCTGGGCTACCTTCTGAGCTACTTCCTGAGTTTTGCGGCCTTTGGAGATTTTGAGCCTTATAAACTTAATTTTTTAATGGTTTCGGTATCAGGACTTATTGGGCCTTGAAAATTCTAAGCTCTATAGTTGTGTTTTATTGGGGAACAAATCAAGTCCTGAATTTCGTGAGCGTTGTCGGCCTTGCAATTCGGCGGCTTATGGGTATTCAAAATCGCAACACATTTTTGAAGTAACTATCTGAGTCTTGTGAACCTGTTGGCCCTTAGGCATTCCGCGGTTTGTTTTTTCATGCTAAAAACGGCTGATAACACATGGTAACAACTGACAACAACTTTTTCGAGGTGCCTTCCCCAAAGCCTATTTAGGCCTATTAAAAATTGTTCCTTTGGTGGTCTTAATGGCTCCCCCCCCCTCATCCCCACTCCAACCGCTGGTAAGGAACGTTTGAAACCATCCCCATGATGGGAACCTTTTCACTGCGCACTTTTCCCAGCAGTAGCGTTAGTAAAAATTGACTGTAACCTTCTCCCCATATTTGTAAATGTCCAATCACAGCCCTTCTCTATGCGATCCCTTCCCAGCGAATGCCTTCTCATTGGCAAGTTTCCGAATGGGAACCTTTCCGTGTGAACCTTTCTCAATGTGAACCTTCCAAACCCTGAGTCTCCGAAATTAATAAATTACTTGGGCAGCAAATTCGCGTAAACTGAAAAAATTAGGTCGGAGAAAACTTGCAAATCGGCAGATGGGTAGTTCAAACGAGCAGATAAGTAAATGAATTCAGGTAGGTAGATAATTTGATTTAGGTAGGTAGGTAATTGATTTTACTCAGGTAAGTAAATTACTCTATTCAGGCAATTAATGCAAACTCACATGTTTCAGATTAACATGTCAACTTTATGCTCCAAAAATACATAGAACTGATCAGCTTCTTGAGATTCATTTAAGAAGGCATGAATGTTATATTATAGGCATAGGGCTTCATTTTCGTTGCAAAAGTTCCAATACTCAGTTGGCCATGCTCGACTAACTTGCATATATATGTATATATATATATATGTGTGTGTGTGTATGCTTATATATGGTGAAAAACACACGCTCAGCATTCTTGGAAGAGAGGACTTGGGTACAAATGCTCACGTGAGAGGACTCAAGTAAAATTATAAGTAAAAAACCTTAAGTGAGAGGACTTGGCCCAACTTCGCGTCACAGTGATTAATGCGCCTCGGTTTCAGAGTTGCTATTTTGCTGGCTCCATGATGTCTACTGCTTGAATGATGGCAGCTAGTTTCAATCGAAATTCACAATGCGCGAGAGAAACCAACAAATCATATTCGCGAATATTAATCCAACGTATATAGTCCAGAGGGATGGTATCTAATGTATTGCTTCTTCACCAGAATTTGCCAGATTGATTGAATGAACTTTGCATGCGCTGAGGCACAAGTAAAGTCACAAGTAACTGTCAAGTACTTGACAGTGACAAGAAACTCACAAGTATAATATATAATTGGCAAGTGACTCACAAGTAAAGAAACCTGCGCATGAAAGAAAACATGAAGCAGCGGGCATGCAAACTGAATTTCTGAACATCCACATGTATAAATATTGCATTGTTGAGACTCAAACCCGACGCGCGTTGCTTCAGAATGTACCTGCATTCCTCGTGATAATTGTGTTTCTTGAGAACCTGGCAGTTTACTTAAATTATTTGAGAGCATGACAAATTATTTGTGTTGTTTGTGCATTTGTAAGTCTGGCATGTTTGTGTTACGTGCGAGCATGGTATGCTACTTGTGTTGCTCATACTGTTTGGTTCTCGTGTTAGGTTCTTTAAGTTCAGTTTTGACATTCAAATATATGCAAAGGCCTGCAGCAAATCCTTTTGGGCATTGAAAATGGTTTCTTTTGTGGTAGGAAAAAAAAACATTTTTTTGACATAGGTTTGCAATGTGTACATATGCAGTTTTTGTGCAGTTAGTTTGCTGTTAATGTGTTTCTATGACTAGCCACTGTGTTCCGAAAAGGATGTTGAAACAAAAAGAAACTATGGTTTTTAATGTTTGTGCAACACAATAAAACAATGATGATTTTTGATGCATTGCGCATGTTTTTGCACGTGTGATGTTTTTAAAACCACATTAAAACCGCATTCAAAAATGCATAAAAAAAAACATAAACAAACCAACGCATGGAACATATATAATAGATGCCAAAAATGTTTTAAAAAATAACTAAAAGAAAATTCAAAGAAAAAATGCATACACATTGCAAACAAAAAACAGCAGCTAAATCTCATAAAACACCGGGCAAATGTTTTGTTTTCACATATCGTTTCTTCAAAGTATTGGTTTTAAAAAAAAACAGAAAAAACAACAACATACCAACTGCAGAAAAAATACATACATTGCAAACAAACCGCGCACAAACTGCATACAAATTTCAGTGCCACTTTGTAAGACCAACACCCATTAAATCGCAGAGAAATTTGTGAGATTGCACTTCAAAGATGTGGTTTTCACATGTTTGCTGCCCTCCATGGTAATAAGAGAAATAATGTCCTTATGTCCCTTCTTTCATGCCCCCAGGCAAAACCCAAATTAACAAGTACAATTTATCACATGTAAGATGCTCAAGTAATGCTCAAGAAAAACCATTCATCCCCAGGAAAGACAAACCAAATCCCAAGCACTGAGTCTGTGCGAGCATCTTGCTCGTCAAGTACAAAAACAATCAATCAGAAGCAAACCGCTTCATCCTTTTCTAAGAACATGTTTCCTTTTCTCCTTCTTCGCAGGAACTTTGTGGTTTCGACGCTGGAAAAACAAAAGCGAATTCCCACGCCATTTGAGCATTCATCATGTCAAAACTGAAAACGAAGAAAGCAAACAACTAGATATCATAAATTTAGTTATAGAGTTATCAAAGGAAGTTGGGAAGCAATCTTCCCGGTTTACGGATGACTTTTACCTGATGAAGGGTGGTGTGAAATTTTACATCACATAAAAATACGCTCAATGAAGGCTGGTGTGAGACTTTACATCATACAACAATACAGTCAATGAAGGGTGGTGTGAGACTTTACATCACATAACAATACCCTCAATGAAGGGTGGTGTGAGACGTTACATCACACAACAATACACTCAATGAAGGGTGGTGCGAGACTTTATATCACATAACAATACAGTCAATGAAGGGTGGTGTGAGACGTGACATCACATAACAATACCCTCAATGAAGGGTGGTGTGAGACGTGACATCACATAACAATACACTCAATGAAGGGTGGTGTGAGACTTTACATCACGCAACAGTACATGCAGTGAAGGGTGGTGTGCGACTTTATGTCACCAAACAATACATGCAATGAAGGGTGGTGTGAGACTTTACATCACATAACACTACCCTCAATGAAGGGTGCTGTAAGACTTTACATCACATAACAATACACTCAATGAAGGGTGGTGTGAGACTTTACATCACCAAAAAATACACTCAATGAAGGGTGGTGTGAGACTTTACATCACATAACGATATGCTCAATGAAGGGTGGTGTGAGACTTTATATCACATAACAATACACTCAATGAAGGGTGGTGTGAGACGTGACATCACATAACAATACGCTCAATGAAGGGTGGTGTGAGACGTCACATCACGAAACAATACATGCAATGAAGGGCGGCGTGAGACTTTACATCACCAAACAATACATGCAATGAAGGGTGGCGTGAGACTTTACATCACCAAACAGTACACTCAATGAAGGGTGGTGTGAGACTCTACATCACCAAACAATACATGCAATGAAGGGTGGTGTGAGCTTTACATCACACAACAGTACACTCAATGAAGGGTGGTGTGAGACTTTATATCACATAACAATACACTCAATGAAGGGTGGTGTGAGACGTGACATCACATAACAATACGCTCAATGAAGGGTGGTGTGAGACTTCACATCACGAAACAATACATGCAATGAAGGGCGGCGTGAGACTTTACATCACCAAACAGTACACTCAATGAAGGGTGGTGTGAGACTCTACATCACCAAACAATACATGCAATGAAGGGTGGTGTGAGACTTTAAACCAGATGACAAAGAGAAGTGGTGACGAAGAGAAGTGGTGACGAAGAGAAGTGGTGACGAAGGGAAGTGGTGTGTTTGCAGATCGCATTGGAGTGGCTGCTTGGTTGTTGTCATCTGGTGTTGGCATGTGCGTGGAGAGATGAAGGTTTGCTACGTGATGCTGCGAAACGTACTGTAATGGCTGCATGAATGTTGCATGGTCTTTGTTTTGGGGAGGAAGCCGGAGCACGAAACCTTGTGTTTTTCATTGTTTTTCCGTGTGAAGTGGCTGCAGCCGGCTGCGGTCGTTTCATGCGCGGAACCTCTGTGTTCTGCAACGAGTGGTTGTTCCTGCGTGCGTAGTTCTAATCGTTTCTTGAATCTCTGGTTGCAGATCGCATTGGAATGGCTGCATGATGGTTGTCATGCTCTGTTGCCATGTGTGTAGAGAGATTCGGGTTAGCCACGTGATGCTGCAAAACCCATTGCAATGGCTGCATGAATGTTGCATCGGCTTTGTTTTGGGGAGGAAGCCGGAGCACGAAACCTTGCGTTTTGCCGTGTAAAGTGGCTGCGGCCGGTGATGAAAGGTACCTCGCGCGTGCGGCGGTTGCGGCTGCGGCCGTTTCATGCACGAATTGGTTCCTCCTCTGTGTTTTGCAACGAGTGGTTGTTCCTGTGTGCGTAGTTCTAATCGTTTCTTGAATCTCTGGTTGCAGATCGCATTGGAATGGCTGCATGATTGTTGTCATCTGGTGTTGCCATGTGCGTAGATACGTGCAGGTTTGCGATGTGATGCTGCAAAACGCATTGTCATGGCTGCATGAATGCTGCATCGGCTTTGTTTTGGGGAGGAAGCCGGAGCACGAAACCTTAAATTTTTTCGTGTAAAGTGGCTGCAGCCGCAATGAAAGGTACCTCGTGTGTGTGCAGCGGTTGCGGCTGTGGCCGTTTCATGCGCGAGTTGGTTCCTCCTCTGTGTTCTGCAACGGTCGGTTGTTCCTGTGTGCGTAGTTCTATGCGTTTCTTGAATCTGTGGTTGCAGATCGCATTGGGATGGCCGCCTGATTGTTGTCATGCTCTGTTGCCATGTGCGTAGAGAGATGCGGGTTAGCCACGTGATGCTGCAAAACGGATTGTAATGGCTGCATGAATGTTGCATCGGCTTTGTTTTGGGGAGGAAGCCGGAGCACGAAACCTTGCGTTTTGCCGTGTAAAGTGGCTGCGGCCGGCGATGAAAGGTACCTCGTGTGTGCGGCGGTTGCGGCTGCCGTCGTTTCATGCACGAATTGGTTCCTCCTCTGTGTTCTGCAACGAGTGGTTGCTCCTGTGTGCGTAGTTCTATGCGTTTCTTGAATCTGTGGTTGCAGATCGCACTGGAATGGCTGCATGATTGTTGTCATCTGGTGTTGCCATGTGCGTAGATACGTGCAGGTTTGCGACGTGATGCTGCAGCATTGCAATGGCTGCGTCACGGTTGCTTGGCGCCGCAGCTGCATGCGTAATACCATTCTCTTTTGCAGCTGGATATCGTAAATCGTATTGGAGTGGCTGCATCAAGGCTGCGACAGTGATCTGTCAGCAGATTTTTCTCAATTTTGGCGCTGGCAATTTTCCTTTTAAAATTCCTTTTGACAAGTGCTTCAAAATGGTCTTTTTTTCGCCTTGGCGTCGAGATCCCATCCGGTTTTGGAGCTGCAATTTCCGACGCCGTTGCTTTGCAATTCAATGTCTGCAGAGTCTGCAGATCGCATTGTAGTGGCTGCGTCAAGGTTGCTTGGTGCCACGGCTGCAAGCGTAATATTATTGTCTTTTGCAGCTGGATCTTGTAAAAAGAATTGGAGTGGCTGCACCAAAGGCTGCCACAGTGATTTGTCAGCAGATTTTTCAATTTTGGCGCTGGTGATTTTCCTTGTAAAATTCCTTTTAACATGTGCTTCAAAATCGTGTTTTTTCGCTTTGGCGCGAAGATCCATCCGGTTTTGGAGCGGCAACTCCTATTGTCGTTATATGCAAGAAAGCTTCTCTGTGTAAAACATTTTTCTGTAAAAGCTTGCTGCATGTAAAAGATTTTGTGTGTAAAAGCTTGCTATGTGTAAAAGCTTCTCTGTGTGTAAAAGCTTCTCTGTGTAAAAGCTTCTGAGTGTGTAAACGCTTGCCATGTGTAAAAGCACTGTGTGTAGAAGTGTTCTGTGTGTAACCGCTTGCTGTGTGTAAAAGCGTCTCTGTGTAAAAGCTTGTTGTGTGTAAAAGCTTCTCTGTGTAAAAGCTTCTCTGTTTAAAAAGCTTGCTGTGTGTAAAAGCTTCTCTGCGAAAGAAATTGCTGTGTGTAAAAGCTTTCTTTGTGCAAGCTTTTTAGTACAAAGTAGTACTGGAACGTGCTTTATGCAAGCATTGTAGTACAAAGCAGTGCTGGGAAGTAGTTTGTGCAAACTTTGTAGTACAAAGTAGTGCTGGGAAGTAGTTTGTGCACGCTTTCTAGTGGGAAATGCTTTGTGCAAGTTTGTGGTACAAAGAAGTACTGGGAAGTGCTTCGTGCAAGTCTTGTAGTACAAAGTAGTACTGAGACGTGCCTTGTGCAAGCTTTGTAGTGCAAAGAAGGCTTTGTAGTACAAAAGTGCTTTGTGCAAGCTTTGCAGTACAAAGTCGTACTGGGAAGTGCTTTGTGCAAGTTTTGTGGTACAAAGTAGTACTGGGAAGTGCCTGTGCAAGCTTTGTAGTACAAAGTAGTACTGAGAAGTACTTTGTGCAAGCTTTGTAGTACAAAGTAGTACTGAGAAGTGCTTTGTGCAAGTCTTGTAGTACAAAGTAGTACCGGGACGTGCTTTGTGCAAGCTTTGTAGTACAAAGTAGTACCGGGAAGCGCTGTGTGCAAGCTTTGTAGTACAAAGTAGTACTGGGAAGTGCTTTGTGCAAGCTTTGTAGTACAAAGTAGTACTGGGAACGACTTTGTGCAGGCTTGTAGTACAAAGTAGTACTGGGAAATACCTTACACTCCAAGCTTTGTGGTACAAAGTAGTACTGGGAAGTGGCTGTGCAAGCTTTGTAGTACAAAGTAGTACTGGGGAGTACTTTGTGCAAGCTTTGTAGTACAAAGTAGTACTGAGAAGTGCTTTGTGCAAGTCTTGTAGTACAAAGTAGTACCGGGACGTGCTTTGTGCAAGCTTTGTAGTACAAAGTAGTACCGGGAAGCGCTGTGTGCAAGCTTTGTAGTACAAAGTAGTACTGGGAAGTGCTTTGTGCAAGCTTTGTAGTACAAAGTAGTACTGGGAACGTGCTTTATGCAAGCATTGTAGTACAAAGCAGTGCTGGGAAGTACCTTACACTCCAAGCTTTGTGGTACTAAGTAGTACTGGGAAGTGCTTTGTGCAAGCTTTGTAGTACAAAGTAGTACTAGGAAGTGCTTTGTGCAAGTCTTGTAGTACAAAGTAGTACCGGGACGTGCTTTGTGCAAGCTTTGTAGTACAAAGTAGTACCGGGAAGAGCTGTGTGCAAGCTTTGTAGTACAAAGTAGTACTGGGAAGTGCTTTGTGCAAGTTTTGTGGTACAAAGTAGTACTGGGAAGTGCCTGTGCAAGCTTTGTAGTACAAAGTAGTGCTGGGGAGTACTTTGTGCAAGCTTTGTAGTACAAAGTAGTACTGAGAAGTGCTTTGTGCAAGTCTTGTAGTACAAAGTAGTACCGGGACGTGCTTTGTGCAAGCTTTGTAGTACAAAGTAGTACCGGGAAGCGCTGTGTGCAAGCTTTGTAGTACAAAGTAGTACTGGGAAGTGCTTTGTGCAAGCTTTGTAGTACAAAGTAGTACTGGGAACGACTTTGTGCAGGCTTGTAGTACAAAGTAGTACTGGGAAGTACCTTACACTCCAAGCTTTGTGGTACAAAGTAGTACTGGGAAGTGCTTCGTGCAAGCTTCGTAGTACAAAGTATATAGTACTGGGAAGTGCTTTGTGCAAGGTTGGTAGTACAAAGTAGTAACACTGGGGGGAAATGCTTTGTGCAAGCTTTTTTGTAGTTCAAAGTATTCTGTAAAGGCTTTTCTGTGTAAATGCATCTGTGTCTCAAGCTTCTGTGTGCAAAAGTTTCTGCGCCCAAGCGTTTTTTTGTGCAAGAGACTTCTCTCTGACACATGTGAGAAGAGATGGGATGAGATGAGAAGAGCTGAGATGAGGTGAGAAGAGCTCACATGATTTGGGATGAGATGAAGTGTGGAGTGTGAAGTGCGGGGTGTGAAGAGTACAGCGTGAAGTGTGAAGAAAGTCTTCACTTGGCGTTGCATTGCACCGGGGTCGCGCGCAGGTTATGTTCTTGGACACCAACACTGCAACAGCTTCGCACAAAGCACGCACGCTCGGGCCTGCCTGGCGCACGGCGCATGCAATTTCTATAGATGAGAAAAGTCTTATAATATATCCCTGAGGCAAACAAAGTACTGCAAAGCTTGCACAAAGCACATCCCAGCACCACTTTGTACTACAAAGCTTGCGCAAAGCTGTTTCCAGTACTACTTTGCACTACAAAGCTTGCACAAAGCACTTCCCAGTACTGCTTTGTAACACAAAGCTTGCACAAAGCACTTCCCAGTACTACTTTGTACTACACAGCTTGCACAAAGCACTTCCCAGTGCTACTTTGTACTACAAAGCTTGCACAAGGTACTTCCCAGTACTACTTTGTACTACAAAGCTTGCTCAAAGCCGTTCCCAGTACTACTTTGTACTACAAAGCTTGCACAAGGCACTTCCCAGTACTACTTTGTACTACAAAGCTTGTGCAAAGCTGTTTCCAGTACTACTTTGTACTACAAAGCTTGCACAAAGCACTTCCCAGTACTACTTTGTACTACAAAGCTTGCACACAGCTCTTCCCGGTACTACTTTGTACTACAAAGCTTGCACAAAGCACGTCCCGGTACTACTTTGTACTACAAGACTTGCACAAAGCACTTCCTAGTACTACTTTGTACTACAAAGCTTGCACAAAGCACTTCCCAGTACTACTTTGTACTACAAAGCTTGCACAAACTACTTCCCAGTACTACTGCTTTTTACTACAAAGCTTGCACGAGGCACTTCCCAGCACTACTTTGTACTACAAAGCTTGCACAAAGGACTTCCCAGTACTGTTTTTACTACAAACTTCGCGCACAAAGCTTACTGTCGTTGCCAGCACTACTTTGTACTACAAAGCTTGCACAAAGCACGTTCCAGTACTACTTTGTACTACAAAGCTTGCACAAAGCACTTCCCAGTACCACTTTGTACCACAAAGCTTGCACAAAGCACTTCCCAGTACTGCTTTGTACCACAAAGCTTGCACAAAGCACTTCCCAGTACTACTTTGTACTACACAGCTTGCACAAAGCGCTTCCCAGTACTTTAATGATAGTCATGCTTGGTTCGAAGAGTCCGCCTTTCTAAGCCCAATGCTTCCTTTCTAGCATTTTCTTGCTTCAGAAAAAATCGAGTCAAAAGAATATCAGAGGAACTTATCCTTAAAAAATGTGATGAATAATCCCTTGGACGACACTATATTTTTTCCAAGAACTCACCCCAGTGAAAACGCATGGCGCATGTACAGGTGTTAATACGATTGTTTCATGTGGTCTGCTTGCATGATGTTACATGTTCTGTCATGACATGTGGTGCCATCAGGGCTGGGAACATGATATGCCATGACATGGAAAGGCACATGGCAAGCATGACATACATGACAAGTCTAACAAGCATGACACATGACAAGTATGACAAGAATGACATATGACAAGTATGACAAGCATGTGATACATGACCAGCATGACATACATGACTTACCTTACCCTCCTTCCAAACCCTCCAAAATCTCAGCATCAGAAAAGTTATGGCATCATTGATAGCAAAATATTTCATATTTTACATATATATATCTCTCTCTCTCTCTCTCACTCTCTGTGCTCTTTATGCAACGCTCTTTATGTAACACATTGTAAAACACCTCATTCTCTCCTGATCTCCCCTGCCTTGACGCACGCAGCTCCTCAGAATGCGCAACCAGTTCCCTCGCCAGACAGCTGCGGCAAGGTTCACTTAAGGCGCTGAAGACCATTTGCCTCGGCGCCAACAGAACTCGAGCAAACCAAGCCAACCAAGCGCTCAGAAATCCATGGGCCGCCTTTTTGGAGCAATGGGTGACATATGGTGACATTGAGCTGAAATATGTTGAAGTCATGGAATCACCAGTTTCAGCATCAATAACGCATTTTGTATCATTGTGTGGGTTTTGAAGGGGCTCGAATTGGCTTCACTCTGTGCTCCGTCAGGGTGCGCCACAGCATGGCCGTACCGGCTCCTAGCGATGGAGAGCACCAAGCCCGATTCCGTTGCCATGGCATGGGCCAACAGCGATTGCTCCTCACTGAGGAAAAAACATCGAAAAGGATTGCGAAACATCAAACAATAATTTCGCGCATCGATAATTAAGGCGAATGACATCGATATACAATCATGTAATTACAGCAATAATAGCATCGACGCGTTTTAACTTTCTCGCCAGAACCTCTGAATCTTATCATATCCTATCTTGAAAGCTCACGGTGTGCCTCCAAAGGGCCAAAATGTGAGCTGGAACTGCAAACATCGGTTTAAAGGACGCTAAAGGCCGCTAGTTTACTTTCCCTTGCGATATGTTTGCCTGGAGTATTACTCACTGTGGGACCACCTCGCAATACCTCAAAGTGCCACAGTAAGTTCTACAGTATTCCCTTCGTCCCCTCTCGTGCCCTCTCGGGTTGCTACTGAGTTTGCTCCTGTTTGGATGTGTTCATCATAGCCTTCAAGAGCACCGCGCCACCATTGCAGTCAGAAGCAACCAGGACAACCTGACAGGAGCAGTCAAAAATTTGACCTTCAAAGCGTAAAAATCAGAGCGAAAGGATGCATCCTACAAATCCCACTGTTGCTCCCCTGGGTTTTGTTGGCTAAACAGACTCTGATCATCAGTTGGCTTGGGGTTGCGGTTGCTAAGGGTAAATGTTCAAAATTTCTCTACTTGTTGGAGGAATTGACTTGAAGCAAATAAACTCACAACATGATTGATTTTGCCACTTTCCGAATGGACGAGCCACATTCTTGACCAGTTTCTGAACTGCGCAAACTCTTTGCTCATTGTTGCCATGTTCGAACAGCTGCTGTACAACATAGTTGCCATATGGATGTCTGGACCTCAAGCCGTCATGGCAAAACCTGCGCTGCCTCTTCGAGTTTTTTCACCCTGCCTCTTCGATTTGTTCATCATGTTGTCGGCATTCTTACAGGAAGAACGTCAGGCACAAAGGAGGCTGGATACTTGACGAAAGGAAGTTTAGAAGTCAAACTTCCGACAATATGGACATATGGAAGAGCAGAGGTGGGAAGAGTCAGAGAAGAGAAAGGCAGAAGAAAGAACTCAAACAGGTAGAAAAGTCACACAACACGGTGTTTCCAATGTTTTGTGGCTCCGGAGGGTCGAAAAGTAGGCTCGGTAAAGGTAAAGCGGCGGGTGCCGAGCCATCTGGGGAGATGAGGTGTTCATTGTCGAGCCACTTTTGGAAGTTGAAACGTTCAAAAAGTGCACGGCGCTGCGGCGCAAGCACATGTCAAAGGCAAAACGTACAAAACACACCATGTTCGGAGCAATTGTGGAAGCTGAGATGTTCAAACCGTGCACGGCGTTGTGGCGTTGAAGTACATGTCGAAGTTAAAATGCACAAACAGCTTAGTGCCTGAGCACTTTTGTAAGTTGAGAGTTTCAAAAAGTGTATATACACCGTTGTGGCGTGAAGCACATTGCCAAATCAATGCGTGCAAAACACACCATGTTCGCAGCACTTGTGGAAGTTGAGATGTTCAAACAGTGCACGGCGTTGGCACATTTCGAAGTCAACATGTACAAAGCACGTCTGTGTCGGAACACGACTTCTGCAGGTTGAGATGTTCAAAAA
>CAMXCT020002147.1:0-55000 GCA_947184155.2 Cladocopium goreaui | reverse complement strand
TACATCCGCAGGGCAGAGACCGTCGCCTCCCAAATGTGGCCGGCAAGCTCACTAGCGATCGCTTCTCTCTCTTCATCTGTGCTGCACAGTTCGATGGCTTCCTGATCAAATTGCATGATGCTGCGACAGTCAAACGAATCTCGCAACAGTTTATGAAAGCTCTTTGACAGTTGCTCATCATTGCTTATCAATCTCAAAGAATTGTGATAAGTCCAATTTGCTGCAAGACTCACTGCTGAGAAAAAATCTCGAGCGGCCGAGAAAAATAACTAAAGCACACTAAATAAAACAACGGGACATGTCGATGCCACTGTTTTTCAGCTTCAGCTCCAGTCCTGTACTGCACGGCTTCCACGTTGGCGGAGCGAGAGCTGCCACACGTGCCCTTCAAACCGTGAATTAAAAAAACAGCAGCAGAACCATTGCGTGGATATCATATGAAATCTGCTACCAAACAAGACAGCATGCTGGACATGGACAGAATCCTTCAATTTCTCCGTTTCAGAATGTTTTCATTGAACAATCCCATCCCTGCCTGTGACCTGTGTCCCCACGAAATCTAAGAGGGTGGCCTGAGCTTCCTGCAGAGATGTTTGGATATAGCGTTGTGACGCTCTTTTGAGCGGGAGCGAGGGCCACACTTTCCGGTGCTGAATAAACATACACATACATACAGATAGGCATGCATACGTGCTTCGGATATCTTTGGGATGACAGATGACATCTACATTTACCCTCATGCAGCACACACACACACATACACGTACCCAAAAAATCACCTATGCATATGTTCGCGAAGACAGGAGCTGTCGCGGTCATTGTCTGCTGAGAGATGTTCTCACGGAACTGTGGTTAAACCTGATAACCTTCTTACCACTGCCCACTTCCCACCTTGCTGCTACTTGATGTCTCGTCTGATGAACGGGGCAAGTAGGCAGCCCATGAAGAGAACCTTCGACAGGAGTACAGTAAGTGTTCCCTTCTGTTCAACAAGCGGCACGCGATCGTTCGGTTATGGACCTGTTCAAAAAGTCAATGGTGTCAATGTATACACTTGAGCACTGTGCCTAGGCCCGAAACCTGTGTGATGTGGAAAGAGTCTGACAGGAACTAAGTGACGAGGATATGCATACAGGTCGTGACGGCAAGAGCTCGGCAAAGCAAGCCTAATAGTATCTGATATCCTTACATGATACATCATGATACATCATGAGACAACTGGTGCATGTTTCATGTTGATCTTGTTGGTGTCTTTCTGATCAGGTTTCTCACGCCTCAAGGCCTTCAAGTTGATTCACGGCCGTGGGTATCCCCGAATCATGAAACGTCGAGTGAGTCGCGTCGACCGAGTCGACCGAGCCGAAGGAGTCCAAGCCAAGCAGCTCATCAGCCACAATCTTCAGCCGCATGCTCAAGCATTGCGCAGGTAGGGGCATGATCTTCGCCATCTTGTGGGCGCAAAAGAATAACAAGATATGGCTGGCGGGGCGGAAGGGCAAGTTTCGGTGTGTCTCGGTGTGTCTCGGTGTGTCCCGATGTGTCGCCGCATGGCGCTTGAAGAGGCTTCAAAAGCATTCAAATGCATCACCTGTTCTGTGAGTGGCAGGATGTGGAATGCAAGGGATCGCTGTCACCCTCCTGCGAACCCAAAACTGCGCGGAGTCATTCATAGCAGCTTGTGCAGAAACAACTTACGGCACCAGAACATTAAGACATAGTAGGATAATCTGTGGCAAACTTAACAATCAAAAATCAAGCTAGGACAAAATGACGATGATCTTTTGTCTGCAAATCGAACAGCATTTTTTCTGACTAATCATTATCCAGCTTTGGCCAGGAACTTCTGCAATAAAGAAACCAGTGAAGGCGGCCATCTTCGGACTTCGGTTACCCATTTCATGTCCTGCGCCAATGACGGCAGCCAAAAATGTCAATCCAATTAAGTGGGTACTGTGCACGTGCCTCCGGCATACTTCAGTCGCAAAGGTTCAAAGATTAAGGAAGGCGTTTCTCAGCCCCAAGCTCGCAGGACCGTTCAGGAACACTTCTTGGATCATCTTCGGTTCGCTCCGCTTCTTGATGTCTTATTATGCTTTCATCCCTCATTCTCTCTTTTTCCTTCCTCCATTCACAACACAACTTATCACAACCTCTTGCTAGTGGCACGTAATTTCTTAATCTCTCTGGAAAGGCACACGCACTTACAACTTTTGCCATGACCTGATGCTTGGTCCTCATATGTCCTGGTCCTTGCATCTAACAATATATGAATATGCTTATGACACAAAGACCCCAAATTAACAGAACTGCTGATTTAAGGCAGGAATATATGGAAAAAAAAATCGGGTTGCTTCAAAACCTCACTGCATGTCATAGATCAGCAACTGGAGACGGAGCGGAAGCAAACTCAGCAAACCAAAATCTTTCGTTCCAAGCCCAGCCGAGAGATGCGCAATCAAGCTGGAGGGAGCCAACATTTTAGTCACCAACATATTTAGCTCAGCCAATTCTTGAAATAAGGAACAAAAACATGACTGAGTTATGACAGTTATGATCAACTCATGCGATGTCGGGTATACAATTTACATATATGATATTATATATATGGGTGTGTGTGTGTGTACATACAGCCACACATAAATATATTACATATATATATATAGATATATATATATATATGTGTGTGTGCGTGCATATGTATATATATATAATCCCCCTTTGAATGAAGTGAGAGTGTTGGTGTTGAAAATTTTATAGTGATAATTCTGGAGACACTGACCCTCTTTCTGAAAATGCATCTATAGAATCAGAGACCCCAAGGTATTTTCAAGTTGACAATCTCTTTAGAATCGCTGCCCCCAAGTCACTCTCGTAGAGCCTTTTTTTGGTTGGGGGGGTTAGTTGGCCTTCTATAAAATCAGGCTCCCCAAGTGTCATTCATTGACAGCTGACCTGAATGCTCCAGTTGCTCTTGCCTACCTTACCTTATGCATTCCCAATTTTATAGAGCTCAAAGGCTCCAAGTGTTCACTGTCAACCTCTTCGATTTTTTACAAGGATGATCAAGGATGATGAAAGAATTGTTGTGGGAAATTGGTTCTGCCAATACTTCTCTATAGAATTGAAGAACATGACATACATCCAAAGAGAACATATCCCACTATAGAATCGCAGTGGCTAAGACTCTCTGCTGACTAGTACTCAGTGCTGTATTCAACATGAAATCTCTATAGAATCAGAGGCCCCAAGGTCCTCTATAAAATTGAAAGCGTTGACACTGGGTAGGTACCCCTAAACAAAGCAGGGGGTTAAAACGCACCATTTTCCAGGACCCAACGTTCTTGATTCTGTAGAGGAAATTCCAAGGGGGATCACATATATATATATGCGTGTGTGTGTGTGTGTGTGTGCATGGTATACACATAAGTCGGGGTAGGTTGCGCACCTGGCTTTGTAGATGCAAACCCGTATCTACAAATGTTCTTCTTATATAGGAAAGTGCTTCCATAAAATGATTCTGAATTGGACCTTTGTCCATTCTAATCTCTACAAACTGAGGTGGTCCTTTTTCAGTCGCTAAAGGCACCATCCAAAAAAATACGTTGCAAAAAGGTCTTCCCAGCTCTGCTTCGCAACCAGTACCACACAGGGAATCTGTCTACTAAAATCCGCCTGCGCTTAGCAGCGAGGGATACGAACCAACGGTCGGTCGGCACGGCTTCAGCTAGTGGGGTGCGCATTTTCAGGATCAACCCAGCGCCAAAAAGAATGTTTTCACTGTGGTAATTTGCACATGTTGTATATCGGTACAAAATTGTCCGAATGCGCCGTTTCGATCTGACGGCCACAACATCGGCTCCACTTGGGTCAACTTTTCCCAACTTGGCCCAAGTTGCGCTATCGTGGGCCCAACTCAAGTGGGCCCGAAGAGATCCAAATGGACCCCAAATTGAAGGAATGTGATGCACGACATGGAAGCCCAAGTCACATTCAAAATGGCGCAACTTGGGACCCTTTGGCGACAGCTTCAACACCAAGTTGGGCCCAACGGAGACACAACATGGGGAACATTGCTTCAAACAAGCGTCATCGATAGCAAAAAACGTGGAAAATACCAAGTTTGAGAATTCCAGATTGGGCCGTCTATGTCCGCATTTTGAAGCCATATGGGGGTTATCCAAAATTATGGTACCCGAAAACTGCCCTTACGCCGCGCTTTCGCGAACCTTTCGCGCCCTTTCGCGCCCCAGCAGAATCGGGACATGGGATTATGATCGGGTTTTCGTGTGCAAATTTGTCACAAAGATGCACAGGAGGATTGCATTTAAAAACATTACTGATTGGAGATCCTTTTTCAAAGCTGCTCTAGTTTCATTCCTGCTGTGCGTGATGAGTCTGTTCCAGTCCACAGAGTCGATGGCATTGGGCAAGTCAGTGTTCCTGTGAGGACGTTTGACTTCTGGACATTGGTTTCGCACCCATTCTTTGAAAAAGATTTTGAAGTTGCGACAATGCAGAAAGAACTAGCCTATTTTGGGCCAGGGTTGGGTCCGGGAGGATTCGCCTTTCGCGAACCTTTCGCGAACCTTTCGCGGATTTCTCGTCTAAAAAATGACATTTCAGAAACTAAATGTTTATGCAAGGGTGTCTTTTATAATTTTTGCCAATCATGCAGGGTGCCACTGCCAATTGTCAGAACATGGGACAATACGAAACAATCCTGTGGCAACAATTCTGCAAGGAAAACTACCAAATATGAATACTATATATTTGTAAATAGTGAGTGGTATTCAGACCTTTCGCAAACCTTACGCCGCGCTTTCGCGGCCTTTCGCCACTGCAGCAAAACACACACATCCATATCTGCAGATGTCACTCGGATACTAAAGGCCTTGCATGGGTTTTAGGACGACTCCCATATGGATTTCAACTCTGGCCAAAGTTGCTCCCAAATGGGTCCACGTTGGGGGGGTCCAAGTTGGGCCGAAGTTGGGGGCTTTGCTGGCCTTGGGGCAGCCCAGGTTGGGCCCAACCCGTACCAATTTTGCGAAGACAGGCTGAAAATAAGCATTTTTGTATTTTTATCGCTATTTTCAAGCGTTTTTTTCTAGTTTTTGAAGCAATGTTGCCCCCATTGGACATGTCTTGGGCCCAACTTCGGCGCCAGATGCCCCACAAAGGACCCAGTTGCGCATGCTAAGCCCAACTTGCGGACCAAACGTGCCCAAATAAATTGCGCAATGTTGGGGGTCAGTTGGGTTCAAGTTGGGCCCAAGTTGGAGCCAACTGGCCCAAGTTCCCCAACTTCAGGCCAAGACGGCCAAGTTTGACCCCAGGTTGGGCCAAGTATGCCCGCTTCTTTCCTCTCTGTCCTGTTCCCTGGGTGCGGGCGGTTTTCGTCGCGATTCGAATACCTATGCACAATGCTACTTGTCCTTACGCACGGGGCAACAAAACGCCATTCTCGGCAATTCTCGGAGAGCATAAGGCACTAGGCGGCCCGTCTTGTAGAGGAAATTCGGACCCCGATGAAATCCCCCCACTCCAGCTCACATCAGCTCACATCAGCTCCCAGCTCCTTGTAGGCCTGGCAGCCTGAGTCGATCTGTTCGCAAGCGAATTGCCACTGAGATTCAGCTTCCGGTACTCGGCCGTTGGCCCAATACCAAGCCGCCAAAGCCACGTGCGCGTCGGTGACACCCGGATCATTGCGAACAACCTGGCGATCAGTTTGTCCATGTCCTTGCCCTGTCACATACACGTGCACTTCTTCTTTCATGTAATCACTACGTTGCCACTACATCTTGTCACTACATCTTGTCACTACATCTTGTCACTACATTGCAGGACACGCACATCTCCTCTTGGCATTGCCAATATTTCAATATTTGCCAATGGCCAGCCTTCTCCATGATGAGCTGAGCTTCGGCTTCCCTACCAGCACCGAAGAGGGCGAGGCCAGTGTTTGCGCGGGACAAGGAAGCTTGACGAACCTCAATCACAACCAAGCAAGTGAATATAGAGTAATATAAATTTAGTAAGATATAGTGCGCTTAGTGCCAAGATTCTCAAATTATACAAATCTCCATGCTCGAACCAGGCGCCGCTTGTTGAGAAAGATTGAAAGAGCTAACCCGCTTGATATCGCGCGCAAATGTGTTCAGGTACTTAAAGCGTGTAGTCTACATCTGACATATAGAAATCTAATGAAATATATACATACAATTCTGACCTCCTCTCTTGTTTCCTGTCCGTTTGAAAGAGCCCTGGGCGATGATTCACGCACATTGCGCCGAGTATGTACGGGGGTATTCATGTACCTGCGCCCAAAGCATCCCAAAGCTGGAAAGGGAAAAGGAGAAATAGAATTGATATTTGATAGTGATATAGCGTCCTAAAGGGAACGTCCTGAAAAGCCCCGAGAGCTGAAAAGTTGTCGCGCCTCACCGTCAGCATCAAAGATCTGTGTTGCCTCTTCGTAGTCCTCGACCGCTTCGTCATATCGCCGGAGTTGTCCCAAGACATTGCCGCGAAAATTCAAAATCAACGGGTTCATGCCCAAGCCATCGCCTTCCTTCAAGAAGGGTTGTCCCACTGAGTACAATTGGCACTCAGTTGTGATATCGATTACATATCTGTTGCGCACATGTCAGAATATCATGCCGTTTCGAAAGAAATCTTCGAGCTGAACCATGTGTGGAAACAAACAAAATGTTGCCGAACAGTGGTGCCCAGCTTTGCCAAATAATGTTGCTGAGCCAAACGTTTTTTTGTTTGGGATACATCAGGATACCGAAATTCGTGGAACCAGTTGCTCTGAGATCAGCCGTCCTGAATTCTTGAGTTGCCTGGCATTGCAACATCAGCTCTTCCGTCCTTTGGTCGAAGGGCCTGAATGGCTTTTGTGTAGTCTTGTACAGCCCCATTCCAGTCTTGAAGGCCCTCCTGTGCAGGGCGCGCACGGCCACAAAAGGGACGGTTTGACAGCAGGCAAATATGTACTTTTACCTGCAATTTACAACGCAAATGAATGAAAGAGCGCTGAAACCAACAGCTGCGTATTTTTCATATAATATATATATATGTGTGTGTGTATATATATATATATTATATTATATATATATATATTTGTGCCGACAGTTGAGAGTGTCCCCTGCGAGTCAGGCGCTTTTGCAATCACTGCCTTTGCCAGCCCGCGCTTCACGAGAGCATCTGGGTACTCACTGTACATTACTCGGTCTGGATGTTCTCGGAAATCAACCTCCATGATGCTGATGCCGACATCGTAATCTTGGATTGCGCCTGCGACCTGTGACGTCTCCAGCGCATCTTTTTCAGATGGCTGGAAGGCTCTGTAAACTAGAAACGATTTGAAGAACCATGATAAACATTGATAAATCACGATAAACCATGATAAACCATGATATCAACGTACGTGTCTCAGCTGGTTTGGCAGACTGTGGCAGGAACACGGCTTGCTTTTCTTTAGTGAAAACTTTGGTGTTTTTTTTCTGAGCTATTGGACCCGCATGCGCCTTGTCGGGGCGAGTACCTTGAAGCAAATCGTTGTACACCACCCTTGCGCGCGCTCTGCCCAATCTAAGGCGAGCCCTCTCTTCAACAATTGCTTTGGCTGAAATGGTGCCGCTCTCCCATTTTTGAATCGCCTGAGCGCACAAAACCACCCCTAAATCACCCTCAAAAATGAACTTGGGATGATAGCTATGTTGGACAAAGCCGGGGACGCACAAGATTTAACAGAGTCATCAAACGCTTTGGTGGGAGCCTTACAAGCCTGGCACCATCTGGCGCGTCAAAATTGGAAAATCCGAAGAACTTCAAGTCGCATTACCCAGGGTTGTCTCCACCTCTTCATAGACTTCAGCAGCTCCAGGACCGTTTGGAGTGGATGCCAATTTGGCGAAAGCTCCTGCGATCTCATAGAGCTCTGCTTTTGTGGCCTCGGCAACCAGGGGCAACTGGGCGCAACCGGGCACAACTCAACAGGGTGATGGCGTGTGCCCTACCTCTCACACGACTTGATGGATCTCGTGTATCCGGGCCATACCCTGACGTGCTCTGGATATCTCTGGATCCTATTGGTGTCACTATAGTCTTCTGTAGTCTTTCAATGGCTGTTCGAACTGAAACAAGAATCCCCTTGTATAACTTTCCTGTCCAGGATGCAAACTAATCTTCAGAGGGTCCTGTGTGGCCGTTGGTTATGCAACTATGCAGTAACAATCTGAATTGCAAGTTGCGACATGTCAACAAACGTGAACCACAAGTAGTTCGGAAGAATGTGTCTGAAATCCAATGCCCAGTCTTGCTTGCCAGTGAGCTGGGCGTGACTCAGCCGCCGCTGGCAATGGGAAGCAGGCTGTTGCAAGCAGCAGCCGGCGAGACACAGGTAACACCTGCTCAGCTGCCAGATCAAGAAAGCTGAGAACCAACCATTCTAGGCACAAATGAACAGCCGCCCTTCTTGGTGGATACTCTGGCGCTACCAAGTCTGAACATCTGGTACACCCATCTATGTAAGTATAGTTGCGCACTGTCAAAGAAAGAATTTCTGTAAAGGCCACAACGTCATGTTCATACATGTGTAATTATACTTGTCTTTGCATATTATGGACACATGTGTCTTCGTGTCAGTACGTCCGTGTGTTTTTCATGCTCACAAGCAATAGAAATGAACATTGGCCTTCCAAAGCATGGGACAGCAGGATGCAGCAAAAACCCGCCTGAAACCTGTTCGAAACAAAACCAATATAGCGAGGCCCAGAACGAAATGAATCCCATAGCGCAAACGGCGCAAATAATGCAAATAGTAGCAGGAGGCGCAGTGAGGCGCAGGCTGCTCGACGGGCCATGGCCCGATTGATAGTGAGTCAACCAAGCTAGTGGAACTGCACAGGGACAACTTCGAACAAAAATCTCAAAATGTACTGTGAATCGAATTTTTGGGGGGTGCAAAATTGCAAAACATTGTGGGCGTGGGCAAATGCAAACACTCTCCGCTGGGCTGTGTTGTAACCAATTGCTTTCTTTTACGCATTGCCGAAACCACTTGGATTGTGGCATGTGTATTCAAATATGTTTATGTACTGTAGTCGTCTTATGAAATAAATGATGCCATGTCATACACGTTGCCTCACTTCCACATCCTTGGAGGTATGTATGTATGTATGTATGTATGTATGTATGTATGTACGTATGTATGTATGTCTGTATGTCTGTATGTCTGTATGTCTGTATGTCTGTATGTCTGTATGTCTGTATGTATGTGTGTCTGTGTGTCTGTATGTCTGTATGTCTGTAGGTCTGTATGTCTGTATGAATGTCTGTGTGTGTGTGTGTCTGTATATGTGTCCGTATGTGTGTCTGTATGTGTGTCTGTATGTATGTCTGTATGTGTGTCTGTATGTGTGTCTGTGTGTGTGTCTGTATGTGTGTCTGTATGTGTGTCTGTATGTGTGTATGTATGTGTGTCTGTATGTGTCTGTCTGTGTCTGTCTGCCTACCTGCCTGTCTGTCTGTCTGTATGTGTACCAGTATGTATGCATGGATGGATGGATGGATGGATGTATGATGATGTATGTATGTATGTGTACCCGTATGTATGTATGTGTACCAGTAGGTATGTATGTGTACCAGTAGGTATGCATGGATGGATGGATGTATGTATGTATGCGTACCAGTATGTATGTATGTGCGCCGGTATGTATGTGTGTGTGTGTACCAGTAGGATCCAGTATGTATGTATGTATGTATGTATGGATGGATGGATGGATGGATGGATGGATGTATGTACAGTATGTACAGTATGTATGTACAGTATGTACAGTATGTATGTATGTCTGTCTGTCTGTCTGTCTGTCTGGCTGTCTGTCTGTCTGTCTGGCTGTCTGTCTGTCTGTCTGTATGTCTGTGTGTGTGTGGATGTGTATGTACAGTATGCGAATGTATGTGTTTGTGTGTATATGTGTGTGTACATGTGCGTGTGTGTGTGTGTATGCGTGTGTGTCTGTGTATGTATGTGTGTATATGTGTGTATATGCGAGTTGGTGTCTATCTATGTTCCTTTGTGTATATGTGTACATGCATGCGTTTATGTGTACATGTGTATATATGTGTATATATGTGTATATATGTGTATATATGTGTATATATGTGTAAATATGTGTATATATGTGTATATATGTGTATATATGTGTATATATGTGTATATATGTGTATATATGTGTATATATGTGTATATATGTGTATATATGTGTATATATGTGTATATATGTGTATATGTCTACGTGTGTATAAGTGTGTATGTGTCTATATTTATCTCTCTCTTCCTGCGTGTGTGTGTGTAACATCTGGATAGATGTAAAACTTCCTTCCTTTTTCTTCCCTCTTCTCCCTTTTTAAATAATGCAGGGGGATGGAGGGGACATATGAGGCTCCATCCAACGAAGCTCCTCATATGATCCTAGGATATCACCAGGGACGCCTGGTGACGTACCTGCAGTTCGGAGTTTTTTTTTCGGAATAGCATGGGGCCAAGCTCAGAACCCCACCCACAATGTTACACAATTTGCTGCACTGTTGTCGCAATCTGGAATCAATGTTGGTCATTTACGATTTGTTCAGCTGCATCAGATCTAATCTGCATGTTTCAGGATTCAGTTCCTGCCGGATCATATAATGATCCATTCTTGTCTAGTGTGATTCCTATGGTGACTCCGACATGGTGCCATAGGGCCAATTGAGGCAACCCTGTTTAGGGTGAATGTCGACTGACTTGAATTCCGAATTCACACATTTTAATTTGGTAATTCGTTTAAGTAAAGTGCAACAGTCAGCCTTGCGGTTTGTCAATCTTTTCAGATGTCCCGCTGTTCCCGCGGTCCAAGGGATCCCAGTGCTCCGTTCTTTCAAGTGAAGCCATACCGAACATTCAGAAACCTCCGTTGTTTGCAGCAACTTTTGCAGTCACACGACATCATTTCAAGACATTGAGAAAAGGCAGGCACACGACTTTCAGGTGTGGTCCTTTTTCTTTTGATGGTTTTCTGGTGAGGTTAAACATTTTGTGCACCTAATTCGCTGGAACCTGGAAGCTGTTATATGCCAATGGGGGCAAGACTTGACCACGGTCCCGGTGCAGGGAATAATCGCACGACCTTTAGGAGTTAGGAACTGGGTCCTGTCTTTAATTAATTGTTTTGGTTTTCTTGTCTGTCATCAACTAGTCCCCCATTTGGTCCCTAATTTCCCCGCGTGCCTCTCCGTAATGTGTCGTGGGGTTTAGGTGTGTGCGCTGTTTTGGTCAGGTCCATTTCGCCGTGTAGGTTGGTTCCGGAGGTCCGTCTGTTCCCCTCCCCCCCTGCGCTGTTTTTGGCCGTCTGCCCGTCGTGCGTCCGCTTTTTTCTTCCTCTTGCCTTTCAGGGTTTTCCCGGCTCTGCCGGGTGTGTGTGTGTGTAACATCTGGATAGATGTAAAACTTCCTTCCTTTTTCTTCCCTCTTCTCCCTTTTTAAATAATGCAGGGGGATGGAGAGGACATATGAGGCTCCATCCAACGAAGCTCCTCATATGATCCTAGGATATCACCAGGGACGCCTGGTGACGTACCTGCAGTTCGGAGTTTTTTTTTTTCGGAATAGCATGGGGCCAAGCTCAGAACCCCACCCACAATGTTACACAATTTGCTGCACTGTTGTCGCAATCTGGAATCAATGTTGGTCATTTACGATTTGTTCAGCTGCATCAGATCTAATCTGCATGTTTCAGGATTCAGTTCCTGCCGGATCATATAATCATCCATTCTTGTCTAGTGTGTGTGTGCATATGCACATGCATATGTATATGTATATGCATATTTATCTGTATATGTACATGCATATTTAAATGCTCTATATGTACACGTATCTGTGCTGTCTGTCTGTCTGCCCGCATAAATACATGCTTGCATGCATGTGCATTTGCATTTTCATATTTACTTGTTATCCATCTAACATTGGTGCATATTCATAATTTATCTATCTCTGTGTGCGTGTGTGTGTGTGAAATGTTGATTGCCATTTTACAACAAAAAGAACTCTTGTTCACGTTTTTCCTCAATGCTTGCTTTCTTTCCCATGGCATCACCTGCAGGGTAGTTTGCCATTTTATTGCGTCTCACTAGCATGGGTTGGAATGTTAGAGCGCACTATATAGAGGTATTGTTCTTATGAAACGGCGGTGCAGCAGGGTCACTAGATAATATTATAGGATACATATATAATATAGTAATATATCTATCTATCTATCTATCTATCTATCTATATCTATATCTATATCTCTATCTCTATCTCTATCTCTATCTCTATCTCTATCTCTATCTATCTATATCTATATCTAAATCTAAATCTAAATCTGTGTGTGTGTGTGTTACTAATGAGTATCCATTTAATGAAATTTCTGCATATATATATATATACTGTCATAAGGATCGCACCCTAAAGTGTAGAGCCTCATGAAATGGAAAAATTGCAGATCCAATCGGCTGAAGATGGCTGAAGGATCCTCACCGAAATAAGGTTCTTAGAGATAGCAGCCTCCAAAATCCAAAGGCGATGGTACTCAGCACGAAAAACCTCAGAGCAATGCAAAGTGGCAAAGCGTTCGCTTTCTCTCAGGTCTAGCTACAGGTAATGCAAAGATATGGAAAGCCTGTCTTGTCCCTCTGATTCATTTATGATGCGAAGTTTCTTGGAAACACTCAAAACTAACTAGCAACGCGAATCACTTCCACTGCGATCTACAAAGTCTACAACGCCTGCTGTCAGCATCAGGTAGTAAAGTCATGCATCTTTCCAAACTTAACAAATTTGAAAAACAGCTATAAAAGGTTTGTAGCTTACACTAACTACATTGACTAGTCTGCCTTTCGCGGTTTCATCACAGGCTGCACCCTCTTCCTCTTGTAGAAGCTGCTTACGTTTAAGCGTGTGCAATTGCCGCAAGCACAACCGCAATTGGCTTCGTGCTTGGAAGCTTTCTCTTGCCAAACTTTGCTGGCCATATGTTCTCAACAAGCCAGATTTTGCTGGACCTGTTAGCGACTGCACATCGCTAAGGCGTTCAAACAAATCTAGGGCTGCATATGCTGCCAGTACATTGGTGCCAAGCCACTCAGTCTCCTTTCTTTCACTCAGTGCCCGCACTCGTCGACGCGCTCCCAATGAGGCCCCAGAAAGGTCCAAGAGCTTCAATAATCTTTTCCACTTCACCACTACCTCCTTTGCCACTGCACTATCTTTTGCTAGCTGGGGGTCAAAGTTTTGGATTGAAGTCAGCTGCAATTGTCGTGACTCATGGCTCTTGCGTGGGTAGGACTTCGGGCTTGACCATGACTGAAAATAAAGCACCTCCGCAGAGCTGCGCAGAATACGGGAAGCATCAGAGGCGAACATCAAAAGACGTGAGTCGTTTGGTTCGTCAGATTCAGTGTCTAATCTTCTGGTGACATTGGCGTCACCACGGTCAGGAACGCTTCTTGCACGAAGGCCTTCTTGCAAGATAGGCGTGTGTACCAGAAGCGAAAGAGACAGAGCCAGGGCAGTCTGCCCTTCCAGTGGTCTTCGGCTGCTACTTTGTGCATAAAGCCAAGCTGTCTCTGCAAGCTCTTCTATCTTCCAATCACTGCGGGTGTATCCGGGTCTTGGCAGGAGAGGCCGCCAATCGCGAGCATATCCAGGCAGTCTTGGGATCTGCCGGCCTAGAATGAGTTCAGTCACCATCGGTGCAAGATGTGCAAAGACATCAGAGGACCAAGCACCAGCTTCGCCAGCAGCTCTCAATAGCGTCAAAGGTTGCACAAGTTGCGGCTCCTTGGTGTGTGGTCCATCTCTTACAGCTGCAGCTGCAGCATTGAGAAAGCGCTGCATCGCATTTCGGGAATGTCGTGCTTGGACAGGATTTGTTCCTTCTGCTCTTTGGTGCCAGGTGAAAAGCACAGAAGCTGCACCACACATGCTTCGTAGCTTTGCGGGCGGCGCACCCGCTTCCTGCAAAGCACAAGCCGCAAGATCTAATAATTCAGGGGTCGCGCATGCCATTGATGCACGTGCCACTGCCTGCACTTGTACTTGACTCTGACTGTCACCTCCTGCGCGTGAACCCTTACCATCTGCAACCAAAAATGCCATGCCTTCCAAAAGGAGTGCAATGTCACTTGGCGTCATCGAAGTGACAACTTTCCAGCCAGCCAAAGGCCCGGAAAGCAAAGCTTGTAGTGCATCGCCTGCTTCTGGACTGTTGGCTAAGCCAATACTTTTGAGGGAAGCCAAGCTCTTCACTGCCGAGCATGCCTCGCCGGATCTGACTCCACCAATGCGGCTCGTGAGTTGGGTGAGAAGTGTTGCAACGAAAGCCTCTGCTTTGGTGCGGCTGCGATGCCTCCGCGGCCAACTTCCCGTTGCCAACTCAACCATGGCCTTCTCTGCCGGAAGATCATCTCTGGTTCTGGTCAAGGTTCCGGCCCCATCTGCGGCCACATAGCGCAAAGCCAAGATCAACTGCCTGGCGCCCAATCGTGACATGCCCCTCTGGTAAGTTTCGGGCGAGGTATGCCACAGCACAGGAACTGGAGGCGATTTTTGATACATCGGTGGGGACAAAAACGGTGGATCTCGAGCAAAGTTGGCTTCTTGAAGTTCATCCGGCCCCACTGCGACTTCCGCATCCATCTGCTCCGTCCATCCGTCAGATGGCAATGTTGCAAGAGCATTGGGTCTTGGGGCCACTTGTGGCAAGCAGTCTGCAACCCACAAGGGGACTTGATCTTGGAGCTTTACAATCCGGTCCTCGTCACCATGAGAGAGTAGGGCACCCCGGATACTGTCTCCTGCTTCCTCCCATACATGCAAATGATCATGATCAACCAGGCCGTTTTTGGCATAGAATTCTAGCCAAGGAATTACTAAACTGGGAGGAGCCTTTGCAAGGACGGGCGGCAAGCCTCTTGTCAGCATTCGATGTAATCGACCTGCCCAGTATCCTTCTGCGTGTGGCTTGGAAGCTGCAAGCTGCAAATGAAGGACTTCGCAGCATCTCCTAACAAAGTTGACAAGTTCCATCCCAACAGAAACAAAACAGATCGCAAAACGGTATGTTAGGTGAGAAATACTAGGCGCCAAACAACTGCAAAGGATCAGCAACGGAAGGAGAGCTCGAAAAGCCATTTCCTTTTCGTCATTGTTCTCATTGTTCTCATTGAATTTCAAAGCTGAGGTTTGCCGAGCAAGGCCTCGGACCAGCTTTCCAAGCGCAGAGACCTTCGCAAGGTGCCCATTTCGTTGGAGTTCAGGAAGCACGTAAGCCAGGGAAAGCAAAGGAAAGTCTGCAGAGTTTACCAGGATTCGCCGAGAAATCGATGACCAAAAATGTGACGCAGCAGTTGGCGTCACAGTCTCTGAGATCTTTGCATGCAGGGCCGGTAATGAGGGCGCTAATTGACGAAGCGGCAACTTGCGCAAACGGCGGCAAAGCGTCCTAAAGTCCTTGTTTGGGGTTTCCACTTCATCCATGAACGGAACCAGCTCCTGTGCACCCAACTGCTTGGGCGTTTGATTTGAGACCTTTGCTTTCGAAGTCCTCTTCAGATCAGCACGTCCCAGCTTTGCCTGTGAAAGAGGTCCTCGTTTTCTTGTGAAGCCCTCAGGGCCCTGTGGAGCATCCAAGTGGTCAATATCCAGTTTTTGAAGCGACTGGCACCGCATTAAGGTCTCAATATTCGCAGAACGAGTCAAGGCTGCAGCATGTTGTGCCCGGCGCCGAGCAAGCCGCACATGGGCAGCCATTTGCCAAGAAAATGCGCTGGACTGGGCATGGGATGTTGGATGATGTTGGAATGTGAAGGTGTGACATGAATATTACAACCTCAGCACACTTCTCAGATCTTGTCGTGGCTCATTGCCTTCACCCAATAGCTGATCAAGTCATAGGGGTTTTATGGTGTCTGCCCAAGCCTGACTTCAGCCAGGATATTTAGATGGATTGGAATCTATTTGAAGGCTCTCCCTATGATTCGCTTTGCGGCCGAAGCCTTTCTCTTAGATGATTTTGCTTCCTCTTTCCTTTGCCAATTTGTGGATACAATGAGCCTGGCTGATGTGGCGTGCCATGGTTGGCAAGCAGGTTTTCAAAAAGCATATCAGTTAGTTATGTACTCTTGGAGAAACTCAGTGTTGCTGGACTGGCATTCCAATATACAATGGGCCATATAACCATACATCCAACGTCAATGAAAATGTCTAGATCAGAAGGCAAGGTACCCAAATTCCTTGGCACAGCTGAGCCACAAAAACAACATGCAATGTCCCGACAGCCTAACATCACACAACCTCTTTTCGCACCCTGCACGGACCCAGGAGATCTTGAATCCGACAACATGGATGCTTCTTGTGTGGCCATGGACAGCCTTTCTCACTCTTTGTAGACAAACCTCAGGCTGCACAGAGAGTCAAGGATGCTTGCGGCACTCATGAGAGAAGTGAAGTGAAACCATCGTGATTAGAATTAGAGCATTGATTGATCATGGTTTACAGTATCCATGGTGCTAGTGATTGTTCCAGTTGTAAAAGTATGTAAAAGCCATCCCGTGCTTGTCAAGCCTTGTCACTTTCTTTCATGTTGGACAAGAGAGCTGTTCGTAAGAGGCTGGTCTCAAGAAACCGTAACAAAGAAATTCAAATCTGCCACGGGCAGACCTGTTTTCTGCCAAAGTGACGAGGTATGCCTGGCATTGTCCCACTCCACTGGTGGCTTATCGCCACTGCCTTGGGCTTTGAGAGCTTTTGGGCTGTGCTAGTGATGCATAGTGACTGCTTTTTTGGGTGCAGAATTCTCTGCGAAGAATGAAGGGAATTAGCATGCAGTTTATTGGAGTGTAACAAGAGCATGCATCTCTTCCACAGGGCCGAGAGGCCGCCATACTCTTGAATGAACTCCTCCATGGTGTAGGCCTTCCACCCGCACAACTCAGGGCTGCGGATGCATTTGTACATGTACACAGGCATACGTCTGTGAGATAGGGCCACAGAGAGAGAGAGAGAGAGCTGGACAGTTGTCTATACCCAATATCCTACATGTGGACTACAGCAACACGGGGAGGGAATAAAAACAACCAAATCAAACCAAACAGGTCCTGGCCCTATAGGACACCTACTCTAACAGAGTCTTGGCCCGTGTGTTTGCACCTGTCTTGCATCTGTTTCCATTGGTCGTCCCGCCGGGAACTTGACGGTGAAAGAACTTTTGTATTTAAATGCGAACAAGTTAAAAGCTTATCAATGGCCTGTGATGAAGTTGCAACTTGCTTTGCAATGACAAAGCTGGTTAAGAGACTGGGACCGACATCAGGCTCTGATCTAATCATATCTAGTCATGTCTAAATTAAGTACTGTAAGGAATCTCTCCTTCCATTGTGTTCCATTGGTGCGAAAATTTTGTCGAAGAGAGATTGACCTAGCAGAACCCTAGCTGCAGGCACCGTTTCGGAGTGCCATGTTGTTCTGGCTCCAACACAATCCAGTCTCTGTCACTAAAGATTTCCTGTATATCATGTATGTGTATATATATATATCATTTATATCATTTATATCATTTAAGGCCAGTCTATAGCAGGAAGCCATCCTGCTTTTGCAACTGCCTGTTCACTCTCGAGGCTGTCCCAAGCCTGTCCGTCAGCTGGGTCAATCCTTCGCTCCACGCCCTTTGCGAGAATTCGCGCCTGAGATCGGTTCCATCGGCAGCGACCTACAATGGCATAGAACATCACCACTCAAAATACAACTGAAAACGAAGCCGAATGAAAACACAAGCATTTCGTGCAACCAGCCGCTCACGGAATGTTTACTATCACTGCTGGTATGCAGAAGCTAGCAAAAAAGAACTACTGAATAAAACAATATAATATACATATATATACACTATAATATATACTATAATTTAATGTATACTATTATATAGATATATACGATGAACCCGGTACCCACCTCCATTCATAATAAAAAACTCTATCATTGCAAAGTAGTTTTCGTTTTCTTGGCGCGCTTAAACGCACATTGCATTAGATTGCACTACATGACATTACATTACATTACATTAGGCTGGCTACACATTAAATTGAAGTACGAGTACCTTGAGGCGCATGACATGTCATTACCTTGCGCTACAGTACATCACATACCATTGCATACCATCACGTACTATTACATGCATGCATGGATGGGTGGGTGGGTGCATGGGTGAGTGGGTGAGTGGATTGATGGAGAGATACAGAGATAGAGAGATAGAAGTGAATCATAGACAGCTAGATAAACAGACAGATAGATCAATGAATGGATGGATAGATAGCTAGCTAGTTGTCTAAATTACTATAGTAGATATAGATAGATATAGTAGATCATATAGTTGGTATAGTTGGTACGGTCGGTATTGTAGGTATAGTAGGTACAGTAGATATAGTAGGTATAGTAGGTATAGTAGGTAGGGTAGGTATAGTAGGTGCAGTAGGTACAGCACGCAAAATATCTGGATAGATCGATACAGAGATAGATGTTAATGTAGATATATAGGCAGAAAGAGACGGAGGTAAATACGTAGATACATAGATACAAGATGATACAAGTACGTGAATCTGCAGATACGCACGTAGATCTACACATACAGAGACACGTAGATACACAGATACACGGATACGCTGGATGGATGTGTAGATTGACACATAGTTAGATATAAAGCCAAAATCGTAAATAGATAGCTAGATTCGTAGGTAGATTCCTGGCGATAAAGGAGATACTTCAAGAGATACTGTACAATAGGTCCAATAGGTACGGTACATACAGGCGAATACAGTGGATACAGTAGATACAGTAGCTACTGTAAATACAGTAGCTAGATAGATAGATCCTCAAACAATTATATATAGATACAAGTTACAAGCCTATGCCCGGGGAAGTAGGACTGAAAAACCAGTCAAGCTCAAGGCAGCTTAGGACTTCAGCGTCATGTTCAACGAGTCTTCAACAATCCGAGGCACTTTCTTCATTTCAGTGTCATCGTCGCTGAATCCTTCCACCTCCTCTTCTTCACGCTTCCTGACGTCGCCTTTCTTCTTCTTCTTGTCCTCAACACCCGGTTCAGTACAGAAATCCTGTGAAATTCCTGCTGTCCTACTGATACAATTCAACTGCAGTCTGAAAGCCTACGGAGAAGTCACTCAGGGAAACAAAGCTCTTGTTTTTTTGGATCCTCTTGATTGATTTGGCACCTTTACGCCACAAAGTTTTGGCGGCGCATAGGTGCTAAGTAGAAAAAGTGAGACGCCAGTGCACTGACAACATCATCCATTTGCGTGCTGAGTTTGTCGAATTCTGCCTTTGCACAAGCGTCATCTATGCCATCCATGTCATCGCCTTCCGGCAAGCATGAACAAAGAGCGAGTAGGAAAGGCCAGTCGTCTAGCTCAACCTGTTTGGCATACACCAGGTATTGGGTGGAACCGGTAGGATGGCCAAGTGTGCGAGAGCACCGAACGAAAGCCAATTCCCCCGCCGGCAATTCAAAATCCCAATCCCCAAGCAGAGCAACACCTTCTGTTCCCCAGAAATCTCCATTTACCACTGTCTCGCAGAAGGCCCTCCATTCATTCAAGGCTCTGATGTTTGACGGTTGCAGCACTTGCCGCAAGTCTTTCCCATTTTGGGCATCTTCTGCAATGGCAAGATGTTCGAAGCCTGCACTTCGAAGCACAATTGGGCAGCCTTCCCATGTCGGTGCTGCAATCACAAATGGAGCTTTCAAACGCTCAAGGCCATTCTTGGCTACGTGCTGCAAGTGTTGGACTGGGTCTGTCACTTCAGACGAACTGCAGGAATCCAAGTCAAAGCGCGGCACTGCTGCGGTCAAAACTGGTGTGCTACCATCCTGCCATGGGTCATGGTCGGAGATTGACTTGAACCCCTCTGACTGTGCATCTATCTGTGCATCATCTACATCTTCCCATGCACCCCATGAATCGCTATCATCCTGTGCGCTTTGCTCTGGGACACCCAGAGCCTGGCCTGGCAATGCCAGTGGCAATGTCAGTGGCTCATTGCTCTCAAAGCATTCTGACTGCTGCATAATGAGAGCACCCAAATGATGTGGTCTGGTGCTCTTGCCTTTGACTTTGTCTTTGGATGTGTGCAAGTCGTTTGCATCCTTGTCGCTTGCCAGGGTCGAAGCTGTACTTCGGCTCCAGATTGAGCTTGTCTCTGCATCAGCTCTCTTGTTTGATCCTTTCCCTTTTAGCCCCTTGGCAACTTCATCTTTCCAGACTTGTTCAGCCACAGCATGAAATTTGTCAGAGCATAAGTCCATCTTTTCGGAAAGGGGTGGAAGGCCTCTAGAGGAAGCCATACTGTTCCAGTTGCGACAAATCTGTTCATAGGACAGGTCATCGCAAGCCGCCTCTAAGAGCTCTCCGACAGAAATGTCTGACGAAATTTCTGACACATCTCGCTGAAGTCCAACATGATAACTCCATCCCAAGACTGGATGCCTCATTTTGTGCCAAGTCATCTCGCAAACAAACAGCTCTCTGCCGTCCTTGCTGTTCCTAAGATTGACCAACAAGGACGATGGAGATCTTCCACTTGGCAAAATGCAGGAGGTCTCCACTGCTTTTGACATCCTTTGGATGGCGTCATTTGCCTGCTCTTCTGTCAGCCCTCTAGCTGCTATCACCTTGTTCAAGGTACTAGTTGACAAAGCAGTGCCTAGAAGCTCACTTGCTTTCTTTCCTGTGCATTCAGATGCATCGCATCCAAATATGCCTTCAAACTCTGTGCTGACATGTTGAACATAAAAACCACCCGATCTAGCATCACAAATGACGTAGCTAAACTTGTCTGTGTCTGTTCCGATCGAGGCTTTGTTGTGGTGTCGGTTGGGCTTGCCTCTCTTGGCTGATTGAGTGTGCTTTGGTCGGGTAAAATTTGGACCATTCGTCCGACTCCTCCTTACTGCACACTGCAGCATTCCACTAGGATGCCTGCTTCAGCGCGGAGTGGCTCTGGACACGACACAAAAAAGTCAAAGGTGGGAGATGTCACCTCTGGTCCTCCGGCGTCTTTCCGGTTCCTTTTGGAAGCGGTGCACTCAGAGGCGGCCCCTGTATGACCAAGCTTTCTCCCCTGACTTGTTCTTTGTCCTTTCTGGCCAGCTCTGTTGGCCAAAATCTCCCTCTTCAGGGCCCAAACAGCAGCAAAATTCTGAAGAACAAACAAAACAATAGTGACATGAAACATAAACAACTCAGGTCTCTTGGCGAAATGCTGTCCAAAAAAGGTGTGGCTTCAACCAGCTTGCACGTGCACCAAGACGATTCACTCGATGCTTAGTTGTTTGGTTTGTCCTTTCTGACACCTGATCTGCTACAATTTACTATGCCATTTGCTACACAATCTATTACAATTTGCCTCCACTGCGGTCCTTCATCTCAACCACCACTTCTGGAGGCGGAGGCAGCGGTGGCGCCGCATCCTCATCATCGTCTGAATCCAGGACCTCAACATGAGACATGATGAGACATCAACCGTATTTGAACTGCATTGGAGCTGCGTCCAAGCGCCGATGGTTTAGGTTGCCAAAATCATTCCGGTATGCTGCCCGAAAGACTGCCAAAAGACCGAAAGAATTCTATGATGAAAGACTTGGAGGCCCTGGGGTGGCCCACCCTGGAGTGAGCCTGCCAAAAAACCATTACCCGCTATTTAATAGCTGCAGGGTGCGAAGGATAATGTTGCCAGAAATCAAAAAATATATAGCATTTGACCTCAAAAAAAATGGAGAGGACTGTTGCAGTCGCCCAACTTTCACTCGTTCGGGGATGAGACATGTGAAATTTGGCTGTTGTAACAGTCCATTGTGATAGCAGCGGAGTCTACAGGTTGAAAGCGAAGCTGTCATCACACATTTGCTGCAGATGTCCGGAATATAATTGGATCAAAATAACAATAGTTCCGGGCCCTCCCCCCAAAAAAAAGTGCAGAGTTCCAGAAGCCCCTACAGAGGCACAGAAAAAACTATGCCATAGCCTCCCAAGAACCCAGGCGTGTCCAGAAGGCTGTGCGCAAGTGCTCCCCCTCTCCAGGCAACCACCCAAACAGTTCAGGAACAGGAGACAAGTAACAACATGTAACAACCATCAAAATATCGAACATGTCAGAAAGAAGCCCAACCATTGCCAAACGGTGCCACCCGAAACCCTCTACCCTGAAACAGGTGCAAAAAACGAAACCTGCCAGGCGGCCAGGCGAGGAAAAAAAAAATCCAAAACAATCTATATCTGTGTGTGTGTGCATGAAAGGTGGCTGAAGTCGTCCGAAAAAAATGGTTTATATATATACATGTTTCGAGAAAAATAGCAGTTTTTGCAGGAATGCTGCTTCTTCACAGGAATAGAGCACTGTCTTGAAGGAAAGATTCTTCGTTAAAGGGATTAAAGTAAGGGAAGCGGTTTTTCCAGGAATGCTGCATTTGATCATTCGAAATTCAATACTTGAATACTGTCCTGTCTGAGTATGTTAAAAACATACCGCATATTGTGCATTAGCATTGCATTCTCCAAGGGATCTTGTACCATGTGAGTAAGGCTTAATGCTTAACAGGAAGATTGCGTTTTGTCATGGGAACACCGCATCCTTGAGAGCGAGGCTTCATGCTTTGCAAAAATATTGCTAATTGAACTAACTGCTGTATCATCTGCAGGAAAGAATGCGACTTGCAAATGAAAAACTATTCTTTATCAGCAGGGTATGATACATTTTTCTAAGGAACACCGCCTCTTTCTACAGGAATGCTGCATGCAACCAGCATGCTGAATTTTGTGTTCGAAGAGAGTTTCTTTAAACAAGGGATGCAATCCTATGCAAGGAAAACTGCATATATATTTCGAGAGGAGTGTGTTGCTTTTTAAACAAGAAATGAATCAGTCAAAGGGAATTCCATAATTTTTGCATCTATGTTTCTGGAAAGAAGCACTGCATTGTTTTGAAGGAAGAGTGAAACCTCTCTCTCTCTCTCAGGATTTTCTTTGGTTAAGAGAGGTTCCTATTCCAGGAACACGATCTTGCACTTTTCAGGCAGAGGGCACATCACACAGGAATTTGTCATTTAAAGCATAAATATATATATACACCTCGCCAGTTTCGCTTGTTGATAAAAGATGATTGATATTGATTGATTAGGTTGGAAATGCACATGCATTTGTAGCTGCAACTCGCAATAGACTCATTGCACAGGAAGGTTCTTGGACGGGTTGAATATGTATGTACAGTATGGGTAACTAATTCTGGAATCTACCTCTCTGAATCCCACCAAAGATTCATGGAAGGGAGTTGAAATGGAATTGAAACACTGGTTTTGAGGCGGCCACAACAGTCTCGTCCCAAAAAGTCAGGGACGCATCAAATAAATTCAGTGGCTTGGAAGCCAAACCACCTGGATGGCCTTCTGGTTATCAAATGTATTGTTTCCGCATTGCTTTTTTGGAATCAATGCGTGCTCCTGTTGCGAGCTTGACTCTTCATCCAAAAGCATTCGGAAATCCCACTCCAGTTTCAGTAAATCTTCTTATCCTGAGCGCGGCACGCTGATGGGTGCATATTTCCGAAAGAGCTCAAAGTTGTCAGACTGCAACCTCAGCTGGCGCCCGATCGCAGTCACCGGAGTGCATGATCCATTCCTTCTTGCGGCTCGACAGCTGCGCTAGGCTCCTGGTCCCTACTTAGTGTACCTCTTCAACGATTTGACAAGTCAAACCCACCATTAGGCCACAAGAGCTTCTAACGGTTGAGTACAGCCAAGATATGCCAAGATGCTGTTTTTGCTGTTTCGGACTGAACAGGTGGATATGCCCACGAATCAGGTTCAAGCAGTCTGTAGCAATACTGCCCTGGCAAGAATGCACCGAGACACACGCGGCGAAATCGAAAAGTCTGGGCAAAGGTGCAGATTTAGAATGCACGTTCCGGGCGGGTAAAAAAATGAGGACCACAAAGCACAGCAGGTTTTGGACTTCGTGGAACTGGGGCTTCAGTAGACTCAGCGGACAGAGAAAAACTTTAACAGTCTAACAATGCATTTTCGTGATGACCGTGGTGAGTCCCTGCTCCATCTGCTTGCCTTCAGACCTTCAATGAATCTTCGATGTGCAACCTTGCTTGAGCTCCCAGCTCAAGACTGCAACAAGATGAAACAAGCTGCAACATCTGCAAGAAGGCTAGGGTACATTCCAGACCTTTCAGTGACGTGCGCTAAGGACACAAGAGCAACAAGTAGCAAGAAGAGGTCCAAAAGAGTCCAAAACGTCCACACATGTAACAAACGAATGTCAAAGTCTGAGCTGCTCAGCTCACGCCAAGTGGCAACGTTGTACAGCGGATTTGGTTTTATCCGACCCTCCTTCGCTGCCTGGACCACTGGAGCCCCATGGCACAAATGAAGAAATTTCAGCCAAGCCAGTCCGAGAAAGGACGTGATGAATTCCCGCCTTGCAAGCTTTGTAAAGCCATCGGAGGCGATCAATAGGTTTTTTGGGAAAAATCTCTTCCCACCTCAGACACATGATGAAAATTCATGAAACATGTGGCAAAACCGATGCAGAAATATGTTACAGCCATGACTACATGGCTGCTGGAAAGTTCAACTGTTCATGCGCATGCGTTGATTGCTTTGGGACTTGAGAAAGGCACGACATGGTTACATATTCCTCCTGTTCTTTGACCTCTTCCTCTTTGGTCACCTGATGTTCTGGCAGCGCCAGTCACCCTGATGTCTCATGTCTCTTTGGTCTCTTTGGTCTCTTCGCTCTCTCCCAATCTCTGCCGTCTTAGAGAATCTTCTCAAATCGCACCTTCTTCTTGCGCCTGGTCACGACCTGGACACGGACAGTCCAAAGGACAATCAGATTTAACAGATCCAAACAGCCTATTTTTGAAGTACTCCTTGCCGATTGTGCCAGCCATGGAATAGTTGGAATGTGCTATGAGCGCTATGAGCCCCAGCCTCGGCAGGCAAAGGTGCCTCCTCTCTTGGAGCGTCATCATCATCCTGGGCTGAAGCTCTGAACATTCTGATCAGTTTGCACCCAGACTGAGCAGTTGTGGGCATCGCTGGGAGGTTCATACCTCTGGAATCCTTTTGGGCCCTACACCCTGGCTCTACACCCTCCAATCAAATCCAACACGGAAAAACGAGTTGCTACCTTTCAACAATGCTTTGGCCTCGGTTTCAAAACGCCGAAATATGTTCGTATGTTCGCTCGAGCACTTCGGCTGAGGTCTTAGCATCTCCCCAAGCAGGGCGATCGCCCATAGCGACCTGGCAAGCCAAAATGCAAGCCGCATGGCTCGTGGTCGACATGGCCCAAGCAACTTAAAATCATGAGAAAACTCTTGGTTTAAAATTAATTCTTGTCAGCTTTTTGTTGCAGGCAGGTTTGAAACCTTCGGGGAGCCATTGGAGCTTGTTTCTGTGGCCAACGGTTGGCAGAACAAATGGCACTAAAACAGCAACATTAAAAGTTGATGATGTTGATGTGAGCATTTGCCAGAGCTTGGTGCAAGAGTTTGGCCAGACTTCTCACGTGAGACATCTGGCCGCAGCTGGCCACACCCTCTTGTGGTACTTCCCCCCTCGACAGGTACAAGCAAAGTTAAACTCAGAGCGCCCATTGCCTATCAAACAATATTGTTGAAATCAAGTTTGACTGCCGCTGGCATTTACACAATCATCGGGGTACAAACCGCAACGGGTTTGTAATTTCGCCACGAACGGAATACTACAGGAATGGATGCGCGCACAGCATTGATTTCAGGTGTCCCAATGTATTTGTTGTCGTCAATGGGCTAGTTTAGTCTGCATACAGTAGAAATAATTCAGCTGCGTGCACTTTCTTCCAATTTGAGAAAGAACATGATACATCATGCTACGCAATGTTTAGAGCCCAGTTGAGTTTAGGTCTAGGAACCATCAAAGACCCCGTAATCTTGCAAAAGCAAACCGATTTCCAATGTACGATTCCCGCCAGAGTTGCAGAGGTGATATTTTGCACATGAGTGCCCCAAAGAATATTCAAGGAGAAGCTTGACACTGCATGAGACTGAAAGTACCAGCAAATCCAGGGACGGGATATTTCAGGCTTGTGAATTCATTCAGCCAAATGAGGTTGTTGTATGTTGTTGTGCTCCTAAGTTGATTTAGCTGGGTTACATCAGATTTTACAGTGTGTATATATATATATAGAGATAAAGATATAGATATAGATATAGACATCTGGTGACTATATGTACAAATGCAATTATATATGTATATGCAATTATGTATACATAAATAACAACAACCATAAATAACAATCATAATTGGATTCATCCCTGCCCCTGATCATAATTCATATTCCGCCCAAACCAAACCATGATGAAATGTAGTGGATCGATTCATGAATCAGGGTCCCATACTTGGGGTGCTAACAAGTTCAGAGGATAGGATTATTTGGACAAAATTGATTTTGTTTGCAAGGGTGCAGAATGAGCCGCTCTAGCCCCGCAGTTCAGCGACATGTAACTCCTATGAAATGGCATGACCTATAAGCCAGTCGAAATCATTTGTGACATATAGATACAGATGCGGAACGACGTAATTAGATGTGTGTGTGTGTGTGTCCAGGCAGACCCCCGCTGCATACAGGAGGAACTTGCGGTACTTGCTACCATGTGAACAGCGCCAAATACGTTTTTTCAAGAGAGATCAATATAGGCCAACGTCACTGCTGGCATACCAATATGATTTGGAATAATTCAAGGCAAATTGAGTCTATGTTCAAGTCCCTTGGAGCCGGTTCAATGCCTTGCCCCAAACCCTTGTATGAGGTCCTGCACGAGACAGAGAAATCAACCGCGCCCTGAGACTAAGTTCCAGTAGCCTCGTCTACAAAACATTCACAGGGAGACAATCCATGTGTGCTTCCCATGGTCAACACGGGTCTATCTAACAAGAGCCAGGGCGACGCAAGCAGGGAGTCTGAAAACTGGATTCGCTGAGGGCCAAATGCGAAATACGAAAAGGCTGAACAAGTGGCACACTGATGTATAAAACAAAAGCTTGCAAAAGCATTGACAATTCAACCACAAGTACTAGCCTCCCTCAATTCGGAGAGCGTGCCGGCTCTACTGCAAACCCGAATGAGGTTATGAACCCAAAACTGCCACCAAAGGCCTACATAGGTTGAAAGGGTTCTCCAGCCTTCTGATGGGCAGGCGGAAATAGCTAGATAGGCAGGTAGGTAAGTAGGTAGGCAAACGGACAGGTACATCTGCAGAAAGGCAGCTAGGTAATGATAGGTAGATGCCATGCGGATAGGTCCGGTAGATAGGTAGACAACTACATATCTAGGTAGATAGCTACATAGGTGGATAGCTGTATAGGTGGGTAGCTGACATAGGCAGATAGCTACATAGGATTACATAGGTATATAGATAGCTAGATAGGTAGGTAGGTAGGTAGATAGAAATTTTGGCAGCGTGGTAGATAGATAGATAGATAGATAGGTCTGTAGATAGGTCTGTAGATAGGTCTGTAGATAGGTCTGTAGATAGACTTGATTCGATTCGATTTGATTCGGTTTGATTCAATGCAATTGATTAGATTATAGATTGGAGATAGATATCTGAGATAGATAGGATAGGAATGGATAGGATAGGAAAGGATAGGAAAGGCTAGGATAGGTAGGAAAGGATAGGATAGTATCCTGATAGGCAAGGATAGGATAGGACGGATAGATAGGATAGATAGGATGGGATAGAATAGGAAGAAAGATCGATAGATCGATAGATCGATCGATAGATAGATCGATAGATAGATAGATATAGATAGATAGATATAGATAGATAGATAGATAGGTAGATAGATAGATAGACAGACAAATAGTTCAGTTAGATAGATTAGATAGACTGACTGACTGGCTGACTGAGTGATTGATTCATCACATAGATTACATAGATTACATTGGCTACATAGATTACAGAGATTACATAGATTACATGGATTACATACACTAAATATGCTTCAATTGATTACATCGATTACATCGGTGACATCGGTTACATCGATTACACAGCTATACAGACAGCCAGCCAGCCAGCCAGCTAGATTTAAAAAAATAGATACACAGGTGTCATACATCAATATACTGGCGTTTTATATGTGTATCTGTGTATCAATTCGTTGTATGATGCTATGTGTATAGATGTGTATAGATAACATCTATGTAGAAGGAGAGAGATTGAGAGAGGGATGTATATACCGTGTGGATGGGAAATAGAAAGGTATTATATGCATGTATCTATATATATACATATACATATACATATACATATACATATATATATGTATATATGTATATATGTATATATGTATATATGTATATATGTATATATGTATATATGTATATATGCGTATTGTATACATGTATGCATACATCCCCAAGCCACTTCGGGCCTCAAATGCTTCAACTGCAATCACCGGCTTGCTGCACATACCCACAAGTGACTGGACTGCTTAGGCCCAGGCTCGGGCTTGGGCTGTCACACCACAACAGTTCTTACCTGCGGGTGCTGTACTAAAACATGATGACAACACAAAAACAAAACAAAACAACGCAAGAAGAAGCCAAAACAATTTTGTTCAGGTATGGCTATGTTTATGGGGTGTGATTTGACTGGCGCTGTCCAAGCACTCCACTCCTTCCCTTTTTCATTCGCAGGTGAAACGCTGTTCACAAAGAAGTACATATCTGTGCCATCTGATTTCCTTGGCTTCACATTTTTCGTTCAGTCTTTGGAACGTCTTGCTGGAAGCTTCTTCTTCTCCTTTGCAGCCCGCTTTTGTGCACGCCGCTCCTGACTGAAAAGCAAAGAGCGGCCACCTCTGGGTGAAAGTGTGCAGCACTCATTGCACGACAGAACATAGTGTAGGAGCAGGTTTCCAAACTACATGGAGGTCAGAACGTAAAACCAATGCTGAAATGACCATGCAATTTAAAATGCAAGTCCAAGAACCATTAAACCACGGACTGAAACACAAAACCACAACCAAACTTCCAGGATTCTTCGGAACCAGAAATCACAAGACAGGGCCAACAAGGAGTGCAATCGTAAGACCCTGGTGCAAGCATTGTAGACATGAATCATGCATTGCATAGCATTAGCATGCGTATGCCGCACATTTGTCTTCATACATCTTCAAATATGTTCATGCGTCTTCATACCTCTTCATACATGTGCACATGCATGCGCATATCTCATCTGCACGGGCATCTTGTATAGCTACATTCGAAAAATACACAAAATATCGTATACATGACATGTACGTTGCACATTTCAAGACGTGAAATGCCTTTTTTATCCGTTTCCGTAGGACCGTAGGAGGACAAAGAAGAAATATTATATATATATATTAGCATGGCGCTCTACCACGTTTTCTTTAGAGCTATTTTGTCCAAGTTTGGGTAATTATTGACCCTAAGTTTGGTAATTATTGTCCCCAACTTTTGGGAATTGTTGTCCCCAACTTTTGGGATTTGGGAATTTTTGTCCCCAACTTTTGGGAATTTTTGTCCCCAACTTTTGGGGATTTGGGAATTTTTGTCCCCAACTTTTGGGAATTTTTGTCCCCAACTTTTTTGGGGACAAAAATTCCCAAAAAGTTGGGGACAATAATTAAATTCCTATGGGAAAAGTTGGGGACAATAATTATTCCCATAGGAATTGAATTATTGTCCCCAACTGTTTGGGAATTTTTGTCCCCAACTTTTGGGGACAAAAATTCCCAAATCCCTAAAAGTTGGGGGCAAAAATCACCAAAAGTTGGGGACAAAAATTCCCAAATCCCTAAAAGTTGGGGGCAAAAAATCCCAAAAGTTGGGGACAAAAATCCCAAAAGTTGGGGACAAAAATTCCCAAATCACCAAAAGTTGGGGACAAAAATTGCCAAATCCCTAAAAGTTGGGGGCAAAAATTCCCAAAAGTTGGGGACAAAAATTCCCAAATCACCAAAAGTTGGGGACAAAAATTGCCAAAAGTTGGGGACAAAAATTCCAAAATTCCGAAAAGTTAGGGACAAAAAATCCCAAAAGTTAGGGACAAAAATTACCAAAAGTTAGGGACAAAAATTGTAAAACAGTGCCTAAAGAGATAGCCCAAAAACATGGTAGAGAGACATGCTAATATATATATATATATATCTCTCTCTCTATATATATCTATCCCTCTCCCTCTCCACTATACATATATTTAATTATTTACTTATTATTTTGTTATTTACGCCAGGACGCACGGAATGACGTGCAGAAAGATACAGAAAAACCTGCCGGTTTGGTTAGTCCTCAGCCTTGTCCCGCACCGAGGCACCCTTTTTATCCTGGATTGCTGGGAGCTGGCGTGTAGAACTTTAATGCGCTTTCGAAGGCATTTCCAGCGAAACAAGCAAAAGTCCCCGCAACCTGACTTTCACCTACTCATGTGGCGTCTCCTTCTTTCTCTCAGCCAAGAGCTTCCGTGCTTCCCTTCGACCATGAAAAAACGGAACCTGCAATGAGAACAGAAGCGGCAGCTGTCGGGTCAAGCACCGCTTGGATCCGAACTATACCCAAGGTTTACAGTCGTGATGCGAATGCTAGGATCCCGATGTGCATGTTGCAATCTTGGGGCGCCTAACCAATTAGACTGTCGAAAATCGTATTCAATTTGTTCGATTTTGTTCGCACTTGCATGGCAAGGCGGTACACCAAAGCAAGATAACAAGAAATGCGGGCATTGCATTTTTGCGTGCATTTGCAATATATGGAAACGATCTGTCGGAACAAAATGGTTCTGAGGTCTGGATGGTTTCTGCGACTGGCCTTGCCAGTGGTCTTGACTTTTTCTCGCTCCTGAGACTTGAGGCTTTTCTCTGCAGCACGTAGTTGCCCCAAGTGCTTCCTGGCAATCGCCAGCCATTCCTGCTGCATCCTACGCTCTCCTATATACTACGAGTGTTCTTTTCTGACACAAAACTTGTCTCCTCTGCTTGTCCTGCTGGAAGCGATGCTTGATCCTAAGCTGCGGGACTCATGGGGAGCTAAATGGCAGTTCGTCCTGAGCAGAAATCCAACTATCTGGACAAAGTTTCTCCCTGTTGAGCGTATTCTCAGCCTCAATGAGCTCAGGGTCCTCCAAGTTAAAGACAAAAAATGCTAGAAGCTGCTAGCAGCTATCAGCTAGCAAAACATATGCAAAAAGTGTTAAGTTTGGTCCGTCTGGTCCTGCAGTTTCTTTTTCTTCCTCTTCTGCAGGCTATTCTTGGCTTCTTGTAGTTTCTTCATTTCGTCCTCACGGTACCTTCCGAACCCAAAAAAACTCCTGGAATCTCAGACCTTTCCCACTTGCTGCAGCTATCTTGGGCGTAGTTCACAATGTTCCACATGTTCAGCTCAAGCGCCGCGGAAATGTCAACAGCTTCATGCCCACGCTCTGATCTGCAGGACCGGATCTATGCTGGGCACTCCTCCAAGAACGCATATGCTTTCCTCAAGATTTTTGCAGCATGGCAACAAGTCACTAACTACAGCAGTAATGAATAACTAAAGGAAAAAATGTTGAAACAAAAAATCGAACTTATGTTGTCCACAAAAGAGGTCACAAAAGTCATGCGAATCCATGTGGCATCCATTTCTTTGGAAACAACCCAATCTCCGCCAAAAGGACCGCTGAAATGAATCTCCTAATTTCTCCTGCATCCATCACTCTGCAATGCTTTGCCATATACACCCACTCTTCAGAAGCTAAGCAACGAAAATCCATCCATGTCAAAGGACCCGCTGGTATCATCAAAACGGGGATCCCGCGCGCGCATCGAGGCCACCTCTCTTGACACGGCAATCTTTTGGTATGCATGCAGTAAATGCATTAACTAAGACCTGCTAGGAACAGTCCAGAGCCGCTAAGCCGCTAAGGTTGGCTTAGATGTTCTCAAAGGTTCGTGTCATGTCAGTCCGCGACTGGCCTTGGCTCCTACTCTTGAAGCGCTGGCCACAGGTGGTGCGACAGGCCGTGAAGAAGACACTTCTTGGGGAGCCCCTTTCCTTGGCAAACTCGGCAAACTGAGTCACAGCAAGTTCTTTTGGGACGGACTCAAGAAAGCGTGATTGAACCGCAACAAATGCGCCAAAGCCGCCATTGGCACAAAGAGCCTTGCAGTCTTGATACCCCCAAAGCCGGCATTCATGTACAAATATGGCGGGCAAGTTTACTTTTCATGGTCTCGCCGAAATTCAACCGACAATTGTGACAGCCCTGTGCTTACGCTGGAATGAAATGAATGTGAATTGTAATTATATCGATTATTTGACGTCAACAACTGCTTTAAGCGGCCCTTCTTCCAAACAAACGGTCTCTCCCTGAATAAACTATGCATATGTAGTGCTCCTCAGGACAATTTCGAACCTTCTGCAGAGTCTCATTGAAAGACACATCAATTCATCAAGAAACAAATGCACTCTGGCAAGCCGGCACAGGAGAAGGGATTTGATTGAGCGGTTCTGCGGTCCAGCGATTGAGGGCGTTAGTTGGTTGATAAATAGTTTGATTGAATCTGTGAATGAGTGGAAGAGTGAGCCGTTTGGATAAGTTTGAGCTGAATCATTCTTCATGATTGAATGATCCATCGCTTGGAAAAGTGAAATTGCTGATTCATTGTATAGTGAACCCCTCACTGAGTGTGAGGGTTTGACTACAATTATTCAATGATACTGAAAATTGAGTCAGTTGGCTACGCAGTCCAGGCAGCATAATTCCCGAATTGTCTTTTGAGTTAATTATGGATTTCGTGAGCAAGCAAGTAGTGAGTAATTTAGGGCGTCGCCACTCACTGAGCCCGTGAGCGAATGGATTCCGAAAGTCCTTGGTGAGCTACTTGGTCAGTACCTAGTGGCCTACTGGACCAAGACCGTGAATCGCCTGTGATACTGTGATTAGGTGGGAAAGGAAACGAATCAAAGGTATAATAGACACATACAGACATACATACATACATACATGCATGCATGCATACATACATACATGCATACATACAAAAATACATACATACATACATTACGCTACGTACATACATTACGTTACCTTATGTTACGTTACGTTACATTACATTACATTGTATTACACACATTACATACATTACATACATTACATTACATACATTACATACATTACATACATTACATACGTTACATACATTACATACATTACATACATTACATACATTACATACATTACATACATTACATACATTACATACATTACATACATTACATACATTACATACATTACATACATTACATACATTACATACATAACATACATTACATTACATACATAACGTACATTACATTACATACATTACATACATTACATACATTACATACATTACATACATTACATACATTACATACATTACATACATTACATACATTACATACATTACATACATTACATACATTACATACTTTACATACATTACATACATTACATACATTACATACATTACATACATTACATACATTACATACATTTACATACATTACATACATTACATACATACATACATACATTACATTGCATTACATTCCATTACATTCCATTACATTACATACATACAAACATGACATACATGACATACATGACATACATGACATACATGACATACATTACATACATTACATACATTACATACATTACATACATTACATACATTACATACATACATACATACATACATTACATACATACATACATACATACATTACTTACATACATACATTACATACATTACATACATTACATACATTACATACATTACATACATTACATACATTACATACATTACATACATTACATACATTACATACATTACATACATTACATACATTACATACATTACATACATTACATACATTACAAACATTACATACATTACATACATTACAAACATTACATACATTACATACATTACATACATTACATACATTACATACATTACATACATTACATACATTACATACATTACATACATTACATACATTACATACATTACATACATTACATACATTACACACATTACATTCATTACATTCATGACATACATTACATACATTACATACATTACACACATTACATTCATTACATTCATGACATACATTACATACATTACATACAAAACATTACATACATTACATACATTACATACATTACATACATTACATACATTACATACATTACATACATTACATACATTACATACATAACATACATAACATACATAACATACATACATACATACATACATACATACATACATACATACATACATACATTAGTTACATTCATACATGAATTACATACATACATGCATGCATGCATACATACATACATTAGCTACATTCATACATTAATGACATACATTGCATGCATTACATGCATTACATACAGTACATACAGTACATACATTACATACATTACATACATTACATACATTACATGCATCACATACAATACATACATTACATACATTACATTTCTTACATACATTACATACATTGCATACATTGCATACATTACATTACATACACACATACATGACATGACATGACATGACATGACATGACATGACATTACATTACATTACATTACTATGTTGGACGAACAGATAGAATATGAAAAACTCCTAGGTCACAGATAGAATATGGAAAAAAACCTAAAAACCTAAGACCCCAAATAGCAGATAGAATATGCAAACAACATATGCAGATAGAATATGAACATATGATATATGTTCAATGTTGCATGTGTATGCAGTACAGTACTGCACTGCCTGCAGCCAGCACAGTATAACGACCAAAAAAAAATAATGCAACACATACAAAAACCATGAGATTGAATGTCACATCCTTCCAGCAAATAGTTTGCTCTCACTTTTTTTTCACCCCAAACTATGGTACGGTATGCAGCACGGCTGCCTGTACAACCAGGAACTTCTTATACCTTACATCCACTGTCTGGTTCACCAGTGCTATTCTGAAAACCAATTGTGAGCGCAGTGCAATGGAAAAACATGGAAAAGCAACTGGTCAATGTGAGTGCAATGCTCTATCTAGTGCTAGGGATAAAGGTGGTCACCAGTGCAATGGAAAAACCGGCCATTGTGTGGATGTCAAGGCACCTGATTGGGAACGTTCAAAGCAATATTGCAATGATACTTGCAGGAGCCCCACTTTCCATCAGAACCGAAGTACAATACTATTGTTCATTGATGTTTTCATTTCTACGCAGTATTGCAGTTGCTGCACTACACTTTCGCTGTAAATACTGAACGGTATCAGTCTTTGTGTGGTGGCTCTTCTTTCCTAAGCTTTCGAATTCTTGAAAGTTGATGTTTGATCAGTTTCATATCAGGGTTATCCGAATTCTCACCAATGAATGCGTCCAACATTAACTCCATGACTCTCAAGAGAGCTTGCCATGACGATCGTTGGAGTCCATAGCTGCGGCCATAGTGGGATGATGTGCTCGTGGCTGCGCGCCACACCTTGCCCACCGGATCAATTCCCAGATAGCACCCTGCAGGCCTCGTGTGAAGGTTCATGCTCCTGAGTTTGGCATATTCCGGTTGGAGATGCACAGCTGGGTTTCGAGAGCCATGATGGTGGGAAACATCACCTCCATCCTCTGTAGGCCCTGGAAGCACGTCACACTCATCACCGCTGCTTTCAGACTCACTATCATCAAACCACTCTACGTGCATGTCATGATCATCATTCTCCACGGCATCATATTCAGGACCGTACATACCGTCCCATTGTTCGGTTTCATCTTCTCCGCACTCAGGTTCATCTTGTTGACAGTCTTGAATCATTTTCCTGAAAAAACGATGCTTTTGGTCGGTATACAGTACAGTACTTGATCCATATTCTAACTGCATCACCATTGTCAACTTTTCAAATAACATTTAGCTTTGAACATCTCTGGGGTTACAATAGATGACAGTACAGTAATCACTCACAATCCTTCAAGGTGAGTTGACAGTCTTGAAACAGGTTTCCAATTACTTTACTTCGTGTGATCCCCACCATGACATTTATACATTTTGTTACTGGCAAATCTTCTGGCATTCTATCTGACATATCTTCTGGCATTCTATTCGGCATTCTATCTGGCATATCTTCTGGCATATTATCTACTCAAATCTTCTGGCGTTCTATCTGGCAAACATTCTGGCACTTTATCTGACATATCTTAATCACTCACAATCCTTCAAAGTGAGTTGACAGTCTTGAAACAAATTTCCAAAAACAAACAAAGCTTTCGGTCGGTATACAGTACAATACAGTACAGTACTTGATCCATATTCTAACTGCATCACCGTTGTCAACTTTTCAAATAACATTTAGCTTTGAACATCTCTGGGGTTACAGTAGATGACAGTACAGTAATCACTCACAATCCTTCAAAGTGAGTTGACAGCCTTGAAACAGGTTTCCAATTACTTTACTTCGTGTGATCCCCACCATGACATTTATACATTTTGTTACTGGCAAATCTTCTGGCATTCTATCTGACATATCTTCTGGCATTCTATTCGGCATTCTATCTGGCATATCTTCTGGCATGTTATCTACTTAAATCTTCTGTCATTCTATCTGGCAAACATTCTGGCACTTTATCTGGCATATCTTATGGCATTCTATCTGTCATTTTATCCGGCATTCTATATGGCATACCTTCTGGCATTCTATCTGGCATATCTTCTAAAATTATATCTGGCATACCTTCTGGCATTCTATCTAACATATCTACTAACATTCTATTTGTCATATCTTCTGGCACTCTATCTGGCATATCTTCTGGCATTCTATCTGGCCGTTGAGGTCCAGCGGTGCACACTGAGCTGGGAAGGTCCCATGTTGAGGTGGAGAAAATGGAGGAGGAGGCGGAGGAGGCGGAGGAGGCGGAGGAGGAGGAGGAGGCAGCGGAGGCGGAGGAGGAGGAGGAGGAGGAGGACGAGGCGGAGGACAACAGCTCTGGTAAAATCTAACAACCCTCACCTGGCAGGTGGTGAAAAACAAACTTGAGAGGGGGAACACGAAAGGTAGGTAAGCAAGAAAGGAACCGAAGAAAAAATGAAGGGGAGAGGGCAGGGAAAAAAACATAAAGTGGAGTCTGGTAAAAGCGACGCGGCCAGTATCTTTCCAAAAATATGAAGGGGAGTCTGGTAAAAGCGACTGAAAGGCTTCGGCGATGTGGTTGGGGTTGGTGGCGGTTGTGGTGTTGGTGGTGTTGGTGGTGCTGGCGGTGTTGGTGTTGTTGGTGTTGTTGGTATTGGTGTTGTTGGTGTTGTTGGTGGTGGTGGTGTTTCTGGTGTTGTTAGTGTTGTTTGTGTTGTTGGTGTGGTTGGGTTTGTTGGTGGTGTTGGTGTTGTTGGTGTTGTTGTTGGTGTTGGTATTGTTTGTGTCGTTGTTGTTGTGTGTTGTTGCTGTTGTTGTTGCTGTTGTTGTTGCTGCTGCTGCTGTTGTTTTTTGTTGTTGTTGTTGTTGTTGTTATTGTTGTTGTGTGTTGGGTTATGTTGCGGTGTGTTGTTGTGTGTGTGTGTGTTGTTGTGTGTTGTTGTGTGTTGTTGTGTGTTGTTGTGTGTTGTGTGTGTTGTTGTGTGTTGTTGTGTGTTGTTGTGTGTTGTTGTGTGTTGTTGTGTGTTGTTGTGTGTTGTTGTTGTGTGTTGTTGTGTGTGTTGTGTGTGTTGTGGTGTGTTGTTGTGTGTGTGGTGTGTTGTGGTGTGTTGTTGTGTGTTGTGGTGTGTTGTTGTGTGTTGTTGTGTGTTGTTGTGTGTTGTTGTGTGTTGTTGTGTGTTGTTGTGTGTTGTTGTGTGTTGTTGTGTGTTGTTGTGTGTTGTTGTGTGTTGTTGTGTGTTGTTGTGTGTTGTTGTGTTGTTGTGTGTTGTTGTGTGTTGTTGTGTGTTGTTGTGTGTTGTTGTGTGTTGTTGTGTGTTGTTGTGTTGTGTGTTATGTGTTGTTGTGTGTTGTTGTGTGTTGTTGTGTGTTGTTGTGTGTTGTTGTGTGTTGTTGTGTGTTGTTGTGTGTTGTTGTGTGTTGTTGTGTTTTTTTGTGTTGTTGTGTGTTGTTGTGTGTTGTTGTGTGTTGTTGTGTGTTGTTGTGTGTTGTTGTGTGTTGTTGTGTGTTGTTGTGTGTTGTTGTGTGTTTTTGTGTTGTTGTGTGTTGTTGTGTGTTGTTGTGTGTTGTTGTGTGTTGTTGTGTGTTGTTGTGTGTTGTTGTGTGTTGTTGTGTGTTGTTGTGTGCTGTTGTGTGCTGTTGTGTGCTGTTGTGTGCTGTTGTGTGCTGTTGTGTGCTGTTGTGTGCTGTTGTGTGCTGTTGTGTGTTGTTGTGTGTTGTTGTGTGTTGTTGTGTGTTGTTGTGTGTTGTTGTGTGTTGTTGTGTGTTGTTGTGTGTTGTTGTGTGTTGTTGTGTGTTGTTGTGTGTTGTTATGTGTTGTTGTGTGTTGTTGTGTGTTGTTGTGTGTTGTTGTGTGTTGTTGTGTGTTGTTGTGTGTTGTTGTGTGTTGTTGTGTGTTGTTGTGTGTTGTTGTGTGTTGTTGTGTGTTGTTGTGTGTTGTTGTGTGTTGTTGTGTGTTGTTGTTTGTTGTTGTGTGTTGTTGTGTTTTGTTGTGTGTTGTTGTGTGTTGTTGCCGTTATTGTTGTCATTCGTTGTTGTTGTAGTTGTTGTGGTTGTTGTGGTTGTTGTGGTTGTTGTGGTTGTTGTGGTTGTTGTGTGTTGTTGTGTGTTGTGGTGTGTTGTTGTGCGTTGTGGTGTGTTGTTATGTGTTGTTGTGTGTTGTGTGTGTTGTGTGTGTGTTGTGTGTGTATTGTGTGTGTTGTGTGTGTTGTGTGTGTTGTGTGTGTTGTGTGTGTTGTGTGTGTTGCGTGTGTTGCGTGTGTTGTGTGTGTTGTGTGTGTGTTGTGTGTGTGTGTTGTATGTGTGTGTTGTGTGTGTGTGTTGTGTGTGTTGTGTGTTGTGTGTTGTGTGTGTGTGTTGTGTGTGTTTTGCGTGTTTTGTGTGTTGTGTGATGTGCGTTGTGCGTTGTGCGTTGTGCTTTGTGCGTTGTGCGTTGTGCGTTGTGTGTTGGTGTTGTTGTTGTTGTTGTTGTTGTTGTTGTTGTTGTTGTCGTCGTTGTTGTTGTTGTTGTTGTTGCTGTTGCTGTTGGTGTTGTTCTTGTCGGTGTTGGTGTTACCCCTGCAGCGTTTTTGCTCGGTTCCGTAGTGGCCGAAAATCGTCAAATCGGTGGTGTTTTCGCGTGTTTTTGCATCGCTCGGAGCAAAAAACACCGTAAATACCAATTTTTTTTGGCGGGTCGGAAGCCCAAAACCACGGTATTTACGATGTTTTTTGCCTCTGGTAGTAAAAAGCACGGTATTTACAGTGTTTTTTGGCCAGCACCTGGCAAAAACACTGGTATTTACGGAGGTTTCACCATGTAGCAAAATGTGGTTTCTTGATCCGAAAAGAACAAAAATACTGTAAATTACAATGTTTTGAGTCTGCTCTTAGGGTGCGTGGGAGGTGTGGAGGGGGGGGTGGGGAGGGGGGGTACTAAAATGACTAGCAATCTCCTGAAGAATCAGGTAACGGGGCTGGCCGCCCTCCCCCTTACTTCGTAAAGTAAAACTCAAGGTAGCCCCTCTGGAGCTACCTTTCGTGACAAAGCTTTTGGTCGGTATACAGTACAATACAGGACTGTGATCCATATTCTAACTGCATCACCATTGTCAACGTTTCAAATAAAATTTAGCTTTGAACATCTCTGGGGTTACAGTAGATGACAGTACAGTACAGTAATCACTCACAATCCTTCAAAGTGATCGATCACCTCCGGAACAACGTCAGCCACGGGCGAGCTATGCTGCAGCAACTTCAACAGCCAAAGCTTCCCGCACCCGGTAGTTACTTTCAATTTCGAAGCATCTTCACTCATGTGAATGCACAGTAGCAGGCATGTTCTCTTCAGTTTTGCAACGGACTTGGCAGCAACGTTGACAACTTCAGCTTGTTTGATTTTGTCAAAAACGATGCATCTGGTTGTTGTTGCGAAGAACTGATCATACTTTTGCTGTGCTTTTGGTGGTAGGCAGTCTTTGCCCTCAATCTTGCGTTTGTTGAGTTTCTGCTGCCACTTGGAGGCAGTGTCTCTCCACTGCAGAACCGCCTTGTCAATCGATGGTCGCATCCACATCGGTAGTGGAAGCGGCTCAGACTCAGACTCTGATTCTGGATCGCTGATGCACCAAAAGGAACAGACTTCACCTTCCATCACAGTAGGCTGAGAATCCTTTTCAGGGTCAGGAGCTCCATCAACAAGTGGGAGCTCATCCAGGGCGCATAGCTCAGCTAGCTTACCTTTCACACCGCTGAGAGCCTCATTGGTTTTCTGTATATCTCCATCGTAGTAGAGATTGGCTACAAACTCTGTGTCCACGAGACCACGGGAAACCCAAGACCAGAGAAGGATTTTGCCTTCAGAATACTCAGCCACCTTTCGAAGAGCCCATGCATCGGATCTCAAGCTTGCTTCGATGCTCAACCTGGGTTCTTATCTAAAGAACTATGGCTAATGGTAACGTCATATTCTAACTGCACAATTTCCACAAGATCTATGCATTAATCCAGTTTTGATCACAACCTTAGATTTTCAAATGGATACTGTACAATACTGAACAGCACAGTACAGTATAGTATGTGACTGAACTATGAATGATTTTCATATCTACAGTACAGTACCGTTACATACAATGCCATATTCTAACTGCACAATTTCAACAAGAGCTGTACAAAGAATCCTGCAATGTCCTCAAGCTGATTCGAGCGACGAAATTCGTGTGTTGCCATCCACTGCAAGATCTAAGTTTTGCATCGCAGTCCGAAGTGCTGAGGATGCTGACATGCCTACTGCACAGCGCATATATCCACGTCTCATGTAGTGGAACCACTGGTGCCATGCGTCGTTGGGAGCTCCAGTAGCTCCCCAACCTCCTGGCACCACTACGTGGTGCCAGGAGCCGCCATGTAGCATGATGCAGTTGGCTTCGACTTCAAATCGAGCACGGATCTTGTCGAACAGCGAGCAAGAGTGCACTGCTGCAGCATCACAGATCACCAGCCCCTTTACGTCCATTGATACGCCAAGTGCAACACGTTTTCGTTTCAATTCCTGGCAATGACACAGCATGTACAGTAATCAACACGTTTTCGCTTGGCAGAACAAACTGTACTGTATCCAAAAGATAATTGAATTGATTGAGTGATGTTGATTACAGTACTATACTGTAATGATATTTGTGACGCTGCATGCTCCGCACTTCTGGGCTCCTCTTTGAGAAAGTCCAGGTAATGCCCCAAAGTGCTGGAATTCCACATGTGTGTACCAGAATCATGGTTCCGGGCGATGTGCATCACATGCCCAAGCTCTCGGTTCATCGCCTTGACCACGCTATCAGGCCTTGCAAGGGAGATGCAGCACCAAACAGTCCTGTAGAGTACAGTATAAGCACAGTAGTACTTGGATAAGAACATGTATATTCTAACTGCATGAACCTGCATGGTGCTGTACTAAGCAATGATCTACTTTTGCCGCTAGCTTCAAACAACGAAGAAATCACAATACCGTAGTCATTGAGCCCCTGACACTGCAGTTGAAGAAGCTGTGACATATGCTCTCCCCATAGTTCCATCAGCAAAGCTCAATGTTGTGGTAGTTCTTGCATTTCTGTTGTACTCCACAGGGACAAGTGTCGATTGAGCACACAGAGTAGGAGGGGCAGGACCAGCAGCCTTCGCAACGGAATCATCATGATCATGAATGCGAAGTGCCCGTTTGATACTGTTCAGCATTTTCTCAGTCGATGGCTTGTAGCCTTCGGCATCCACTTGCCCAGCTTTTTCAGTTGGCTTGAACAACACTTTTTTGGCAGGTTCATAATGTGTCGTCCATACTTGGTCGAAATGACACATCAATCTGGGTTCTATGTGCTGTTGCTTTATCATCATCTGAACCCACTGTCTGACTGCCACCATTGATGGATGGTTGTAGGGGAGATGGCGGGTCTGCTTTGTGACACTCGATGCTTTCAATCCCAGGCGCGAGCATGTGCGCTGAGTAGCTCTCCTGAGCTGCGGCGAAAGATCGTGACCCTAGATGTGGGATCATATTCTAACTGCACCACGGATCACAAACTTCAATTGAATTTTCATACAATACAGTATTGTACAGTACAGTATATGAAAACATTCTGATGCAGTACGGTACCCCAAGCCGAGAATCATTAGAGAAGGTGAGTTGTTCACGATCTTGCATTCACGCAGGCTGTCAAACAAACCGGCCATATGCGCAGCTCCATCTTTCTCCATCTCGTGTTCCTCTTCTTCAGTGGGACGCCCAGTGATGGCCATGTCTTGCTGTTTGAGCACCTGATTGCCAACGCCTCTTGCCTCAGCAGTAAGCTCCTGCAGCTTCTCGTTCCAAAGCCCAACCAAGCGCAAGAGCACACTGGCTGCTAGATCGTAAGTCACCTCCTCACCCAAATGAATTCTTTCCATCAGAAGTGATTCTAGGGCTACAATCAAAGCTGTAGGCACACGATGCGTTCCTTCAGTGGCCTTGAACTTGGAATTGTTGTGCTTGCGCTCCTCGATTCCGAGTAGTGCTCGGACGTGGTTGGGCAACTCCGAATACATTTTGGCTTGCTTCGGCGCGATCTCACAAAAGAGGTCCCATTGCTGGGAAATCCTCTTTCCACCCCAGTGGGATTTCGAAAAGCACCCTTGGTATTGGCCTTGACGGCGGCTGGTATTCAGCATGTACTTCTCTGGGTGTTTGATGTCTGGATCTGCTTTCAACCGATCGTACTCCTGGCAGGGAGCGACTGCAGAATAGCAGATAGAATATGGATTCATTACATTGCAGTATTTTACAGTACTGTGCAGTAGTTTAGTTGTGGTTCCCAAAATAAAGCAACATGACTGCAGTGCTGTACTGTTCAGTAAAATTCCACAACAAGGTCTCCTTGAAAAGCTGAACTTTGGACCAAATGCTCACAGAATGGTTCTTACCATCTCGGCAAATCTTGGCTTTTGGTACATATGAGCGTTTCTTTGGAGGTGATGACGGTGTCTTTTTGGCCTTCACTGGAGTTTGTTTCCTATTGTCATCACTCTTGAGCTGTTGCAATGTAAGCACGGCAGGGTTGGTCTTGCCCCTGACGCGTTTCAAAACGACCGTGGAATTTGACGAAGATGCCGCTTGCTTCATGGAAGCATCAATGGAAGGAGCACTGCCATCACCGCAGTCACCACTGTCCTGGGCAGGTGCCGATTTCTGCATGATGGTTCTGAAGCCATTCCAGTAGGCAGTTAGCTCGTCGCCATTCATGTCTCGAAATGGTGGTGGCATCCAATTGCATGGTGGTTTGGCAAAATGCTTCTTCTCAGAATCCAGAACCTTGAAATTGTCCCAGAATATTTGAAGTTGCTCATCCGTCAAGTGAAGAGAGGTGTCCTGGCAACAGTACAGTACAATATTGCGCAGCTTAAACTGTCCATATTCTATCTGCATGATTCCATGTGGACATCATTACAAATCTTACCAACCATTACAAATCTTACCATGCCGTAATTGAACCACAAGCCTGGTGAGGTAATCCAGATGCAGCTTTGGCTGCAGGAAACTTGGATCGCTTGTAGTCAACAGGTTCAAAGTAGCTCTCCACGCCTAGCTTGCGCTTGCATGTGCTGGCATGAACCTGGCTGTCAAGTGTTGCCTCTGGCGAACATGTTGAAGTAGGCTGCTGTTTCGATGCAGCAGGGCTGCTAAGAGGAGCATCCATGATCCCGGAAGTCTCATGAGTTCCAATGTGTTTCCAACCCTCTGCGTGAACTAAGGAACACAACAGTTGCGCTTGCGCGCACGTGGAAGCAAACGAGTTACCACATAAATCTTGAGCTTCCCTGGGTCTTTCCAACACTGCATCAATGGCATCAGGATGTTTGAAATCTTGCTTGAATAGACCTTGTGCCCGAAATAGTTCGGCAACTGTAAGATACCGGTTCAATTTGGTACTGAAAATGGAATGGCTTGGACGAATGCATGTTGTGACTCCTTCACTGTATTCATGCTCACACGCTGAACTTGTGGAAGTATCCACAAACACATTGCTAGACCCACTCCTGAGGGCAACCTTCTGCAAAACCTCGGCAACTTTGGTTGCTGCTGAACCCTCTGCCGGTGATTCGGGGAGTGTTGTGTCGAAAATGTCACCGAAATCAAATCGCATGTCGCTAGCAAGAGATTTCAATGTGTGGTGCATTTTGGAGGCAAACACTTCTGGATCTTGACCGCTATCCACGTCTGCAGTGCCGTAGACTCTGTTTCTCCGTTGGTGCAGCAAGTAATGTTGAGCTGAAAGTTTCGACCATTGGAAGACATAACCAAGCTGCTTCAAATCATCAGTGATGACCTATCAGAGCTATCATCAAATGATCGAACTGCTGGATTCATATTCTAACTGCATGGTTTCCCTCCGAAACACAACAAAATATACAGTACAGCATAGTACAGTACATCACAGCACCGGTATCGTGTTGGGTTTTGGGCAAAAAATTGTTGCGGATACAGTACAGTACAGTAAAAATCTGTTTTGAAAACCAAGCCTTTACGGCTGGTTCTTGCTTCTGTCCAGCAGAGTCTCGGGTCCATTCAGCCACTCCGACCACATTCTCAAAGAGAATGATTGCCGGGTTTGTTTGGCGAGCTGCTTCCCTGACACCTCCCTGATACGTGGCCCCGGAGCAGCCAATGCCCGATTTGTAGCCTGAGGATGGCTGTGACAATGCAGTGCAGCGTGGTGGAATGTTCCAAAGAAATTACAGTAGCACAGTACAATACAGTGCTGTACAGTAATGTACTGTAAAAAGAATGAACCCTGCAAGAAGTACTGCATACAATACTGTACAACACTACAATACAGTACTGCATACAGTACAGTACGATCCCTCCTGATTGTGGGGGGGGGGACCCCCCCCCTCTCGTACATTTCTGCATTTGTAGAAGTATTATATAAATATATAAAAATAATATATATATATATATGCATATATATATATATGCATATATATATATGCATATATATATACATGTAAATAGTAGCCAACAAGGCTGGCACACCAATGGTAGCCAACAAGGCTGGCACACCACCAAATATATTCCATCTGCATATTTTGATGCACATTATGTAATGAACTTTACAATAGAAATTACAGTACGTACTGTACAGCGGTAAACCAAGAAACCTCCACTGTAAGCTGCTCTATTGCTAAACTGCTTGGACAGGTTCTTACATGAAGGGCCCGATGCTAGCAGGTCGACACTGTGTGGAAGTGCATGGCTTCGCTGGCATGTGTAGCAGTAGTGATCTTCAGATGGTGCATGGAAAATATTCACATCGCCAAATACGTGCATGTCATCGTGCACACCATGTGCCGCCATGATGAAGGCACGCTTAGATTCCTCCAGCTCCACTGAGAACGTGTGTTTCACAGTCACCGAGACCTTGGTTCATATTCTAACTGCATCACTGTTTCAATATTCTAATGGAATCCCAAATCAAAACCAATGATTCTGATCGTGTTTCCAAACAACTGTGGTTTGAAAGCATTTGTCCCGGACTAAGTTGCCGTACTTTGGCTATGCATGGCCACAAAGAGCAAGAAGAAACCATTTGTGCAATTCAGATACAGTACAGTACAATAGAAAATCATAACACATCCCATTGGTTATGAACAAAAACGCTACAGTAAAGTATCTGGTGCATGGCTAGCCACATTGAACATCCGAGAAAGAGTCTGGAATGTATGTTGCATCACTGGTATGATGATGTCCGTACCCGAGCAGGTACTACCGAAGGTGATGCATTTGTTATGCAGCAATTGCATGGTTGTGGCCAAAGCTTCCCGGTCTCCTGGATCTAATCGGTCAACAAAGAATTCAGCGCTGGCCCGAAGTGACATCGCTGGCGAATCAATTCGAACCTGCTGGAGCATGGACCTTGGAATCTGAGAATAATTGCCTCTAGGCAGTTGACCAATCGTAGTTTTGACATCAAACCTGCTGATGCCCGAGAACACCCATTGGACGATAATTCCCTTCGTCTTCGTGTCGAGAATGCCTCACCGGGATGAGTGTAGTCGGGGTGCAAACAGCGTGTCAACATCATACTGCTCTACAGTTCTGTTCGCAACAGCAATGGGTCATGATTTCTGTTTGTAGTTACAGTGCAGTGCTGCACTGTACCAATATAGAACCATGTTACAGTACACTGTAGTATTCCTGTACGACTGGAACCATATTGATCCATATTCTAACTGCATGATTGTTGCAAAGTTTAGATAAAGAATTTTTAAAAAACCAATCTTTAGGCAAAGCCTAGGTGCGTGATCTCCAAGCGTTCTTTTGTACGCTATGAGCAAGTGAAAATGCAACTGATGATCTCAAATCACCAAAGCTCTGGATATGGCTGAACCCTGCTAAGGTGGCTGTCCCAAATGCCTCTTGACCTCCAGATTCCACAAAGCAAATTGCCTTGTGCTCCAAAACTCTTTTGTTCGGTGGCCAGATAAAAATCCAAACTGCATTTCCTGAGTCTTGTTTGCACAGCGCCTCAAAGACTTGACGTGAAATCCTGACTAACAAGAGTTCATCCTCTTGTGGTTGCTCTGCTGCATGCTTACGTTTCTTTGGCCGCTTGTCTTGTTGCTGCTCACTTTTCTCAGCAATGCGTTTCTGACCTTGTGGCTCCATTGCTGGAGGCGCTGCTTGCTTGTCTTCTGTTGCTTGGTCACCCTCAACCTGTGCTGTTGCTGGCTGCTGTTGAGATGCGCTTGCTGGAAGCGCTTCTGTTCCTTCTGTTGCCATAGCTTCTATGTGATTGGCTGGGTGGAAACTGTGCTCTGCTTGTTCTGCTTGGGTAGTGTCCTGTGTGTCACAGCGGTCTATGTCAAAAAGATGCTCCGGTTGGAACGGTCTAGCAACCGTTGCCTTTTCTATCTCATCATCTAGAAGGTCTTCAATGTCTGCAGTTTCTGCTGGTTCTGCAGCTGGACGTGCTTCTGTCGCTTCAGTTGGTGCTTGCCTGTCTTTTGTTTCTGCTGGTGCTGCCGGTGCAAGTTCCAGTGTGGTTGCGTCTGCTTCTGCTGCTGTTGGAGACGGTATTGCACCTGGAGGTGCTTCTGCTGCTTCAGTTGGTACGTTTGCATCTGCTGCTGGCACCTCTGAATCTGGTGGTGCTTGTGCTGATTTGCTCTCTGCTGGTGTTGCTGCTTCAGTTGCTGCGTGTCCGTCTTCCGGTGCTGCCGGTGCAACTGCATGTGTCTCTGCGCTTGCTTCTGGTGTTGGAGACGGTGTTGCAGCTGGAGGTGCTTCTGCTGCTTCAGTTGATACGTCTGGTGCTGGTACCTCTGAATGTGGTGCTTGTGCTGATTTGCTCTCTGCTGGTGTTGCTGCTTCAGTTGCTGCTTGTTCGTCTTCCGGTGCTGCCGGTGCAACTGCATGTGTCTTTGCGCTTGCTTCTGCTGGTGTTGAAGACGGTGTTGCAGCTGGAGGTGCTTCTGCTGCTTCAGTTGATACGTCTGGTGCTGGCACCTCTGAATCTGGCAGTGCTTGTGCTGATTTGCTTTCTGCTGGTGTTGCTGCTTCAGTTGCTGCGTGTCCGTCTTCCGGTGCTGCCGGTGCAACTGCATGTGTCTTTGCGCTTGCTTCTGGTGTTGAAGACGGTGTTGCAGCTGGAGGTGCTTCTGCTGCTTCAGTTGATACGTCTGGTGCTGGTACCTCTGAACGTGGTGCTTGTGCTGATTTGCTCTCTGATGGTGTTGCTGCTTCAGTTGCTGCGTGTCCGTCTTCCGGTGCTGCCGGTGCAACTGCATGTGTCTCTGCGCTTGCTTCTGGTGTTGGAGACGGTGTTGCATCTGGAGGTGCTTCTGCTGCTTCAGTTGATACGTCTGGTGCTGGTACCTCTGAATGTGGTGCTTGTGCTGATTTGCTCTCTGCTGGTGTTGCTGCTTCAGTTGCTGCTTGTTCGTCTTCCGGTGCTGCCGGTGCAACTGCATGTGTCTTTGCGCTTGCTTCTGCTGGTGTTGGAGACGGTGTTGCATCTGGAGGTGCTTCTGCTGCTTCAGTTGATACGTCTGCTGCTGGCACCTCTGACTCTGGTGGTGCTTGTGCTGATTTGCAATCTGCTGGTGTTGCTGCTTCAGTTGCTGCTTGTTCGTCTTCCGGTGCTGCGGCTGCAACTGCATGTGTCTCTGCGCTTGCTTCTGCTGGTGTTGGAGACTGTGTTGCATCTGGAGGTGCTTCTGCTGATTTGCTCTCTGCTGCAAAAGGAGCTATTCTTTTTTCCATGTCTAATCTAACACCTTCTTCAATCATAGCACGTTCTTCTGATACCCTGTAAAGACTCTCTTGTGACATTGGTTCTTGAAACGGTGCATTTTTGGGGAGCCACCTGTCATTGCCATTCTGTTCGCTATCATCAGCGGGAACCGGAATGTCATAGTGGGAGTACCATTGCTTCGAATCAGGGTTTTCCACAAATTGGTATAGCACATGAACGTCAGGGTCCTCGCTCTTGCCATAGACAGCGTCGCGCTGCAGGTTCATCCCACCCATCTGTAGTCGTTGGAACGCCTTCAGGGCATCAGCGACACCATGGTTATAAGTTAAAATCTCTACTTTACATATATATCCAGTACAGTACAGTATACTATATATGGATAATGGGTTCATAATGGTTGGATAAGGGCTGGATAAGGGCTGGATAATGGCTGGATAACTGCATCACCATTGTCAACTTTTCAAATAACATTTAGCTTTGAACATCTCTGGGGTTACAATAGGTGACAGTACAGTAATCACTCACAATCCTTCAAAGTGAGTTGGCAGTCTTGAAACAGGTTTCCAATTACTTTACTTCGTGTGATCCCCACCATAACATTTATACATTTTGTTACTGGCAAATCTTCTGGCATTCTATCTGACATATCTTCTGGCATTCTATTCGGCATTCTATCTGGCATATCTTCTGGCATATTATCTACTCAAATCTTCTGGCGTTCTATCTGGCAAACATTCTGGCACTTTATCTGACATATCTTAATCACTCACAATCCTTCAAAGTGAGTTGACAGTCTTGAAACAAATTTCCAAAAACAAACAAAGCTTTCGGTCGGTATACAGTACAATACAGTACAGTACTTGATCCATATTCTAACTGCATCACCGTTGTCAACTTTTCAAATAACATTTAGCTTTGAACATCTCTGGGGTTACAGTAGATGACAGTACAGTAATCACTCACAATCCTTCAAAGTGAGTTGAATAAGGGCTGGAGAGCTAGATCCAGGCTGGATAAGGGGTTAATAAGGGGTGGATAAGGGCTGGATAAGGGCTTGATAAGGGCTGGATAAGGGTTGGATAAGGGATGGATAAGGGTTGGATAAGGGGTGGATAAGGGTTGGATAAGGGTTGGATAACACCGCCACCATAATATGTATTGAAATTACAGTACAGTACTGTAGTACAATACTACACCGCCACCATAATATGTATTGAAATTACAGTAATACAGTAGTTAAAACCCATACTTTACATATATATATATATAATACCTGTTAAGAATTCCCTGGGGGGGTCATGCTATAGATTCTATAGTGATAAATTGGTTAGCTATGACCCTGGTTCATATGTTTTAAAATAAAATCATTAGCCCCTAGGGAAAAAAATGCTCTATAAAATGAGATTTGACCCCCCCTCAAAGTGATGCCCAACTCATCCGTAACTCTTTGGGGAGGGGGGCCCATGAAGGTAGACCAGAATCCGTACGGAATCCGGTGGCCAATCCGTACGGAAACCGGTGACCAATGACCAATCCGTACGGAATCCGGTGATCAATCTGCACGGAACCTGCACGGAAACCACATGGAATCCGCTGTCATTCATACAACTTTTTCATCTCGCTGTCTCTCCGTTTGTCTTTTCATGTCGTTTCAAAGCACCTGCCCGCAGTGCCAAGTCATTGTCTCACCTACAGCACCTACTGTCACCTCCAAAGAAACAAAACAATGACACGATGTAAAAAGTGATGAAACACAGATAAAAATCACTCCGCTTGATATCGCTTGATTCCGCTTGACACGAAACGAGGTGACCTCAGTTTGAATCCTCTGATTCAAACACAAACACTCAGGATGCATTGCACCAATTGGCATCAAACCAAGCTGCACCACTTATCCGTACACTTTCAACTTGGTGCTACTTGAATTAAGTCTTCACATCATTTCACATCCGGCATCTCACAAATGGACCTCAGCAAGCGCAGCCACGGCGATCGGTTGCCATCATTGAGGTTCTTCTCGAGAGTCTGGAAATGCTTTTCCAACGACTGGCCGTATTCTGGTCTGCTCCTGGTCATGTAGATACTGTGGAAGTAAAAGCTTGCCTTGTCGACAACCTTCTGCCATGACTGCCCCTTCGCGGCATCAATCTTCAACCTGCAAGCTCCAGAGGCAGGGTCAAAGGCAGGCTTGTCTGGAAACTTGCTGATGTCCAAATTGAGAAGAGCCACCATTTGTTGCTGGATCAGTTTGTCTCCTTTTTTGGAACGGGTGAAGTTGGCGGCAACGGCAGGAATCGTATTGTTCTCTTCCTCGCCGGCCTTCTGCTTCTTGGTCTTCTTGCCTCCTTTGTCCTTCTTGTCCTTCTTGTTCTTGTTCTTCTTGTTTTTCTTGCTCTTCTTCTTAGGTGCGGCTTTCGCCTTGGCCAGCCTGGTCCGCTTGACCACACGAGCCCTCCTCTTGCGGCCCCTGCCATTGCCCTTCTCAGGAACCTCTGCCCCCACGAAGCTGCATCTCCACCCCTCAGCTTTGGTCTCACGTGCCTGTTGGAACGATTCCACGGACTGCTCAGTCAATGTCAGCAAGCAGCGGTCGATGAGCTCGTGTTCCTGCAACTTGCCTCAGGAGGGCAAAATATGAATGGACATAGAATGACATAAATGGACCAGGCATGAACAGGCCTGACAAAGCACACATTCTATAAAATGACAGGTGTGACCCCCCCCTTGTGAAATAGAATCAAGTTCTGATGCTATCGATTTCACTGCGATCACATGCGATGCACCATGTCCCTGGCTGGACTTTGCTTTCCAAGAAGCTATCTTCACAGTCCAGGACTGCAATGAGAGCGTCCAAGGGAACAACCCGGGCAATGCTGGTGTCTGAAACCACGAAGGATGCAGAAGAGTCCTGCAATGGGCACAAGGATACCTCTATAAAATGACCTGTATTGACCTTCTTGAAGAGTATAATCCTTCTATGAGATCTGACAAGATACATCAATATACAATGAATATGGAATACAAGATGGTAAAAAAGGATAAAAAAAAGTATGTAAAAACAGCACAGTGAAATACAATGAATCCTCTTGTTGCGTTGCTTCGACCACCCGGAAGCAGAAGCAACCATTCACTGGACATGGATTTGGTGCCGGCTTGCGCTTCTTGCCGATGCGCCAAACCGTCAAAACCAATCCAAGGCAGATCGTCTGCTGCTCGTCCACATAGAGCACGACATGCCCAGACCTGAAGCCCATCGGATAAAAAACACATAAAGAGCATAAAGGGACATGCACATCACACTGCGAGTAAAACACGTGAAAAAAAAACAAAACGACAGAGGTCAACATCGGGTGCAGCTTGAGGAACTGAAGTGAGTTTGGTTCAGCCAAGGGTTTTGCGAACGAAGCTCTCAATCTTCTCCCCTGCTCGTACCAACGCTCCAGCCTTCCAGCTCGCACCCGATCACGTGATTCCACAGATTTCATCTGCTTCATCTTCAGCAACTGGCAATTGCGCTGATGCCAATTGAGTGTGCGACTGCGCTTCGCTCTAGGATTCTTGACCCATTGGGCGTCACATCCATCCGGTGCGCATCGCAAATGCAAACATAATCTCCAAAGCGCGTTCCACCTGTCGCCTCCACATGACCTTGGATCTGGCAAAAGTCCAAACAACATAAACAACAAAACAGATCCATGTGGTTCTCCCCCCTCAAATACAATGATTTCATAGGGGTCAAGGTGAAAAGCATAACAAAACCTGACATCCTAGCTTTTCTTAGCAAGGGCACATTGCAACACCCAGTGTTGCTGGTAGGTCCTCATCAAATCTCTTGCTGCTTGGCATATCATGCATCATAGGCAACACATCCTCCTTGTCTTCTGGTTCGAGACGCCGAAGATCTGCATTGAGGTCCAAATCTTCCTCCCTCATCTCACTCTGAGAAGCTGGCTCAGGATCAGGCACGCAAGCCTTTCTCGTCACTTCTGCCAGGACAAGTTGGAAACGATTAGTCTCTGACCTGAAGGCAAAAAGCTGACAGTTTCAAAGCTTACACCCCTTTGGCTCAGGAACAGTCATTTCATAGGAAGCACCATTGCCAAACCATGCTCCGAAGTTCAAAAAAAATATCAGAATCAGAATGATACACATAGAAGATCATAGAAGCGCATAGATGATCATAGAATATCACAGATGCACATAGATCCACATACATCCACATACTATATCATTGATATTCATTGATAAAAGATGATAAACGTTCAGGATACCACAAAACTTTAAAAACTGGTATATAATATTATATAATGATATATATATAATTATTTATATATGTAATTATTTATATATATAATTATTTATATATATATAAATAAATTATATATATATAAATAAATTATATATGGCCAAGTGACATGTCCCGGGCTTCAGCTTCATGAGGATCATCAGGATCATCAAGAGTGTCAAACTCCATGACATGGCCAAAAGTTTGATCAAACCACCCTGCAGCGGCGCTTTCCTCATAGTAGCTCTTGAGCGATGCTTCTGTGTAGCCCCCTGCCCATGCTGCAAGCTTCACCGCTGCATTGTAGGCACGTTGACAGCAGCCTTGAAACCTCAAATTTGGGGTGCGCACGCACAGGATGCATTGTCCTACGTCTCTACCTGGCTATCCTAGAATAATCCTTGCTTTGCAACCTGTAGAATCTCAATCCTAATCCATCCTGCTCCATCCTGCTCCTATTTTTATTTATATATTTTTCAAATTTTATCAACTTTTATTACCTAACAACACATCACAAGACCATGACTGGGACTAGCAACTCCGTCTCAGTCAGGGCTGGCTCTTGCTTGATGTCCTTCAGCTTGACACAGTCCTTGAATCTCTGGTTCGACGCACGCAACATCTCTCGTTGGGACGCCTCCCAGAATTGCATCGGGGAAAGCTGGGCATTGCTTTGCCTTCGTCTGAGCCTACCAAAGAGCTGCTCAATGCTCAGCTCGCTGAGCCTTGCCGTTCCATATTGCCAAGGGCACCAATCTGCCTGAGGCAGAAGTTCAGGTTCAATCATATCATGGTGTATGCAAAACATTGCAAAACTATCAAATTAGACTAAAACATTCTCAAAGTATGGGAGGAAACCATGTCAGAACCGATGATTTTATAGAAAGTACGAATGTTCATTGACAATGTATACGAGCGATCCATACTTTGAGACACGTAACTGGCTTCGAGGTCGCAATGCACACCAAACTCAGCGTCAGGTTCTGCAAGTTGGTGACAGTCTCTCTGGCCATGGTCATGGAACCCACAAAGGCACCACGGGATGCTTCCAGTTTCGCCCCCATCAGGTACCAGAGGTCGAGGAGAATGTAGCCCGAAACCGAAATCTCAGTCCTGGCCTTCAAGGACATGCCCTTGTGGAGCATGGGACTGAAGACCAAAGCCGTTGACAAGGACCATAGCAATGCTCCCCTGTTCATCCATGGAATCGGAATCATGCTCAGTGTGCCCGAGGTTGTGTGGACATAGAAGAAGGGGTTGGCCAAGAGCGCTTGGAGGCTGTCGCTCTGAGGATCATCCCTGGCAAATGCAGAACCAGGCATTCCACATAGGAGTGACCCACTAAGGTCAACCCAGAAACGACCCAGGTGCATCGTTCTCAAAGAACTTTGGGCTTGGCCCCCGCTGTTCTTATTGGCATGACCTGGGAATCACTCAGACAATCAGCTCCAGAATATTCTGGAAAAGATGAAAAAAACATACAGAAATCACATTGTCATCCAAATTATTTGCTTCATTGCGGATCATTCTGTCCATACCATCTTCTCATACTTCTTCATATGCATGACTCTGTGTGTGTGTAAGTGTGTGTGTGCATATAACATCATATAAAATCATTTTGCATGATATAGCATGATATAGCATCATATAACATCATCATATATCATATAACATCATATAACATCATATAACATCATATAACCACAGGGTCTCTATAAAATGACTGTACCCAACCCATCCATTCAATTCCGTTCCCATATGTTCCCATAGAAATGATGAAAACGGCACCAAGAAGATGCCCAGCAAATACCTCTGAATCTGAACCTAGGCACATGGTCCTGGAACGCAATAGTAGGGCTGCCCTTGAAAGCTCGGTGTCATCACCGGGAGACGTGGCAAATTGTGAAGTGGTAGAGGCTGGAACTTCAACTCCCGGAAAAATTTTGAGTCGAACAACGACCTGAGAACAACATTGATACTCTATGGGCCCCTCAAATTTCTCTCCAAGGCTCCGTGTGTAAACTGTTTATGCTTCGTGAAGTAGAGAACATAAAACACAGTCAGTTTATGTCCATTCGATAGAATGACAAATCACAACGGGCCTACATGAAAGATCAGGAAAATG